>CM076575.1:1992787444-1993160788 GCA_034641835.2 Pinus albicaulis
GGATGTTATTGCCTGCTGGCTAATGTATGAACTTGGGGGTTTGCTTCTTAGATGTTTCTTTGTAATCTTATCTCTGTTTTTCCCTTGGAGTTGCTAAAGAAAACCTGGAGTTAAATGACCTCTGGTATGATCTATAAGCTACCCCTTTGTCTCTTTGAGAGTAGCCTTTGAGTATGTCCAAGCAGGTATGGAGTTAAATGACCTCTGACCTGATCTATAGACAGAAAATTGGTTGCTTTCCTTCTTTCACTTTTCTCCTTAATGTTCCATCCCATCATCTGCCTAAAAGATCCTTTAGTGTAGATGACTTGCCCTTTGGAAGCCTTGGCTAGTGGATGCAAGTAATTTCCTTTTATGACTCCATAGCCCAATGGATGGCACTGTCTTGGCCCATTCTCCTTGCTGAAACATCCTGCTGCCTTGTTCCTTTTCTCCCATTGCTTTCCCAGTCCCTAATCTCCTAACCAACCCAGCAACCCTTCAACCAAATCACTTTAAACCCCCCTCTGTGCTTCATAACTAGCCTAATATTTCATCTTAAGCCTCAAAGATATATCATTCTTTGCTCTATTTGGAGAGATCCCTCTCTAGGTCTAGGAGGGCTAGATCCTAGGGCCCCAAAGTGGTTCTGATGTTGTCTCATCTTTTGGTCTTGCCAATCTGGCCAAAACATGGGAACTCCAACATAATGGTGACTCCACTGGGGACAGAACTGCTTTGTCTCTAGATTGGCTTTTCATTGCTGATGGTGGACAACATCCAGCTCCAAACAGTCATATTCATCCACCTGGCGACTCCACACTCCCTATGATCCAAAGACCTGATAACTCCACTGGTGGAAGACTCTGAACTGGTTGGGAAGAGATAGTAGCCTTCTTTGCAAAAAGCGAATCCAATCATGGACAGGGATGCAAAGTATAATGCTTTGTATAATAAAGCATCCAGAATAACAGAAGTGCTTACCAAAATGCTGGAGACGCACATGGCCAATATGAATGCAGATGATGATTATTTTGAACAGCCCATGTCTCCTTCAGAGCAAGAACAAACTCAAGATCTAGAAGATGAGCAGGACCTGTATGATGCTCAAGAATCTGTAGAAGATGAAGAGGAAAGTGATCAAGAATTTCCTGATTTCTTACCTACGCCTTGTGTTACGCTGACCAAAGAATATCAGGACCTATTAGCAAAGGCTGATAGGGAAAGCTGCCCTGAGGAAGCAGAAGACCGCACAGAAGAGGCAAAATCTGATGAAGAAGAAGAGGCTCAAGAGGAAATCCTGCCTCCCAGTCAGCTAACACAAGAGGAGGAGGACTGTTGTTCTTCTGTCCATGATGAGAAGGAAACCCCTCTTTTGACAGAAGAAGAGATTGATCAAATATTGAATCAGTGGCCCACCCCAGAAATCTTCTATAGAACACGAGCTCCTTCTCAGTCATTAGTTGGGTTTGATGATTCAGATTTAGAAGACTCCTCTGTGGATTAGGACAAAGAAAGACCTACCGTGCGCTCAGAACGGTGGACTTGGTCAGGTCCGCCTATCTATGACACTGATGGGGAAAGTTATGAAAACATCAGTGATGAGTGTCATGAGATCGGACGCCAACAGTCTTTCCTTTCAGAGGATGAGGAGGAAAGCAAAGAAGAGGTTCTTGAGCACGATGAAAGCAAGGAGCTTACTCTTGAAGAAGAGGAAGCAAAGGAATACGCCCCTGCTCAAGAACACATGGATCTTTTCATGGAGCCCTGCACCTCAGAGCAGAACATATCGGAGCTCCGAGAGGAATCAACCCCAATATATGATGAGTCCTCCAGTTCAGAAGATGACGGAGATTCTCTCTCTCTCGAGAGTCTTCTTCTTGATCCAGTGGAAGAAGAAGAGATCCTGGTCGAAGCCAGCCTGCCAGACATTCACAACCAGGTATATTTTCATGATCCTTATGCACATTTCCTGCATACATATGAAGAAGGATCAAAGGTCTTTTTGAGCAGCATGATGCAGACAGGAAGAAATTTTTTCAAAGCTGCTGTTATCAAACAAAAAGAGTGGGAGCTGCCCTGCCTATCCAGCCTGCTCAAGGAGTTGAGCAAGAAGGACCAGTCATGGGATCACTTGCTGGACTGGTTACATTGGAAGACAATGTTTGTAAGCTATACTTGTAAATATTTCAGTTAGAGTAGGGTAGGTAGGAAAAGCTCAATAAAGCTCAGCCTATGAGCAAGTAGATTAGTTGTTTAAATTGCTGTCTTAGAATGTAGAGATGGAACCTGCTAGACAGTCTAATCCTAGCAGGTAGTAGTGTAGGTAGAGAAGCATATTAGACCAACAGTCTAATCTGGTCTCATGGAGTAATAAGGGTAGAAGTAGATTAGGTTTATTTTTCCTGATTGTAAAAGTTAATGATGTAAAGGGTCTACAAGTCCAAATGCACCCAAGAAGAAAAAATGTTACGACTATAGTATGGGTAGGTAGTTGTGTGGGAGAATTTTGTTGCTGATATGTTGTCTTCATAGTTTGTGGCAGCTGATCAAAGAAAGAAAGGATGGTTCAAGAAGCAGGCATCTGGCCTACACCAAGAGATCAATTTCTAAATTCTTGACTCCTTCAAGAAGAAGACATCCCCATGTGGAGCCACTGTTAGCCCCACTATGAAATTTTTGACAAGCAAATAGGGGGCTAAATTGTTTTTGAGCCTTCAAGGAATGCATTTCCTCTGAAAACACAGTCTCCTTGAAGCCTCTTTGTGCCTTTTATCCTTTGATGAATTCCCCTCTGCTGATTCCCCTTTTAAAGCCTCTCTGTTATGTGAAGAAATGCCCAAAGGCCCCTTTTCCTTCTTATTTCTCCCCCGATTAACCTCTATTTCACCCCCCCTTGTCTTCCCCTTCTATTTCCCTTCTTACCCCTCATTTCCCCCTGAAATCCCCTTTAAATTCCCCCTTTAACCTTTGTTGGCCTTCTTTCCCCTTTTTTCCCCCTATCGTTTCCCTTTAAAACCTCCAAAATCCATCAAAATGGGCAAAAAACCCCTTTTCGACCATATAATAATGCCTAGCCCCTTTACCGCAGGCCCCTTTCAAACCACTTCCCCACACATGACCCCACGCTGGGACCAAGCGCTTAGGTCCCAAGCGCTAATCGCAATCGGAGTTATCGGCGGGTGCATTTCCTTTGTTACAGCAAAGAACCCCGATGCGATTGGTTTTTAACACAAAGTCTCGCGATGAGTTTTGCTCCGTTGATCTGTCGTAAAGATCGACGGTGGAGCGCTAATCGCATTGCCCCATTCAATAACAATCGCAACATCCACATTATAACCCTCGATCAATCGCAACTGTGACTTCCGATCCCCCGATCGCGCTGTCCCCCGATTGCATCCTGGTCGTTGATCTGCCCCGAGATCCGACGGCCAGCGCTCAATCGCACCCCCGCCCGATCACTGATCGCAATTCCTTCTTCCAATGCCCCGATTACATCTGCACCGTTCATCCTCCATGATCCGACAGCTCAGATCTAATCGCCCTCCACCACATTGGGTCCCACTCTTACATTCGTTTCCGTTGCATTTCATGTGTTTTGTATGTTACGCCTATTTTATGTATTGTTCCGCCGCTCAATCTCCACCGTTGATCTTTGTTCCCAGACCTAAATCTAACGGTCTGTGCTGCATATTATCACCGAACCCTATTACTCATAAGGTCTCACCGTTTCATTGCATTCTGTTACCATTATAGTAAAAGCCACCATTTCTCCGTCACTTTGCATTCTTTCCATTGTTTCTCTACTGTTTCGCCACCATTCCTCCACCTCCATAGCATTTCTCCACCACTGCCCAGGTTTGTAACAGATCCATTGTATTATGCAGATAGCACAGAGAGGCCAATTCAGCGGCCAAACGAGACAACAGAGGCGGGATTAGAAGGGATTTGAGCCTGTAATGGAAGATTAATGGTTAAGATCCCGCATTCAAAGGATTAAGGCACTGTTTGAAGACTAAGAGTGCACCGGCAAGTCATAACTGCGCCACCTAACAGTAGAGTGGGTTCACTCCAGAAGTACACCTTCCTAAAGCGATCTCCATGCCTCCTCGAGCCCTGAAAAGATTAATTGCACTATCTGAAACCCATTTAGGACAGTCAGGAAGCAGTTAGGAGGAATGGAGCGACTTGCAGATTTTCCACCCAGTTCATTTATTTCAGAATGGCAGCACAGATACCAAACACCAGAAAGGACTCCAAGGAACATACCAAAGGTCAAAATCGACCTGATAGAGACTCCCCAGATAGATTACAAAGTACAAACAATGCCGCAGAAAGCCATTAAGTGGTATGGGCGTGAACACTTCCGCCTTACTATCTTAATGAGACTCGTTTATTGGTCTATCTGCCTCTGTCTCTTCCTCTTCTCCTATAAGAATTCCTAGAAATGAATTGTAAAGGTTGTTGTTTAGTTGTTGGGAATTTGTGCTGTTAGAGGGATTCATTTGACTGTTAGAACAGTCTTGGGAGGGATGTAGCAGAGTAGTTGTATGTAATAGGCTGGGAGGAGAAAGTCTGGACTGTAATAGCCATTGAGCCATATTGTACATGACTGGTGTTGCATCAATTAATCAAAGCACATTTCACAGGATCCTGGTCTATTGCTATAGGTGATGTTTTCTTACTCTGTTTATTACATTTCCATATTGTTTCATGTTTTGCTGGTAGGCATCAGAATAATGGTATAGGATTCACCCTTGTTAGGTTCCCTATGTTGTCTGCTCTCCCTACCTTCATGTTTTCCGCCCTATGTGCCGTCTTAGAGAAAATTCATGGGTTTAACCAGTGCAGTGGATGTTATTGCCTGCTGGCTTATGTATGAACTTGGGGGTTTGATTCTTAGATGTTTCTTTGTAATCTTATCTCTGTTTTTCCCTTGGAGTTGCTAAAGCAGACTTGGAGTTAAATGACCTCTGGTCTGATCTATAAGCTACCCCTTTGTCTCTTTGAGAGTAGCCTTTGAGTATGTCCAAGCAGGTATGGAGTTAAATGACCTCTGACCTGATCTATAGACAGAAAATTGGTTGCTTTCCTTCTTTCACTTTCCTCCTTAATGTTCCATCCCATCATATGCCTAAAAGATCCTTTAGTGTAGATGACTTGCCCTTTGGAAGCCTTGGCTAGTGGATGCAAGTAATTTCCTTTTATGACTCCATAGCCCAATGGATGGCACTGTCTTGGCCCATTCTCCTTGCTGAAACATCCTGCTGCCTTGTTCCTTTTCTCCCATTGCTTTCCCAGTCCATGATCTCCTAACCAACCCAGCAACCCTTCAACCAAATCACTTTAAACCCCCCTCTGTGCTTCATAACTAGCCTAATATTTCATCTTGAGCCTCAAAGATATATCATTCTTTGCTCTATTTGGAGAGATCCCTCTCCGGGTCCAACCTATACATCAATTGAGTTTTTCCTTACATGTTATTTAAATGCTTTCGTAGATTAAATTTTCAAAACTAAAGTATAATCGGTTGCTTGTACATCATGTCAAGAGGGTGACTATGTCATACTTCCATATTGACTGTTGGGGTAATTGATCATACATTAGTTGCTTTTTCTTTTGAATTTTCTTTCATTTAGATTAGCATTGCAATTTCAATTTTTAGTCATAAGATTCATATTTCAATTCATGGAGTAGGATTAGCTTAAATTTTCAAATTCATTAGAATAAATACTTTGTTTTTAGATCAGATTCTAACCATCTAAATTTTGATTCATTTTTATGAAAATTAGAGTAGTTAAAGAACATTTCCTTTTATTCCTTCTTTCAAAGTTAGTTTTACACATTTAAATTTCACTAGATTCAGTTGATTGATTTCACAGTTTTCATTTCTTAAAATTAACATTTAGACATAAAGAACAAAATCCCCCAAAACAACATAAAAATACATACAACGAAGTAAGAAGAAGGTTAAATAAGCACATATATTGCACCACACTTCATCATATTATAAACCTCGCTTGATAATTTATGTGGAACAATTTAAGACATTAAATTTCCTAAACAGTAGCGGGATGGTGAAATTTTTGTTTCTCAAGGAAAGTACGCCAAAGAGATACTGGGTAAGTTTCACATGGAGAGTTGAAAACCCATGGACAGTCCTCTTCTACAAAATTGGAGGAAAGGGGATGCTACTTCTGGAGAGGTAGTGGATGTTACTGTCTACAAGAAATTAGTTGGTTCACTGATGAATCTAGTGAACACCAGACTAGACATTTTCTACACATTTAATCAGCTGAGTCAAGATATGGTTAAGCCTACCAAGCTCTTTTGGAAGGAGGGGAAGCACATATTGAGATACCTGAGGGGAAAATAAGAGTATGGTCTATGGTACAGACAGACAGAAAGTGTGAACCTTCAAGGCTTCACAGATGCAAATTGGGCAGGCAGTCCATTAGATAGAAATAGCACATCAAGAGGGACCTTCAGCATAGGATCCACAACATTTTCTTCGTATAGTAGGAAGCAATTATCGATGGCACTCAGTTCAACAGAAGTAGAGTACATGGCAGTAAGTAAAGATGCATGTGAGGCTATCTGGATGAGAAAGATATTGGTTGGTTTGTTTGGTTCTTAGATAGATCCAATAGTGATACATTGTGATAATCAGAGTTGCATTAAAATCTTGAATAATCCTATGTTTCATGATAGGTCTAAGAACATATATATCTGGTGGTACCACCATCTCAGATATTATGTGTAGAGAATAATAATGTTGCTTCAGTACATGCCCATGGAATATCAGGATGCAGATATTCTGACGAAGGTTCTCACTTGGAGCAAATTAGAATACCATAGAGCCAGGATTAGGGTGAAGGATACTCCATTTCTTGTTGAGAGGGAGTGTTGAGATTCAACAATAAATTTCAGCATCCATTCCTAGTGTGGGACCAGGAGGTTGAAGTAGCACCTAAACTAGGGTGGGACCACTGGTCTTAGTAGCACCTACAAAGGTGTAAGTTAAATTTGGTGCATGTCTATTTCAGGTATCCCTTAATTAAGATGGACAATAAAATTTAATCTAATCTAAAAATCACTTGTAATAGTTAAACAAGTGTGATAAACTCATTTAGCTCAAGAATTTTGAGTTAGAGGTAGTTGGTGAGGCATGCAGAGTAACTCTAGTTGTAACGGAGTTCGAAGTGCAGTGGTGCATTAGTTAATGTAGGTTGTAATCAATTTAACTTGGTTAAGTGATTTAAAATCAGTTGTGCTAGTTATAACTGTTAGATACACTAGTGAGATATCAAGGGAATTAAACATTAATTAATTCACGATCAGTGATCTCAGATGCAACTGATGATTTACTATTATTACATGGATGCATGTCATATCCAGTGGAGACCTAGTTCATATATAAGTGAAAGGGAAGTTGACTATTATTTGTAGGATTACTAGGTTGCACCATGCAACCAAACACCCATTGGAGTGCCCATGATAATTGCGCAGTCAAGGAAGGCCAAAATTCCTAAATAATAGGGATTTAATTTATTAGGGATTACACGAGCAAGGATGGTTGTCTCGAGGCAGTAAATTAGCTAAGTATTGGTCAGTTTTATCTGGGACAGTGTGAGACAATTAGCTGAGTACATGAGGGATCTAGTGAGAAGATTTGTATGTAATTGTTTCATGATTCCATGCTGAAGATACAATAGAAGATAGTGGGATTTTGAGCAGCGAGCTTTCCACGGGAAATTATTTGTGTTTTGGTTTGATTGATTCTTCTTTGCTTCATGTGATTAGCGATTATATTTTTAATTCTGCAAAAGATATGTAGAAGCGATTCAATATTTAACTTTAGCACATTGTTAGATTAGATTGAATCCATGATATACATGCTTTTTCTATCATTTCTACAAAAAGGGCTTTTCCTAGCATTTTTTTGATCTTGTACATGGTTTAGTAGAAATTTATATAGATTAATTTACACAATATATGAATTAATTTCAAGAAGACCTCTCCAATATGAGAAATTTATTACAAAGATGCGGGGATATGAACCTCTCCTTAGCCATGAAATTTTATTTTCTCTAATGAATTGGATATTTGTTCTAGGAAATTTCCTCTCTTCAAAAGGGTTTCAAGTAGACCCTAGTAAGGTAGCCATCATAAAGCACCTTTCTGTACCTCAAAAATAAAGAGATTCCAAAATATTCTTATGCATTTCAAGATACTATCAGAGGTTTATAATGGATTTCAGTAAAATTCTCTCTCCTTGTCTTTGCTTACTAACCAAAGATGTTGTGTTTAGTTGGAAATATCCATGCGAAGAATAATTTGAAAGAATAAAAGAAAATTTAATGACAACACATATTCTCAGAGCTCCTAATTGGACCTTTCCCTTTGTCATCCACACATATGCATCAAAGAAGGAAATTAGAGCATCTTTAAGCCAACTTGAAGGTACAGTTTCTTTTGTATTCTACTTCATTAGTAAAAATGTGTCTAAGGCTTAATTAAATTGAATTGTAACTAAAAATTAATTCCTCAATATTATACATCCTTTGAATAGGTTTAGACACTATGTTACTAGTTACCAAATCTTTGTACATATTTACCATTGAGAAATCAATTATTTTATGAAAAAACTAGATGTAAATGGTATGATAATGACATGCAATAGTTTTATTTAACCATTGTTGAAAAACTAGGGAAATAATATGTTTTTGTATATTTCTTGTCAATAGTAAGATTTTCTATAGATGAATAGTTGTTGGATGATCATCTCCCAAATGAACATATTTTTTCCATCTCACTCCTCTCTCCATGGTTTGTTGAAATTTCCAACTATATATCCATTGGAAAACTCCCTCCTCACCTATATTCAAGGAGGAAATTCAAGATCATTAGTCAGAATTCATCTTATACTTGGATTGGTGGAATCATATTCAATTTGAGACTAGATCATATTTTAACAAGATATGTGAAGGAGGATGAAGTCTATGATATCCTTTTAGATCGTTGTGATGGACCCTATGGAGGTCATTTCACTACAATAGGATATCCTAAAATATCCTACAAAAAATATACTTTTGGCCAACTATTGATAAAGATTCCTAAATATACATTTCTCAATGTGATGAATTACAGAGAATGGGGAAGCCTATAGAGAAGTATGAAATACCCCTTCAACCTCAAGTGTATTTTGATCCATTTAAGAAATTGGGCATGTGATGCATTAGTCATATTTATCCCCCATCCAACAGAAAATGTACATCATCATATGCACTAATTACCTAAAGAAGTGGGCTAAAGTAAAAGTAGTAAATGAAGTCAAAGAGAAGAAGGTAGTTTAGTTCTTAAGAGAGAATATTTTATACAAGTTTGGTTTTCCAAGAGATTTGGTATTGGGCTATGACTCTCTTGATAGGCATAACTAACCACATGTCAACGAGAGGAAATAACTTGGTATGAGGTTCTTTAAATATAACCAAAGTTGTTTGGTATGGTTGTCCCTAACGAGTTTAACGACTCCATTAGCCAAAGCATTTTCTTCCCCCAAAGAGAAATAAAGATTTAGAAGTTATCCTAAGGGTCCCAAGCTAAAATTTACAGCTATTATATACAAACATACATAATAAAATCACGAGAAGTGACCTTAAACTAGTGAGAAATGATATTTGATATAATATATAAAATTATTTTAATAATATCTTAAATTACAAGTAAATAAAATAATAATTCTAAAACTAGAAAACCAAATCGATTTTTAATGTGAATAGAAAATAGGAGGAAACAAGATATATCACAACTAACTTATTGATCTCTAAAAAAAATTGAAACAAATCTCAAATCATTTTAATGAATTCACATTAAATATCATAAAATAATATAATTACTTATCTTGTACAAGAGCTAAGATGAATAAAATGACTTGTTTCAATTCCTAATTGATAGAATAATCTTTCATAAACTATGAACTAAATAAATTTAATACATGAAATGAAGGATTACAACATAACAACCAGAAAATGAAAGATGATTAGAACGTTAATTTTATTTTCATCAAGAAATTTTATGTGTGACAACTCTAACTTATGAAAAACAATCCACAAATTAAAACACACAAAATACAATGGATTAAACTAACTCTTGTTTGTCAAAACCAATGGAACTAATTTAGTCTGAATTAAAACAAAGAGATTTAACAAAAGGTGGAAAAGCCAAATTAAAATCAAACCATTGATTCATGCACCATAGTCAAATATATAAAAGTAATAAAATATTTATTAAACTTTCGAAACATAGTGAGAATATCATTAGAGAAAAATAGATTACAATGGAAATATTTAAAGGATAAACGTTTATCTTTTTTCATTAAAAACATCTTATACAAAAAAAACTTACAAAAGCCTCATAAAACCCAAAATTTCACTATCCCCATTCATCAAAATTCTATCTTTTCCACCCCCTCCCTCTTTCATCAGAGTTTCATAGTATATTTATATTTGATATAGTTATGATAACACAAATAACTAATATCTAAAATAAAGATAAATTTTCCTCAAAATTAAGAAATATTGTTTATGCAATAACACTGACCTGATATATTGTAACAAACTTTTCTAAAAATTAAACAAGTAGAAACAACTGAATGTAGCCTTAAAATATCATTACAAGAAGATGTATTAATTTCATAAATTGAACTTTACTTTTTATGGAAACCAAGGGCTAAACAACATATCAGTGATGGACTCTTTTAAAACATAAAATAGGTTTAATTAGCAACCTAACCCATTTTAAAAGAGTGGATACATAATCTTGGATTTTGTAGCTACAAATAAAATAATAAAAACAAATTCAACAAATATTCATACCTAAAAACGATATCAATATTTAAAATTAATTAAGTGCAACATCAATCATTTGGCACTCAAGATCCTGTAAATTTGAAGTAATAATAACATTTACTCTAGAGGATTTAACTATCACTAGATTTTCAACGAGCTAGATATTTCATTCAATTATGTAGCTTTCTTGTTATGTTTCCCAACCATAGATTGGTTTCACAACTCTAGCCTTTTTTTTCCAAGTTGTAATTCATTGATTTTATGCTCAAGGATTGGTACCAGGACATGATATTTCTCCATCAAGAAATAGATTTTCAAACAACTATGTAAATCTTGTTCATGTTAACATTTAGGCTTATACCTAGTTACAAGATCATCCTATTGATCGAAATCATTGTTTCACCCAAAATCCTAGTTAGATTTGTATTTTGGGTTCTCTTCTTCAAGATTGGGTTGTTTAGGAATATCTATTTGAATAGGAGTAGTAGAATTTGAACCTTCGACTTGTTTCTATTAGCCTAAGTTATCTTACATGCTAATTGATTTCTTCTAAAATGATTGTGTTTGGTAAAATTTTCCTCACGATTGGTTTTTTTTTAGTTGTAGGTCTATGCTTGAAATGTTGTATAGACAAGTCCAACTCATGCTTGGAATTTTTAGGTAGTATAGGTTCAAAATTTTGTTCCATAAGACTGATTTTAAACCTCTTAGCCGAGTTGCAAGTAATGTGAGTAAAATTTGGGTTTGTGAGCTCATCATCTGTGATATTCAATGGATTTATCTTAGATGGTTCACCAAGGGGTTTAGGCATAAATATCTAATGAATTAATGAGGCCTAGGTTTTAGGAGAATTTACATAAATATCCCTCTAAAAATCATCAAATTTTGGAGGATTTTTCTCCCCATTCTCGGTAAGAAATTTAACAAAATTATTTTTGTGGAGGAAATCCTCCCAAGAGTCTTGTGTCTTTGATCATCTAAATTGAACAAGGATTTTTATTATACCATAACTAAACATGATTCTATCGGGATTCTTAAACCCATGCTGATATAACTTAGCCATTTTATTAAGACTCTTGTATAGGTCATAGGGAGTATTAATTTGATGACCGAGGAATATCATAAGTAGGTGGATATTGTAATATAAAAATAGACCATAAAAAACTTCACACGATATGAAATACCTAATAATCAAAACCAAATCACACCATTTCTTCTTAATATGAGTTACAATATACCTTTTATGTTTTAATGTGGCTTACTGGATACCCAACACTTCGTCCAACAGAATTTTTTTTTTACCATCTTTCCCCGTCAGCAGATAAGCAAGTAGATTGAGTAATGAAAGCATCATTTATCAATATTTTATTTTAACCCACCCAAGTTATATTTCCATTATAGGATTGAGAAAAATATTTGGAAACCTCCACATTATGACCACGAAAGGCTGTGATAAAATATCACTATCCCACCTTCTCAAAAAAGGACAATTATTCCTCATATGTTGCTATAATTTCAGTGCTAGGAGGTTCATTTCTAACCATATGCACCATAAATAGGTCTTACAACACAACATAGGTGGATTAATTCGGAGAAGAGATACCTATGGCTGGAAATTATTAGCAAAAAACTCTCATTCCTTGTAGAGATATCAAATGAGTCAGTGATAAGAGCACTAAATAGGTATGAAATGCCACTATAGCTTAGGTGCCAAAAATCTGGGGTTAGAATAATGGAGGGTGATAATGAATAATGCAGATGATTTTCCCTCAAGACAAGTCCACTCATAATTATAGTCTAGGTGTTAGATGCATAGTGCGCCACAAAACCTAATGTTATGAGGTGGTTAGAAATGACCCATCAAAATATTTAATACCAATGTTTTCAATCGTGAGCACTGATTATTTAACATGAATATCTTTCAAGGTTTAAAAGGATAGGGATTTGGTAAACATGAGTTTTAAATTTAAAAATGTGATACACCATATTACTTAGAGTTAAACCCCATACAAAACATTTTTCCCAACATTTAAATTTCCATAACACTGACTTCTTAGAAGGATAAAATTCCAAAATTTAGGTCTCGATAATGTGACCATGGTGTTTGTAAAAATCATGGACTTATAGAATTTTTAAAATTACAAAAGATAAGCACCACCTTGTATAATCAATACTACAACTAGGAATGAGAACTAGATCCCTTAATTCATTAGAGTAAGTAAACATAAGAGTGTCATGGAATGAATGATGGGATTGAAAGACAATGGGAAAACTTATCGCAACCATTATTTTTACTTTCGCATTATCAGTCATGAAATTAAAGACATTTTTCAAGATAAAAGATCAAATTCATGATGAGTTTTGATGGTATAAAATATTCAAAATGCTTCCAATTTGAAATATAAAAATTGATCTTCTGAGTTAAAAATCCAATGAAGTAACATTGGGAATCATCTATTTACATGGGTGGGAATTTCATTTTAAATGGGAGGGGGTTTATTGGGAGGCCAAGGGGCTCATAGTTTACTTACTACCCGATTGTATGGATAATGAAACAACATCACATTCACCATTGAAATTCCACTCCCTACTACCCCCAAGAAAATGGGTAGGTAGAGGTCAGAAAATAGAGCATTAGAAAAAAATCTTAGTAAGGTAATTTGTGGTAGAAAGAAATAATACATATAAAGGCTTGTTCAAGAAACTTGGGCTTATGACACTACTTGGAAAACCACCACTAGTTTCACCCCTTATGAGCTAGTTTATGGAAAGAAAGACTTGTTACCAGTTGACTTTGAATAACAAACTTTGAGGATGGTAGCCTAACTAGACATGGATTTGGCCAAGGCATGATAAGATAGGATACAATAAGTAAATTCCTTGGATGAGTATATGATACAAGCATTGCTACATACTGAGGTGGTTGAGAAAGAAAGGAAAATTTGGCATCATAGATACATCAAAATCAAATCCTTCCAAGTGGGTAATTGGGCTCTCTTATATGAATCTAAGTTAAAGGAATTCATATGAAAGATCATGACTAGATGTTATGGACCTTAACTAGTGGAGAGATTTTATGATAATGGTTCTGGAAAAATCAACACTATAGATGAAGAAAAAATACCAATATTAGTAAATTTTCATAGGATGGACCCTTACCATAAACCATTTTCTAGAGATAAATTCATAGTTTGAATAAGAAAGGAACCTAATGAGATTTATAGCATTAGATATCCTAATCCATATAGATCCTCATCAACAAAAAATAGAAAAGAAAAAAAAACAAGATAAACTATATCATGTGAAAACATCCTTTGAGGCTCTTGAGACAATCTCTTCTCCATGAGTAATTCAGTGAGTTTGTAGAAAAAAATGAAAACATAATAAGGATTCAGATGAAAACCTCTCTCGAGGCACCTAAAGTAGGTTTAGTAGGTGGAATTCTCCATAAGGCAACCATTGAGCCCAAAAAATAGAAAAAAATATAAAAAAGGAACAAAAACATATTGATATCTCACATTGGTTTTTGTGCAGGTACAATTTTCCTGTAACGAGTGAAGACACATCAATTAGGCCAACCAAGAGGGACAATATTGCACTCCATTATAATTCATTAGCATAGTTGCTCCAAGGTTGACCTAGTTGACATCCTTGTGTTATTTTCCACTACAACATCTAGAACATTTACACCTATTCACCCTTCAAAAAAAGGATATAAAAATTAGCACATAATTTGAAGGGAATTTCACCTTCAAAATGAGTTATTGTCTAACATGCATCAAAAAACTTGAATAGTCATGAAAATATCTTAGCAAATATCTTTCATTTCAATCCTCTATCACGCAAGGTCTTTCACAAGAAATAGTGTGATAAAATCTCTTGCTATGTCATCTCTCTTTCCTTTTACCGCTTGAGGCCACTTGTGTTTTTTATAATGATTATTCCGAAGTGAAACTAGCTTAAGACCTCATTCTCTATACCCTAACCTCATTGGGAGTATTCGTCGAGAAATAACAAAGAAAATATTGCTCTAATACCATTAATCCAAAGTATGTGAGAAACAAAAATCAAGATAGACATGAATATGAAAAAAATAAAATAGAGAGGATAAAAATATGATAAGAAATAAATTCTTTATTAATTACAAGAACTATTTATTATTGATATCTGTTTTATTTCTAAATACCATGTGTTATAAAGGACCACAGGTTGAAAAACCATTCATGTTAAAATAAATGAATTAATGATTATTCTTTTGTTTTAGATCATATGCCAGTTCATTATTATTCTTCTTATTATTTTTTCACCTTAAATTTCCATTTATAGATACCATGGTTTACCGAAATCATAAGCTTGTAGACCACCAACAATGAAAATAAATTATCAACCATCGTGATTCACTGATATCCACTTGGATAAATAGCCCAAAATTACAATGTGTTTAACTTATCCCCACATTGCATTTGAACATAACCATTCACCAACTCATGCAAATCTGACTTCTACAACAGGACCTCTGCAACCCTCTTACTCTACTTAGGATTGGGCCAATGCAGCACCATCCCTATAATATTATAGCTCATTAGATCCATAATTTTATACCTACGACAATGGCTTCACCTTAATCAACACACAATCAACACCCCTCCCCCCCACATAGAACCAAGTGCCGCTTTTTCATTTCCCTGTAGGATCGCTTATAATATTCGACATCACGTTTATTACTTTGGGTGGAAACCTATGGAATAAGAGCCTAGGTTTTCCCACCTTCTATATATCTCACATTCAATGGTGTGTGAGCCTATTAAAGGGAGCTCAACGTGATGAAAATATAAGGTTACAATTTTCACCAAAAATGAGGCTCCAGGTGGGGCCCACTAAAATATTCACCTAATATCAACAACTCAACATTGGTAGCCTAGCGCTATGGGAAAAAGAACATGCGAGAACCACTGGGGTGGAACTTTCGGGATAGGCCCACTTAATCCTCCTATTGCATCAATAAACCCTCGACCTACTCTTAATATCCTAGCGCAATTAGAAAAGAGCATTCATAAAAACCTCTGGGTTGGACACCTTCAACTCTTGCCACATGAGCCCACACTTCCAAGTCTGACTTAATGGATGAAAGGGACACAACACTCATCATGGTTGAAACCTCCAGGGTACAAGCCATCAAGTAGACCCCAAAATGGAGTGTTTCAAACTGTTTACTTAATCCCAACTTGCTGGGAAAATCAACTTAACATATCATCGAGTATAAGCCTCCGGGCATGTTCCAATATTGTTGGCCTTTGTCAGCTAACAAGTTTTCAAGTTATGGTTTTTGAAAATCAACAAAAAAATGATTAATCCATGTGCAAAAACTCACATCCATGCAAACTCTTAATTCTATTGCATGGCTCTCCTGCAATTTCTCTCTCTTTCTTTCTCTCTCTCACATGAGCGCACACACACACACATTTATATAACCTCTCGGCTCTATCAATAAATAATGTCCAACATCATTTTTTTTAAATAAATATGCATAGGAATATACAACCATTTAGCATATGTATTTTATTATTAGACATAGGAAAATGATTAGTTATTGAAATAAACTCTCACTCTGCACACTCATGTTGCTTCCTTTCGTAAGAAACCTTTTTTATTAATATGGAAAAAATATTGTTACAACAATATCTTGTTTCAGATCCACAAAATTAAGATCTAACTAGTAATAAAATAGAGAATAAATCCACTGAAGTAGATTTAAATATTACAGACTATTTTCAAGCTATATTTGGCTACTAATGCATTCATTAAAACACACCTCACTATTCACTCAACAAACTTATATTTTATAGAAATTACCTGGAAAATAAATTTTTTCATGATGCTCCTACATCACCAACATTGTATTGTGATGTGATCCAACATAACATCACATCACAATTTGATGAACCTTATAATGTGGTTAACAAAACCCAATGTTACAATGTGATGAAAAAAACTTAATGTTGCAATGTAACGAATCTTATAATTTGATGAAAAAAACTTGATATTTCAATGTCATGAAGAAATCACATGTCACAATATGATGAAAATTTCCCAACAACACCATGTGACGAACATATCCCCACATCGCATTAGAACATAACCCTTTAATAACAACATATGATGATGCAATTAAACATAACTGACATCACAATATCATCAAATGATACAACCTCACGAGCATAACTTGATTTTACAATGTGACATTAAACCATAACATCATAAACATACATTGAACCTAACCCGTCATTTCAATATGAAAAATATATCCCAACATCGCAATGTGATGAACATAACCTTGACACCTTAATGTGATGAAAAAATCTTAGTGTCACAATATACCAAACACAACTTAATGTTGTAATGTGATGAACATAAATCGATGTTCCAATATGACAACAATAATTTGATGTTTTAATGTGTTGAACATAACTCAAAATCATATTTTTTCAAATAAAATACAACATTACAATTTGATGAGCATACCAAACATCACTATGTGATGAACATTGCATAATATTTGAAGCAAACATAACCCTTCACCAATGTCACATTTTGATGTAATCCAGCCATAGTAAACTATAGTCAACCGTTCTCAAATATAATTGATCATGGTCATTGAAGGTTAACGAGTCACAAATGGACACGTTTTGGTCAACCACTATCCACCATGGTCACACATAGTCAACCGATGTTAATTATATTCACCCATGGTGATGCGGGAGCATTAAGGTAGATCTAGAAATGTGACAAGATGGTCACATGTTGTGGCTTGGGAAGAGGACTAGCAGTCCTAATAATTTGAAGACTTTATTTTTAAATTATTTTTTTTGAAGTTAATTTGGGATAAAATAGCTATTGTAATATGTAGGTTAAAAGAATAGTTAGATTAGGATCAGTTAGGTATTTAGTTGAATAAACTATTTTGAAACCAAATAACAATTTCTCAACCATATGGGGATTTTTTGGAATGGCATAAAACAAAACCAATTCCACCATTGTGGGGTTCTTCCTTCCATAGAGAGAAAGAGAGAGCAAGAGGGAAATAGGTGAGAGAGAGGATTGAACAGAGAGTAGTAACAAATGTAAAAACCAGCCATTCCAGGGCTTGGTTCCGTGTATTTCCATTTATAAATTAATTCCAAGTGTTTTGGATTTTGATCGGGCTCTTTGTTCTAAGCCATTAGTTTCACTTCCTTGTCGAATTCAAATATTGGAATTTTTTTGTATCTGTGTAGTAATATATATGCATATTGTTTCTATTAATGAATAGACAAATTGGGCGATAGGACGAAGTTCTATTAACTTCGTACAGACGAAGCTATGATAGAGACCGAGAGATGACGAGATGAGGAAGAAGCTTAGGAGAGATCCAAATGATTATAGATTGGATAAAGCTCATGAGAGATAGATTTTAAGAATTCCAAACAAACTCAGAAGGATAGTGGAGGAAGCCGTATTTCAGAGTAGCAACATCATAAAGAAGAGCAATAAAATAAAGACCATAATACTTAGAAGAGTTCGTAAGGAGGAAATGACAGCGAGGATTGAATCACAGAGTCAAAGGCTCAGGGATTGACAGTGGAGATTAGAGTAGGAAAAAGAGGTAAGAAGAGCCGAGAAGGATGAGCAGACGACTGCGATTAAATCGCAGATCCGAAGACAAGAGATGAACAGTTTAGGTGAATTGAGGAAGTGCGGAATGGACACATGTTGGCAAGGTGCAATTTTGCATCGGTGATTAAAGTATTTAAGACTTTAATATTTCTCAAGATAAAAAAGAAAACTTGTGATGCGATGCAGTATGAACGGGAGGATGTGATGTGACAAGAGGGGGCAACGAGTCGACATGGCGGAAAAGCACACTTCACAAATTATAGCAAATATCGTTTAAGAGTTTGCACGATATGTTGTTTGCGGTGCGATGCGATAAGATTTAAGAACTGCGATGCGAAGATGGAAGGCCACGTGTCAGCATGGCGCAAAATCGCACTTATAAACTTTTTTGGTTTAGCATATTCGTAAATATTTGAAGGTTTCAGGCAGGCGATTGCGATGTGTTCTGATTCGTTGTCGTGATTTAGGACCCTCTAGATAACAAACCCACGTGTATGTAGTTATGTTTGGTTTTATGTTTGTTTTTGTGTTAAGTAATCCATTGTGGTTGTTTAAAGAAATGTTGTTTGATCGTGCGCATATGGATGTTAATAACCTCAAATTTATAGTACGCTATGTATACAGATTTTATGTGGGTCCTAACCCACATATCCACGCGTATATGTTTAAATTGTAGTTACCTATTCATCAATTAGTATCAAAGATACAAGATCTGAGAGGCGGTGTGAAGGAATTTGAACTAAGCAAAGTTGAGAAATATTTCTTGGTGATTCTAATCGCGTGAACCTTAAGAGGTAAGAATGTGGACTGAAGGCATATGAAAAATCATAAGAGCTACAGTAGCATGGATGAAGTAGTAGCACAGAAAATAAGGTAAGAATGTTTTGTTTCAGTTTTATTTTGGATTATAGAACTGAAAAGTAAATTCTCACACTTAGAAGAAGATCATAAGAGTTTAATAGAGGTAGCAACAAGAGTGAAAACATCTCAGCAAGAACATCATGACCTTTAAGGGCATTGATGAAGGAATCTAGCAATGGTTTTCTAGGAGGAAAAAGGAAGGGTTGTTAGAACCTAGTATTCTAGCTGGCGTTGAAATATAAGACGATAGTAGTGTTCTCAAGTGCATATTATTTATGAGGGTAAGCCTAGAAGGAACATGGAGGAGTGCTCAAGGAGGGTTCTAGATTGAGGACACATACTTGCCAAAAGACCAAGCATAGAGGATGTTTGGTGAGGTAAGTTGTAGCGGGAGGAATTGTTACTGTAGGGCTAGTGCAAATCATAGAGGGTGAAATAACTCAAGAAGATGACTATTGAAAGTCATAGTAGAGGTTCAGGAGACAACCACAAAGTGAAGAAGGAAGATTCCAAGACAAATGGCATATGGAAGAAGATGACTGATGAAGAATATGAGAGAGAAATAGCTGAGATGAGAAACCATATTGATATATTGATGGAGTTTTTATAGAGGAGTGATGAAGACGAGAGTTGTGGATGGATTATGAGGAAGAAATTGAAGTGGAATGGGTTACAGATGAAGAGGGAGCATATGAAGGGAAATTTCTTACATATGAATTGGAACACAGATTGTTTTTTGAAGAAAATTATAATAATACTAACAGGAGGCCTATTGAAGAAATTGCAGGTATGGAGAATGGAGATAAAAGAGGTTTGTTACATCTCAAAAATTGGATCAAGATGATTCCATAGAGGGAAGAAGAAGGGATGAATACTCAATCATAATCAACAATGCTCAACCATGACCTATCATTGGCCATATTATTTTACCATGGTAAAAAAATTTCATAACAGAGGTTCAGGAGGCAACCACAAAGTGAATAAGGAATATGCCAAGACAAATAGCATATGGAATAAGATGACTGATGAATAATATGAGAGAGAAATAGCTGAGATGAGAACCCATATTGATCTATTGATGGAGTTGCTATAGAGGAGTGATGAAGACCAAGGTTGTGGATGGATAAGAAATTGAAGTGACATGGGTTTCATATGAAGAGGTAGCATAGGTTAAATGCTCAAGATGAAGAAGCATTACTCATAGTAGCAGAGTATGAAGGGAAATTTCTTGCATATGAACTGGAACATAGATTATTTTTTGAAGAAAATGATAATAATACTAAGAGGAGGCCTATTGAAGAGATTGCATGTATGGATAATAAACAAGATAAAAGAGGTTTGTTGTAGCTCACAAAGTGGATCAGGATGATTCCACAGAGGGAAGAAGAAGGGATGACCACTAATGTTATCTGAAAGGTTTAAAGAGGAGTCACAATCAGGAGAAAGAAATCAATATAGATGCTAGTAGAGTACTAAGCATGGAAAAGCTTGGTGTGGTATCTATAGACAGGTTGATGGAGTCAGCTAGTAGGGATGAACTGTTTGTATTCCATGATGAAAAAAGAGTATTTCATAAAGGAAAGAAGACTATGGATACTGATATTCATAGTAAAGGTTCTAAGGGAGATTATGAAAAATCAAGTAAGAATAAACTTGATAGAGAATTAGCTGAGATAAAAGTGCAGCTAAAAGTGTTGAGAGAATTCATACAAGGGAATGTGGAACACCAATCATAGTCAACAATGGTCAACCATGACCAATCATAGTCCATCTTATTTTACCATGGTAAAACATTTCCATACATATTTTACATGGTAAAACATGGCCAAACATGGATTAACCTTTCTCAACCATAGTTAACAATGGTTAACTATTTCCAATAGGGTCAACCTTGGTTGACAATGGACAAGGTTGGTCAAGCATTATGAATCATAGATAACATGGCCAACCATGTGCAAGTGGTCAACAATAGTTAAATGGCCTGCATGGTAAACCATGGTTAAGTGCGTTGGGGTTCCTATGTTTTGGCCAGATTGGAAAATCAACTAGATTGGAAAAACCAAAACATAAGACAACATCAAACCACTTTGGGATTCAAGGATCTAGCCATCTTGAATCCAGAGAGGGATCTCTCTATGAATGAGTTTAAAGATGTGATCTTTAAAACCTGAAATGTGGTATTAGGCTAGTTATGAACAGCATGGGTTTTGTTTGTTTGTTTTTGGTTGGAAAAAGACATGATGAAGGTGAGGGCAGTTCAAAATAAAGGATGAAGATGTATGCAAATGAAGGAATGATTCAGTTGACAGGAAAGGCAAAGACAGTTTTAACCCATTGGGTTATGGATTCATAGGAGGATTTTAATTGGACAGCAAGGTTCAAGAAGGATCTATGGGGCAAGTCACTTATGTCAAAGGATATCTTAAAGTGATTTATGGAAATAAATAGAGAGGAAATGGAGAAACAAACAAATGAAGAAGAGTGAACAGCCTAAGATCAAATAAGTGCTTTCAAACTATTTTTCTTCGGCATGTACTTAGGGAAAACATAAAAGTATTCTGAGATCAAGTACATTCTTTTAAACCAGCCTGCATTGAAGTACTTTTAGTTGGAAAACATTTTTAAAAATAGTTGGAATAGCTTAAGATCATGTGAGTGCTTTCAAAATACCCTTCTTTCAGCATATTCTATAAGAAAAACACAGATAACAGTCACAAAGAGCAATTTAGATCAGGCAAGTGCTTTGAAACCAACCTGCTTCAATATACTCTTTAAAGAGAACTTTCGAATGAAGAAAACATGGAAATAAATGTTTCAGTAAGAGTAGGGTACTGTTGAGAGTAAATCCTAGCTCTACGTTTGTTGCTCTTTATCAGAAAAAGTGGACAGAGTGAAAAACATTAAAGAAAATAACAATTGAAAGTGAGGAGCACATCACCATTGAAAAAAATAAGGATCCCATAACTCAACAGCTTGTATTTGATGTTCAAAATAGTTACAATCAGCAAGCCCAGTGGGTCTCTACAACTTCGAACTTCTCATATCAACTTATGTATATTCAAGTCACAAACATGGCATCAGTAGCTTCAGAAACTATTACATGCATTCAGATGTCCAGAGACCAACATTTTCTCACCTTCTAAAGAAGTATTTATAGAAGAAAGAGGATGTGGGATCTCGTAAAAGACCTCCCAGGTCAATTAATATAGATTGATGACTTCTCAGCCTTCGAGGGCCTCGATGAAGAAATTTACAGGTGTTTATCTGCATTAATTGATTTACACTTAGGATTAAGCTCGGTGGGAGATTTTTTTGACTTTTGAGGCTCTGTGTCATGTTGAAGTAACTCTGTTTCTGCTCCCCGAGGCCTAATGATCGAAAATATTTGTTTCTGGGCTATTCTTAATCTTTAAAATAGTTTTGCTGACAATTAGAGATAAGATATTTGATTTGTATTAATTGTTTAGCTATCTTCGAGCAAACACCTCTTGTTTCAGATAATGACTAAGCCTTCTTTTATTACTGTGAGGCTGCAGGTGCCTTTAGGAGCTGGAGAGGGTTTGATTAGCCTCTGCTTAAGGCGGTGGAAGCTTTCTCGAATCGACAGTTGTCTTCGTCTCTTCCTAAAACACCTTTAAGTTACTTGAGATTAGTGTTTTAGGTCTGATTAGGCTTATCCTGTGCCTTCCAATCTTTATGATGTCTTTATTCATGGATTTAGGCTTTGATTTGCTGAATGTGTGCGTTAATCCTTCAAATATGAGTTTTTTCTTTGGCTTAGATCTTTTAACACTGATACTCTTTGCTTCTTTTAAGTATTGTTGTGTCTTGTTGATGTGCAGGCCGCGCAGGGCTCATATGGCATCAACGCCTCATGAAAAATTGATAGGTCGTGGAGTTTGAGCCCAAAAAATGGTTCCCTTTGATGAATCAAAGGCGTGGGAATCATCATTCCCAGCCTTCGGCTTTTCTTTCAATATAATGGAGAACCATTATCACTTGCAAAACACGAAACCAATTAAGAAATCCTGCATTTTGGGTTAAACTACTTCAGAGGTGTGGGAAGAGAGCAAGGCCGTTGGATGGCATCATCCAATAGTTTGGATTCATTTAGAAGAGGTCAAATGAGAATGGAGGAAGAGAATAAATCAGATACATTGATCGCGCGGAGAACGATGGTGGGGATTAGTCAAAAACATAAGGTGGAAAGGCAAAAGGCGATGGAATAATGCGGAAAAGATCTAGGATCGTCTGATCTAGACATGTGGATGGTCCATATCCAATCAGAGGATTTCAATCGGTGGGGGAAAGAGGGAGGGTGTAACGAAAATCGTTGTTGCGACTGCGCGATCGGGGAGGGCGATGCGATTGTGCGATGGGGGAGGGCGATGCGATTATGCAATCGGGGAGGCCGATGTGATTGCGCAATCAGGAGGGATGATGCAATTAAGTGCTAACCATTGATCTGCATATTAGATCGATGGTGGAGAGTGAATCGGAGGGATGGCCGATCGGGGGGACAAACAAATGTACCGAATGAAAAATGCGATACGATGTAGCGCGGGCCGTTGGATCGGCCTTAGATCAATGGTCAATATCGTTTCAGCTTATGCACTGGCGGAAAACCTTTATACTTTATGAAAACCAAAACTTAATATAAACAAAGGTTTTAATGCTTCGGGGGTGGAATATATATTTATGAAATGTTTGGTGCCCGATTGCGGGGCCTTGGTCCATATGGAATGATAATAGGCCCAGGGCGTATACAATAAAGGGCCAATCGCAATCAGAGCTTCAGGCTTGGGATTTTCAATCTAACCATTAAAACTTGTGATGCGATTAACACCTCCGGACTCTTAACACTTGGTCCCGGGTGAAAGTTATATGGGATGAAAGTGAAGGGGATGGAGTTTCAATAAAGGGACTCAATCACATCAGAACTTTTGATGTGGTCTTTTAGTCAACCCATTGTGAATTTTTCTGATGTGATTGCGCTTCGGGTCTAGCACCTAGTTCTAGGGTGCGAGCACGTGGAGGGGAAGTGGTTTAGGCTTAGCCCAAGGGGGCTTAAGTCTTTAATACGAAAAGGATTTTTTTATGGATTTTCAATGGTTTTCAAAAGGATTTGAGGTTTCGGCAGAGTTTAGAAAAGAGTTTTAAAATCTACAAAGGAGATTTTATGAAGCAGAGATGAGGAAAATGGAAAACATAGGAAAATGATGGAAAAAAGAGAGTAAAAGTGAAGGTTAGTTTCTGAGTGAAGGAATGGAAGAAAAGGGGATTTTACAGCAGTCTTTATCATGGACTCTTTAGCAAAATTTCTGAGTTCTGAAGGGAAATAGCAGTGAAGATTTTCAAACAAGGGCATGAGATCTTCCAGAGGCTTCAAGAAATAACATTTTGGCAACGACACTATTTCTTGAAGGTTGAACAATGTTTTGGCCACCTTTTGATAGAACAAATTTTATAGGTGGCCAACAGTGGCTCCACTTGGGGATGGTGCCTTCTTGAAGGCATCAAGAACTTCAGACCTGCATTTCTTTGGGAGGCTGATCAGTACCTCATCCATTGGGCTGCCTTCTTTGCTAGGACAATCTTCTTTTTTCTGAAAACATATTAGAAGCCAAGAAAAAACAAAGGATCTTCATCAACCATCTTTCTACCTATCCAATCCTACTGATCTAACATTTTTTCTTCATTAAAGTTCACTTGGATTGACAAACTCTATTACAACATTATTTTTTTTTTTGAAAACAGGAAATGTAATCTATTTCTACTCCTTATTTCTCCATGGACTCAGATTAAACAGTTGACTCCATATAATTCTCTACCTAATCTACCATCTGTTGGGATTAAACTGTCCAATCAGATTTTATTCTCTAAATTATAGAACATAAATTTAAAAACAGTCAAGTCAAGATTAAACTGTTTAACTTGTTGTGATCTATGGCATAAAAAACAAGTTGCACATAGATATTTATTTTGCAGAAAATTTAAATCAAAAAATGGAAGGCTTAAGATCTGAAATTTTCAAGCACTTCCTTCACCTTTTTACAACTCTGTTTTTTCCTCTTTTTTGAGTTGTCTTTCCTTTGTCAACTGGTTCATATTTTGAGCTAATTAGAACCAAATTTACCTTTTTTTTGACTCAGAATTAAACATAGATTGGAGTCAATTCTTGCTTGGAAACCTAGGTTCAGGTTTTGAGCATGTTTGAACCTTTAATTTCTATCCTAATCTATATATCGATAAGCCAAGATTAAACAGTTTGGAAAATCAAATTCACTATCCTATCAGCAGTAAATTTAAAAATAATTAGTCAATATTAGGCTGTTTGACTAACTAGGAGTGTGTTTTTCAGGAGTGGCATTTAAGCTTGCACACTTTCAGAATTTATTTCTCTTTTTTGGTATGGGGTTATACCTTTATTTTTTTTTACAATCTACCCTCTTTTCTTTTTCTATTATTTTTTATATTTTTCTTCTTGTGAAACTGAACAAAGCAATGGTATTTACAATGGAAATGAAAGCTTTAAAATCGAACTCAGCAGTAGTAATGCTTAAGCACCCTGCCATTGACAGGACCCCCAAACAGATTTGTGCCATCTAACTCTTGCAGAAAAAAGGCATTTGGACCAGTGGTGGACTGAATCATGTAAGGACCTTGCCAAAAATTGTCAAATTTTCCATGTTTACCCTTATCCTCTCTTCCGGAGTCCCATTTGAGTATCTTGTCTCCAATGTTGAAGTCACAAGCCTTTGTTCTCTTGTCAAAAAACTTCTTTATGTTCTCTTGCACCTTCTGAGCTCTGTTATAAACCTCTTCCCTTGTTTGCTGGAGATGTATTGTCTGATTAATCCTCCTTATCATGTTGTCCTCTTGACTGTATTTCTTGGACTAATTTTATCACTGGTACACCTAGGCTGGTAGGAAAAATTGCATATGCTCTATAAACAAGCTGGTAAGGGGACATTCCAATGGATTTCTTTGTGGTCAATCTGTCTACCCACAAAGCATGCACCAACTTGTTATGCCATGATTTTTTATTTTCCTCAAGTAGCTTCTTGATGATGGTCACCAAAATTTTATTTGATGATTCTGCTAACCCATTACCTTGAGGGTAATAAGTAGTAGAATGACTGAGTGTAATCTGATACCTGTGACAAAAATAAATCATATTTTTGGAACCAAAAGCAGCATCATTATCAGTAATAATCTTCCTAGGGTAGCCGAATCTAGACAGGATATGGTCTTCAAGAAATTTTATAATGACAAAATCTGTGGCATTCCTAGAAGGGATGGCCTCTATCCACTTTCTAAAGTATTTAGTGGCTGTGAGAATCCATTTGTGTTGGGCAGATGAAGCAGGATGGATTTCTCCTATGAAATCTAGGCCCCACTGTTGAAAAGGAGCTTCAACAGTGATAGGTTGTAATGGTAAATGAAGGAGTTTTCTTTTGCCCTCAAAAACTTGGCACTTGTGACAGGATATTATCATTTTATGGACATCTTGGAAGAGGGTGGGCCAATAATAGCCATCTCTAAGGATTTTGTTGGCTGTGGTTTTCCAGTAGAGATGACCTCCACACTCTCCTTCATGGAATTCATGCTTGATCCTCTCTGCATCAACTTCAGGCAAACATTTAAGTAATAAACCATTAGAATTTTTCCAATATAAACATTCATTTAAAATGCAATAGTTCCTAGCTTTCAACTTTAAAAACCTTGCCTTTGTTTTTGATAAGTCAGGAGGAGCATTAAGATTTGTAAGCACATACAAGATGTCAGCGTACCAAGGTGAGTTTTGGAACTGCTCTTCCACAGTGCGAGCAGGTAATTCTTCCTGTTCATCCAAGGCATCTACCATGTTAATGTCAAGGGATTGTAAATTAGATTTAGCCATTAATTGAGCCAAGCCCTGAGCTTTAATAAGTTTGGTGGGTTTGATTTCCAAATCATACTCTAATATTACAACAATCCATTTACCCCTCTTTCCGTCTGGGTCTTGTGACAAGATGTCTTTTACCACTATGTTTGGCACATAAGAAATGATGTGGGAGTGTAGAATATACACCCTAAAGTCCTTTAAGGCTTTTACCAAAGCATAGGCCTTTTTTTCCATTATGTTATATTTCAAGGGTGCATCCCTTAAAGCCTTGCTGAAAAAAGCAATAGGATGTTCCTGTCCCTATGGGTTTTTCTACAACAGGACTGCAGCCACAGTATGTTCTGAGGCAAAGGAGAAAATAAGGAACTCTTTTGAAAAGTTTGGGCTTATTAGGAAGGTGCCTGGGTGAGTGCATATTTTACCAATTCGAAGGATCTTTTGTCTTCTACAGTCCACTTCAATCCCACCTCCTTTTTGAGCATATTAGTCATGTTTCTAAGGAGCTCTGCTAAGTTGGGAATAAACCGCCTTAAGAAGTTAATATTTCCAATAAAGGACTGTAATTCTTTTATATTCCTTGGTTGGCTAATCTATAGTATTCCCTCAACTCTTTTTGGATATATTTTAATCCCATTTTCTGATATAATATGGCCAAGGAGTTTACCCTCTTGTAGGCCGAACATTGTTTTTTTGGGATTTAAAGATAGCCCAAATCTTCTGCATTTTTCAAAGACCTTTCTTATATGTTTAAGGTGTTCTTCATCAAATTTGGAATAGACTGTTATGTCATCAAGGTAAATTATAATGAAGTGTCCTATCTCCTCTGAAAATGCAATGTCCATGGCCCTTTGAAAAGTGGCCCCAGCATTCATTAATCCAAAAGGCATTTTCACATACATGAAAGTTCCCCAAGGAGTGGTGAAAGATGTCTTGAGTTGGTCTTCTGGGAGTACTAAAACATGGTTATACCCTGAAAAACCATCTAACATAGAAATTCTCTTTGAACCAACTACCCTTTATAGGATGTGTTCCATTTTGGGTAAAGGGTAATTTTCTTTTAGGGAGGCTCTGTTAAGGTTTCTGAAATCAATGCACTGTCTGATTTCTCCTATCTTTTTCCTCACAGCTAAAAGGTTAGAAACCCAATCTGAAAACCTTACAGGCACAATGATTCCTGCCTCATACATTTTCTTGATTTTCTTTTCCACTAGAGGCAGTTGCATTGGATTAATTCGTCGCATTTTTTGCCTAAAGGGTTTCTGGTTTTCTTTAATGGGATCTTGTGCTGGATGATTTCTTTGTCGTAGGCTTTTAAATCTTCATAGCTCCAGGCAAGCACATCAACAAACTTTTTAAACAAGTCAATGTATTTCTTTTTCATGTTTACTGGCAAGGACCTATCTATTTTAATCATTTTAGGCTTATCCTCGGTGCCTACGTTGTATTCCTCGACATCAGACTCTCTGTATTCTACAGTGGGTTTCTTTTCCACATCATTAAAATAAAAAAGGTCTTCTAATGGTGCTAGCCCCCTAGGTATGTTCTTGTCTTTTGACGGCAGTACCTCAATGTTTTCGTTTTCTGTGTCCTCATACTCTTCAGTATGAGTTCCAAGTTTTTTAGTTAACATGTTGATTTTTACGGAACCAGATGGTTTTTCTTCTTCATGGGGTTCTTTGTTTAGGAAATTTTCATCGGATTAAGAATCTGAATTAGATAATTCAAACTCGTTTCTGCCAAGCAGGAAATCCTCTATATTTTTCTTGCCCTCAAAGACCTGCCAATATTTCTCATTATTTGGCACTACAGGTCTATATTTTGTATGAATGATGATATGTTTGTCGCTAGGTGATTCATGGCATGAAATAGCAGCACAGATCAATCCGTTTGCAATTATGTTTTGACTCCTTGGGACAAACACGAGTTCATATTTTGCAAATGTTTTTAGGAAATCTATGGCATTATTTCGGTATACATATTATCCATTTAGATATTTGATGAGTAATTATTAGTCTCCCTGAACAATTATCTTTTTGTCTTCTAGTTCTTTCAATAGACGCAATCCTAGGATAAGAGCCTCATACTCTGGAATGTGGTTACTGCATTTGAAATCTATCTTGAAAGTATGGCTTTCAGAGTAATTATTTTCAGTGTCGACCAACCATACCCGATCTCCCGCACTCTTTTTAGTGCAATATCTGTCAAATTTCATACACTATAAGGGTTTGTTAACATCTTTTTCATCCCTATTGCCTCGTTCATCATTATGTTCTGTTCTGAGATCCGCAAAATGTCGTGATGGGTCTCGTTCTTCAGGATTTTCATAGAGTTCAGCGTGACAGGTAGTCTGTTGTTTGCCATCTTGCCTTTGTTCACTCTTGTTTGTTGTTTCAACATACTGTTCAGAAGTTTCTCTTTTAGTTTCTTCCATACCTAGAACTGCCATTATTTCTATATTTGGGGCCTCCAGCTGGTTATCTGAGTCACTGTCTTCTAGCTCAGGTTTATTTGAGGATTCATCATTGTAAAGTATAAAAAAATCCAAGTCTGTATGGACAGAGTAAATGGGGGAATTTTCGGGCTTTTTTGGGCTACTGACTATTAGGCAGTGAAAGAGGTATGAAATTACTATGTATTTACTCATTCTTTTACCATACATATACTCCTGTTTGCCTTGGAAAGGTAATTTATCATAAGAATTACAGTAGAATTAGAAAGGTTTATGTTTAGTATGAAAAGATGAATAAAGGTTAATTTTTTATTGACAAACAGGGATTCGAGGAGGTGAACAGTTGTACCAAAGGCGGGGTTGAGAATAATCTAACTGCTACTCCATTAGCATTGAACCATATCCAGCCCAAGGCAAGAAGATCTGAACGAATAGCCCAGAAAACGCAGGGGACAACTTAGCCTCAATCAGAGTAAATAGGATGATGAATAAACAAAGATGAGCGAATCGTTGTTCATACTCATCTTATTACTTGATTGTTCCATCGATATTTGATATATAAAGCCATGTCCTTTAGTGACAAAGGGACGACGATTGTTGTTGAAGTTAGGAGTTAGTCGAAAGACTTTACATTTCCTCTGTAATACAATGTTTTATTAACTCTCTATTTTGAGATAAACTTCTCTATAATGCTTCATGTTGGTTTAATATAAGAAACATGTTTTATCTACCTTCTACAATTCTGAATTAGCCCAGCAGTATTTCACTAGCGATAAGGGCCCGGCTCTAGTGGAATCACTTCACTGTTTGTATTTTAATCTTTGCTTACTGTCGTGTGGAGTGCGTTTAATGTTTGTTTCAATTACAAAATTGGTTTATTGTCGTTGGATCAAATACAAAGTCATTGCTATTTCATTCTTTACAAGAAGCAAGATTCGATGTTCGATTATCTTTTTGTTATAATAAAGCTTTGCTGACCTGTATTTGATTTGAGTTGCTATTCCATTAGTTTATAATTTGTCATAATTGATTATTGCATGGTAAGAAGCTGTCGACAGGATTGAAGCATGGGAATCTAGTTGCTTGAATATTTTAGAATCGTAATTGTTGTTCATTTCACGTTGTTGTTCCATTTATGTTCATTGTTTATTTATAGCCTTTGATTAGAAAACAGATGAGTTATAGTTACATGCTGCTGTTCCTTTCTAGATTGCATTTCTTTTAAGTTGCTTTCATTGAATCTTCTTTCATTTCGATTGCTTTAAGATATCCAACTGTAGAGGATAGAGGCTCTTGCTTCCAAGTCCCTAGATTGGTCATCTTGCATCGATTTCTAAGGGAAAGAGTTACTGCTACTGCATCCCTGATCGATGTTTTGCAAGATTGAAGTAGTTTAATCTTTCCATTCATGTTACTGTAATTAGGTTTCTTTATAAGCATTTGTTACGTTTGCATTTGTTATTCTATACTACATCTTCACAGCGTTTCTCTTAGACAATTGCAGCCTCAGACAGAGCACACTCTTGAAATAAACAGTCACTCCCGGATTGATGATTAATGTAGGCTAATTAGGTGTTCAAAAGATATCTTTTTATCATTTTGGCACCATTTCCGGGAAGAGTGTATGCCATTTTAAAGGAGTAATGCATAGTTGATTTTCTTCTGCTTGTAGAGAATTGGGTATTAAAGACGGAAGGTAAGAACCTGCGCACTGGGCAAGAAACAAACTTGCTCGCATCCCGCTTCACAGCAGAAGTAGGTAAGCTTCTTTCTTTAGGTAGGAATGAAGGTTTGTTTCATTGAATGAATAAACCAACTAAGCGAAACAAAATTCCTCCTAAAACTGGAAAACCTAAGGGACTGGTGACCCTTGGGCACACAACCTTTATTGACGAAATCCTTAAAATAACTGAATCTCAGCCATCATTAGGATTTAAAAGAACTACTTCTAGAGAGCCTACTAGTTCCCTTCAGGCTACAGAGTCACCATATGAAGCCTTTGCTGAGATACACAGTCAAACAAAGGGAATTGAGCAATATTTCCAAGAAATTGAGAATCCTTGCATAAGTTTCCTTCAAGAGGGGAACTCTAGCAATCTCCAAGAAGGAGAAGGGGAAACGGGAGAAACAACAGACTTGAAATCTCCTATTGAAATCGCCCAAACAATAAGCAACCCAGATAAGGGAAGTGTTGTTCAACTTATTCAGAACCAAGGTCCTGAATCACCTCAAACAGTAGGTCAACAGGAAATACTTATTATCCTAGACAAAGGGAGTGTTGTCAAAGCCATTCCTACCCCTGATCGTCAACCTAGAAATTCCTTGGAAATCCCAGAGGAATATTGGCATATCTTCAATCAAATGGCTTAGAACCAAAATCAGAATTAGCAGGCACCCCAACAAACCTCTACGCTGCAATATCCTATAGTAGATACTGCAGTCAATGCACCCATGAAAGCTATTCCACTTGAACATATTCCCACATTTCATGGTTTAACATCAGAGGACCCAGATGCATTTTTGTTTGAATTTGATGTGTTGTGCAGAGGATACAATTACACCATCGATGCCCAAAAACTAAAACTATTCCCTTCCACATTAAAAGGGGCAGCCTTACGATGGTTTATGGGATTAGGTGGGGGTGTCATAACTGATTGGGATCATATGAAGGCTGCATTTTTAAAGAAATATCAAGGTTATTGCAGATCTCGAGAATTAAAAGATGAGATATTCCAAATGACAGCAAAACCGAATGAGACCTTGGAAGAGTATGTGGAACGGTTCCAATACAATCTTTAGAGATCCCCTTATGCATGTTTTCCCTTACCTGATAATGTTTTGAAAAACACATTAATTAGGGGAATGAAAGATCAATGGGTTGAAACATGGAATATTATGGGAAAAGGTGATATATATCAGGAAAGTTATCCTAACATCATTGATTTTTGTATCAGGAGTTCGAGGGGCAATACAAAGTTGAAATCAGTAGAACATGATATAATTACAAGGAAAATAAGACCTCTAACGAAGGTGTGAATCGTGCAGAGATTGGAAATCTGCTAGAAGATTTTAAGACAGATATACTTGGGACTCTAACAACGCAATTCGATATTATGCAAGCCAAATAGAAATAGGCAGAAGCAGAGCAGAACTTGGCAATATTCTGTCCCAGATGTAGAAAGAAAAACAACCACAAAGAATGCCCGTCGGATGTGATTAAATTTTGCGCTATTTGCACGAAATATCACCCTCCAAAGGGATGTCCTTCGCTTCCTGGCCTAAAAGTAGTTTATAAGGAGGAAAAAGAGGAATTATAAGTGGTATGTCTACTTAATTAGCGCCGAAAATGGTAGCTGCGACCATCAGGTATGGCAAATGATCCATTTTATTTTCAACCTCCTCAATATAATGCTCAAAAATATAGTGAGATGTGGCAGAATCAACCACCTTTCCCTAATTGGTCACAACAGCCATTTCCTCCCACATCTTGGCCAAATAAAAAAAACCAAAATAATTTGCCTAGCTTTCCTTTCTACCCACCTTTCTGGCCTACACAATGGTCCCCCTCTACTTCTCAGAGTCAGGCCTGGCAGTCAAACTGACAAAAACCTACAAATCAGCCAACCGGATCAATTCCTCTCTCTCAACCTACACTGCCAGCTCCTTATACAAACACCCAGACCAATTTAAGACCACAACTCCCAGCCCAACCCAACCCAAACCCAAGAAATAGGCCAGTTCAGTTTGTCCAAATAATGGAACCCCCAGAAGTAGAAACTGAACTGAGGGAGTGCAATGATCTTCAATTAAGGCATGGGCGCATAGTGGAAACAGAGAAAAACAATGATGTCCATATTGAAGATCCGTTACCTATAGACCAAACAGTACAAAGTGAGAAGGAATTTCAACAACAAAGTCAACAACATGTAACAACTTCCTCTCCACCATTCCCAGAATGATTAATTATACCTCGTCCATTAGAACAACCTAATTTTGATCTTCTGGGAGAATTAAAAAAAATTTGTATAAAAATCCCTCTCCTCCAAGCTATTCAAGACATTCCTATGTATGCAAAAACCATTAATGAATTATGCATAAAGAAGCCAAAGAGGATAACAACAACCAATCCTATTGTCCAAATAGTTGGTACCTTATCTGACTTATTATCAGGAATGGAAACACCCATCAAATATGAAGACCCAGGAAATCCTATAGTGACAGTACAGATCAATGGGTAATCATTTCCAAATGCCTTAGTTGATTTGGGAGCAGCAATCAACATTTTAACAACCACCACCTATCAAAAACTTGGCATTACATCACTAGAACCAACAACAACCTTGTTGGAATTGGCTAACCGATCGGTAGCCAAACTAGAAGGTGTACTGTTATAAAATTATATATTATGGAGAAATGAAACACATAAAATATGTGGAAAATAAAAGCACAAAAAAATCATAAAACTAGAGAGACACAGATATACGTAGTTCACCCAGTTTGGGCTACGTCCACCTCGAATAGCTAGTCCTTCCTTTCTATTATCCAGCAAAAATGAAGAGACAAAACCTACAACAGATCCACTGTAATATCCTTTGTTCTCTCTCACAGTCTCCCTCTTTGTTTCTCGCTCCGAGAATACACATATATTGCACAGCCGCAATACAATACCCTCATATATACAAGGGGTTTGCCTTCTAGGGAAAAAAACCCTAATCTAAACATAACTTCTACCGTTAGATCATTTGCCTAATGAACAACCCAGATTGACTAGAAATTACTATACTTTTACAAGGAAATTTTATATATGTTTTTAGCTTCGAGGGCGCTGCCCCCGAAAACCCCCGCCAAGGGGGGGGGCTCCAAAAAGAACTGCGGCCCCCCCTAGACCCCCCACGGTAGCGATTTATTACGGGCAGCGTTGCCTCCCCTTTGAAGATATAGGGGTCCAATGCTGTGATACAAAGTAAACAAGATAATCAGGCTCCAGACCCAACATGTACTACAAGATGTAATGGTATTCGTATATTCTTGGGAATACCCTGCTGACTTCTTGGTTATCAACCCAAAGAACCGACTAGATGGACACCCATTAATCCTAGGTAGACCTTGGTTGGCAACTACCAATGCTTATATTGGATGCTGACAAGGCAACATGACAATTACAAGGGGAAATTATGTCAAGAATTTAGCCCTATATCCCCTAACCCAGCCAAGTCTATCAATAATCAAAACAAGAAAACCACCTGCATCATATCTTATGGAAAATATGAGATCACGTCTAACTATAGAAAATGCTCTTGGTTTTAAAGATCAAATAGAGGATGATATCATTAATAATTTTATCAATAAATCACAAACCAGATCTCATTTGAAATGTCACATGATTAAGGCAGCATTTGATAATAAAGAAGAAGAATATCCTTTCAAAGACATTCCTCATCAAGAAATACCTACTACTTCTGTGTACAATAGCAAGGTTTTAGAAATTGAGCCGGGAAAAACTTTAAACATTAATAAAAATATCATTGCTTAACAAGAAGAGAAATTGGTCCAATTATTATGAAAATACAAAGAAGCCTTTGCATGGGATTACCCCAATATGAAAGGAATTGATCCTCAATTGTGTACTCACCACATTTACATTGAAAAAGATGCAAGACCCATTCGCCAACCTAAAAGAAGACTAAATCCTCACCTTAAAGATATTGTGAAAGCTGAATTACAAAAACTATTGGATGTTAATTTCATCTACCCAATATCTGATAGCAAGTGGGTCTCCCCATTAGTGGTAGTACCAAAAAAGAACGGAAAGTGGAGGATATGTGTAGATTACCGTGAACTTAATAAGGCAACACAGAAAGACCACTTTCCCCTTCCTTTCATTGACCGGGTATTAGACACATTGGCAGGGAAAGAATTCTTTTCTTTCCTCGATGGCTTCAGTGGGTACAATCAAATCCAGATTGCCCCTGAAGACCAAGAAAAAACTACTTTTACCTATCCATGGGGGACATTTGCCTACCGAGTCCTACATTTTGGCCTATGCAATGCCCTTGCCACATTCCAAAGGGAAATTCTCAGCATTTTTGCAGACTTAATAAATGAAGGCCTCAAAGTATATATGGATGATTTCACACCCTATGGGGATGACTTTGAGCCTGAATTGGAAAACCTAGAAAAGGTATTGCAAATATGTATTGACACTAGGCTTTGTTTAAGCCACGAAAAGTGTCTTATGATGATGACCGAAGGAGTTATCTTAGGGCATTATATTTCAACAGCTGGAATTCAAGTGGACCCAACTAAAATTCAAATAATCTTGTTAATTCCTACACCTACTACACAAATAGAGGTACATATATTTCTTGGAATTTCTGGTTACTATAGAAGATTTATAGAATTTATTCTAGAATAGCTGCACCTTTATATGCACTGACTGGAAATGTCAATTTCATTTGGACAGATGTATGTGACAATGCTTTTAATGATCTGAAAAATCTTTTTTCAACAGCCCCAGTGCTGAGGGGCCCAAATTGGAATATTTTGTTCCAAATTTCATCTAATGCCTCATACACAACAATTGAAGCAGTACTTGGGCAGGAGGAAGACAAGAAGCCATATGCAATTTACTATATTAGAAAAAATCTATCCCCTGCTGAATTAAATTATACTGTGATTGAGAAATAATTTTTAGCTGTAGTTCATGCTATAAACATATTTAGACATTATATAACTAGGTATCCTGTAGTACTATATACTGATCACTATGCCAATAAATTTTTAGAAAATAAACTTGTTACAAATGGAAGAGTGACAAGATGGTTGATTTTACTGTAGGAATTTTATATCAAAATTAGAGATCGACCTGGGAAAGAGAACCCTGTAGCTGACTTTCTATCAAGAATGCCAAAGCCAACAGATACAGAAGCAGTTGAAGACCACTTTCTGGATGAACATCTCTTTGCTGTTACTATCAGAACACTATGGTATGCTGATATAGCAAACTATTTGGCAATAGGTAAATTACCTAAACATCTATCCCTTAATGAACATAAGCAAATAATACACCATAGTACCTACTTCTCCTAGATTGGAGGCTATCTATTTCATACAGGTGTGGATATGCAAATAAGGATATGTGTTAGGGAGGATGAGGTATTTGAAGTTTTGAAAGCATGCCATGATGGACAGTGTGGCAGAAATTTTGCAGATCATAGAATTGCCCATAAAGTTTTACGAACAGGCTATTATTGGCCTACTATCTTTAAAGATGCTAAAAAATTCGTACAGGCCTGTGATAGCTGCCAAAGGGCAGGTTGCCCTGGGCAGTCTGATGAAATGCCTTTGAACCCTCAACTAGTGATTGAACCGTTTGAACATTGGGCCCTTGACTTTCTTGGTCCTATTAGCCCCCCATCAAACCAAAAAACATACATCCTAGTTGCAAATGAGTATGTCACCAAATGGGTTGAAGCAGAAGCTCTTTCAAAAGCTACAGAGGACTCTGTAACACAGTTTCTTTTCCAAATATTTTGTGCGCTATGGCCTCCCAAGGGACATAATCATAGATGGAGGACCACAGTTTGTAGGTAATAAATTAGCTGAAACATTGCAAAACTACCACATTCAGCACAATATTACAACTCCATATCACCAACAGGCCAATGGCCAAGTAGAGAGCACGAACAAAGTAATCAAATCTATATTAACAAAAACCGTTGCCTCTCATAGATGAGATTGGGCCTACAAATTTCCAGAAGCATTGTGGGCATATCAAACAACATGGAGACCTACTACAGGGTATTCACCATACCAATTGGTATTTGGAAAAGAACCCATCTTTCCTATAGAATTCAAAATTCAAACATTAAGAACAACTCAAAAGGTGGGTCTAAATCTAAATGAAGCCCAGGCTAAAAGACTGGAGAAAATTAATGAGTTAGATGAAATTAGGCTCTCTGCTCTTCAACACACAACATTAATTCATCAACAGAGAGCCAAATGGCATGACGCCCATATCAATGAAAATATCTTCCACGAAGGAGACTAGGCACTCCTATATGATTCTAGGTTTCAGGATTTCCCAGGAAAACTCCAGACACGATGGCTTGGACCCTATGAAAAACAAAAAGTGCATGATAATGGCACTATTACATTAGTTACCATTGACGGATATGGACATTCCTTTAAGTTAAATGGTCATCGAGTACAATTGTATCATAAACCACTTACCCGGGAATCCTTTTACCAACAGTTACGGGAAGATTCTACCATGGAAATTCTCGTTGAAGGGGAGAACTCCTCCTCGGCACCAGTTTGATAAATCATTTCTTTTTTAATTTTGTATATAAATAATTTTTCCATTTCTTGATTGTTTTTTTATGGAATTTGTTTTTTTAAACATTTTTTTAATATTACTTCTTTAATTCGGTTCTTTGAAAGAGAAAAAAGAGAAAAAATTATGTTTATTTCGTTTGTTTTGTTGTTCCTTTCTAAAGGAACAACACTTCTGCTATTCCTTTCGAAAGGAACAGTAGTTTTGCAGAGTGATTTTTCTGTTCCTTTCTAAAGGAATAGCACTTGCGTAGAGTATTTTTTTGTTGTTCCTTTTGAAAGGAACAACAGTTCTGCAGATTGTTTTGGCTGTTCCTTTTAAAGGAACAACACTTTTTTGAGTGGATTGTTTTTGTTTTAAGCCAGCATTTTGAATTTTTTATCGCTTTTCTAAAGGAAAATATATCATTTATATTCAATCATACAAATTAAAGCTTACTGTAATCAACAAATCAAAAGAAATCGTCATTTTTTAATAAAATTTTCTAGTAATGATAAGAAAAAAGGAAAAGGGGCATGATCAATAACATAACTTTGCTACTTTTACCATTGAATTAATATGATCGATTATTTTTATCATGATTGGTTCTTTCCCACATGCTATAACTTTCTTTGATGTTTATCTATGGAATAGGAATAAGGCCATATTTTTTTTTTCTATTGAGATGTTCAGACATCTTCCACCATTCCTACTCTTAAGGAGTGTTGAGCCATCCCTTATGAATAACTGAGGAAAAGTGCTGCATGAAAAAGAAAAAATATTTACATATTTTATTAATAATGATTTTGTAGATGGAGGATAGGGGGTCTCATCAAGAGCCAGCCTACCATGATCATAGGGAAGGCAGTGAAGTGGCATTCCCATCATGGCCACCAAACCAGGGAAATGGTCTAATAGAAAATTGAAAAATCAAGAAGTCCTCGGAACAGGAGGTCTCATCATGAGCCGGCCTGCCCACCTTTCACTTCTTCCTGGTGAACAGCATTTTGGTTTATCTGGTCACCAAGCCAGCACAATGGCCTCCTTCATGATATTCAATAAAAATCACTTCCTCAACATAAATAAAGGGCAATGGTTCTGTGGGTAAGAAAGCAACTCTGTCAAGGCTATAGACACTTGTGGGCAACAGAGCTCTGTTGATGGTATTGGAGTCACATTTATACACATCAATAGTTATATTTAACTCTTTTCCTATATCTCTATTTAAATGTCAAATGAAAATATGAATCCTTTACCTTTACCTCCAAACCTATTATACATGAAAATCATTACAAATCGATCATATTAGTTCTAAATGGTAAATAATGAAATTTTAATTATGTTTATCTTATGTTGTTCCTTCTCCTCGTATTTGAATCATTACAAAAAGATTTTCTATTTATTACCGATTCATCACATGCATTGATTTCAGTAATTGCTATAATTTGATTGAATGTATCATAATTATGCCTGCTTTTTACTATTGTACTACCATTGTGCCACACTTGCTCCTCTCGATTGACGGTCGAGGATGACCTTTCATTCATTTGGGGGGCATGGATTTTTGCATGCAGATCAAACCCTGAGATTTCTTTATTTGTGTATGAATTAAACCCCTCCATTTTAGGAAATAACAAATTTTCAACAAACTGTGCTGTGATGTTCCATTGTGATTACTGTGTGTTGAGAAATTAACAGAGCATAGATATGGGAGGACAGCCAATACGCAGTGAACCTCAGGTGCTGATCATCTCTAATGCTGCACGAGCAATTTTAGAAAGACTGGGGTGGATTACATATTTCATGAGAATGCAGCAACCCCATGAAGCAGTGGCCAATGAATTTTTATTGAACCTGCAGGAAGGATCCTCCATGGTCAGAGGGAGGCAGATATCTGTATCCGACGAGATAATTGCAGAGGTGTCTGGCATCCCCGCACAAGGGACTATTTGGAATTAGAAGAAGATTAGGATTCGAGAAGCCATGAAGATTTTTCAAGATGATGGAAAGACGTTAGTCATCAAAGGTAAAGGATTTCAGCTAGCGTCATTAGGAGAACCATGGACAGAGTTGGCCAAGATTATGCAGGCTTACATAACGTGTGATGGAAGAAAGGATGTGGTAAGACCTCGCCACCTTAAGCTACTAGTTGTATTAAAACATAAATGCACCATTAATTTTCCTGTATTTTTAAATTCTTTGTTGCATGATACTGCTCGTGGTATAAGAAAAGCCCAGCATGCAGATATGGTGGTCAGCCACCATTGTCTAATTTGGTTAATAGTGAGTCATAGCCTCACCCAGCAACAGAACAGCTGGGAAGAATTAATATTTTCCATTGACGGAGGGTTAGCTCTAACTACTCCAAAATGGAAGAGGATGGCCAGCTCAATAGCTGAGCCTTCTACTCACAGACAGCCCCTCCGATTGAAACGAAGTAGGAGGATGGTGGAAGGACTTCTGGGTAGCAACAACCAGCTCCTGGAATTGCACAGCTCAGAGGAGGAACAACCTCCACAATTGGAGGGAGTAAGCTCTCGCATTGATGAGGAAGAACAATTGGAGGGAGTAAGCCCTCGTACTGATGAGGAAGAACAATTGGAAGGAGAATTTCGCTACTCAGACGAAGAAGAAATAAGTCGTCATACCGTTAGTGAAAAAAAATCCAATACAGAGGAAGGAGATAATGAGGAAGAAGAAATCGAAGGAAATACTGAGGAAGAAGAAGTTGAAGGAGAAATTCGGTATTCAGATGAGGAGGAAGGAAATTATCACACCTGTGAGGAGGATGAGGACAATCATAGTAGCAATAAGGATGAAATAGAGCCTCCCGAAAATGTTATCATAAGCCATTTACAGGAAGACCAATTGGCCCATATTTTGGCCAATATGAGTGATTATGTATGGCCTCATAGCCCCTTGGACCTCAATATAGATATTAATCAACTACCAGAGTACTCTGCTATTGATAAAGAAACAGCTGGAGAAAAACTGAATGAAACAAAAAACCCTAGCAAAGCTAGGGTTGCTTCTCCTGAGAGATGTGAATAGGAGAAGGAGAACACTGAAGCTGGAAGCCCCCAGGAGACTGCAGAGTTAACTGAGAATATGATTCCCAGAGAATTTAGCTAAGGGCATATGAATGTAGAAGAAGAGCCCCAAGGAGAATAACAAGAAGAGAATTTTACTAAAGGCATGGTTGATATAGGCCAAAACTCTGTTGAGAAAATGAGTTCAGATAAAGGAGCGGTTGTTCCATTAAGAAAGAGAAGGAAAACAAATGAGATTGAGAAGCTTCGCAGGGAACGAATAAAGCTTCATAAACTAGTAGAATAGCTCAGGCAAACCATTAGGGTTTTGAGAATGAAACAGATGCCTAAGAAAGCCCCTAAGAGAAGAAGCATTGCTATCAAAAGAAGTTCGAAAAAGAGAAGGGTGACCGCTAATAGGAACCCCCAAGTTACAGAAGAAACCATACCTGAGCCTAATTATGAGGATGCGGAGCAACAAATGGTTGTTCCAACACAAGTCGTTCCAGAGGAACCTATTATGAGTGAAAATATGCAATCCAGCAGTCAGCACACTTTTAGTGATCTGACACTGGTCAGACTTCAAGAGGAATTGACACAGGCCCGAATAGAAAGGTAGAGATTGGAGGAAGATGCGATCCCAAGAAAGAAATATCATGAATTGGAGCAAAAAATGAGAATTATTCATGAAGCAGAAGCTGAAGCTCATGAAAAACGATGGAAATCAGAGGTAAAGGCTAATAAGGTAATGAACCAACTAAAACTAGCCTACACTCAAATGGACACTCTCTTCTCCTTGTTTACTGATGTCTTAGCCTATAGATGCCCCGCCAAAAACTATGCTTTCTTTTTACTAGAAAGATATTTACAATTAAAGATCAAGGCAGTTAGGGCAGGGAAATCCATAGAGCTAAAAACCATAGATGACTTCATATCATGCTGCAAACTTTATGGGATCAAAGTACAACACCTTTTGTGTGAATTTTACTTGCATAATCTAATACTTGAAAATGACTGTGAATCAAACCCTAGCCCTTTTATTGGAGATGTTCAGTTTCATGCATTCATTTACTTTGCTGTAAATCAATTAAAATGGCTTAAAGCCTATAACTCCTTTCAAAGGCAGGAAAATGGATTAGATCTATGGGTCAGAAGTGAACCTCAGGACCCACTTCAATTTTGGGCTAGACAGAAAATTTTGATGACAAAGGAAGGTGTTACGCAAACTCTGAGGCCTGTCCACAAATCAATTATTTTGAATGGAACAGACTATTTCTCATCCATTACAAACCAAGCTTATATAGCAGCCAAGGTTTGATGGAGAATCTCCAATCAAAATGTGAAAAATAGGGAACCATTTAATTATAGAAACTTTGGGCTAGCAGCAGACCACTTGATTTCCTATAGCCATCTTGTTTTAAAAGAAGGACCATACTGGTTAGGATGTAGGTTTCGTAGCCCTATTGCATGTTATCCTTCTTCGGACTACAAAGCTATTTATGAATTTTCTAAAGGACAGATAGAACACGTTTTTGAGGAATTAACTGCACTACGTGGTTTTAGGCTTGTTGATGACAAACCTTATCCGGCTTATTCTTTGACTGCTCTCCATGTGAACTATAGTTTTCATGAGGGCATGAAAAATATTAAGTAGGGGGGTATGTTGGGCAGTGAAAGAGGTATGAAATTACTATGTATTTAATCATTCTTTTACCATAGATATACTCCTTTTTTTCCTTGGAAAGGTAATTTATCATAAGAATTACAGTAGAATTAGAAAGGTTTATGTTTAGAATGAAAAAATGACTAAAGGTTACTTTTTGATTGACAAACAGGAATTCGAGGAGGTGAAGTTACAGTTGTACCAAAGGTAGGGCTGAGAATAATCTAACTGTTGCTCCATCAGCGTTGAACCATATCCAGCCCAAGACAAGGAGATCCGAACGAATAGCCCACAAAAGGCAGGGGACAGCTCAGCCTCAGTCAGAGTAAACAGGATGATGACTAAACGAAGAGGAGCGAATCCCTCAGGATCTTTTGATCCTGAGGGATCACTATTCAAACTCATCTTATTCCTTGATTGGTCCATCGAGATTTGATATATAAAGCCATGTAATTTAGTGAAAAAGGGACGACGGTTGTTGTTGAAGTTAGGAGTTAGTCGAAAGACTTTACATTTCCTCTATAATACAATGTTTTATTAACTCTCTGTTTTGAGAGAAACTTCTATGTAATGCTTCATGTTGGTTTAATATAAGACACGCGTTTTATCTAACTTCTACAGTTCTGAATTATCCCAGTAGTATTTCACTGGCGCTAAGGGCCCGGCTCTGGTGGAATCACTTCGTTGTTTGTATTTTAATCTTTGCTTACTTTCGTGTGGAGTGTGTTTAATGTTTGTTTCAATTACAGAATTTGTTTATTTTTGTTGGATCAAATACAGATTCATTGCTATTTCATTCTTTACAAGAAGCACGATTCGTTGTTTGATTATCTTCTTGTTATTATAAAGCTTTGCTGACCTGTATCTGATTTGAGTTGTTGTTCCATTAATTTATAATTTGTCATAATTGATTGTTGCGTGGTAAGAAGCTGTCGACAGGATTGAAGCATAGGAATCTAGTTTCTTGAATATGTTAGAATCGTAATTGCTGTTCATTTCACGTTGTTGTTCCATTTCTATTCATTTTTTATTTATAGCCTTTGATTAGCAAATAGATGAGTTATAGTTACATGCTGTTGTTCCTTTCCAGATTTCGTTTCTTTTAAGTTGCTTTCATTGAATCTGCTTTCGTTTCAATTGCTTTAAGATCTCCAACTGTAGAGGATAGAGGCTCTTGCTTCCAAGTCCCCAGATTGGTCATCTTGCATCGATTTCTAAGGGAAAGAGTTACTGCTACTGCATCTCTGATCGATGTTTTGCAAGATTGAAGTAGTTTAATCTTTCCATTCATGTCACTATAATTAGGTTTCTTTACAAGCATTTGTTATTATGTACTACATCTTCACATCATTGCTCTTAGACAATTGCAGCCTCAGACAGAGTACACTCTTGAAATGAAAAGTCGCTCCCGGATTGATTATTAATGTAGGCTAATTAGGTGTTCAAAAGATACCTTTTTATGACCCAACATTGACCATGAATTTCATGTGCGGCTTTCTGTATAGTCTTCTAAGCTGGCTAAAGACAGGGATAGTAGCATATGTCCCATCCATTTGCATTGTACCTTGCAGCTTGGCACCCCATGATATTGACAACAACATGCCATACTTAGGAGGCACATCAGCCACCACAACATCCATAACCATGCACTTGGTTGGGATTTGAGTCAAATTCACATAAAGGTCTTTAATTAGGCCAAGGCATTTCACTTTTCTAGAGTCAAAAGAATATAAATACTTATAAGGCCTGGTTATTTCTAAACCTAGCCTTTCCATTATCACCTTTGGCATAAGGTTGTGTGAGGCTCCAGAGTCATGCATAGCATGATGCAAGATTTTTTCATGGATATTGAGGCTGACATAGAAAGGAGGTACTACCCCTTCTTGAAATTTCCCTTCAATTTTTGGGCCAAACAAGAGAGCTGGTTGCTCATCATTCAAATTGATGGTGTCACTATTTTCTCCTAAGTTTAAAGCTTTCAAAATTTGACTCTTATATACATCCTGAGTGGCTAACTCAATGAGAGGGACAAAAAATTTAATTTTGGCAATCTCACTTTCCAAATTGTAAGCAGACTAACTCTTTGAAAGATTCAATTATGTCTTGTTGGGCACCATTTTATTAGTAGTATGAACTTGCTGATTTTCAGTATGTACAATGTTTGAAGTTGTTTTATCAGGAGCATTAGCTGCAATGCTAGTGCTGCTAGGTTCTCGGGTTGATTTGTCACTCGTTTGAATGTCCTTATCTTTGTTTTTACCAGAATTCTCAGCTGTTGATTTACTGTTTTCAGCAGTCACTTTAGGAGTCTTTGCAGGCTTTTTCTTAATGGTGATTTCAAAGGGCTTTGGTTTGGGATCAACTATGTTCTTTTTTCTCCTGAGGTCATATTTTTCTCGAACCTACATGATGGCACTTTCGAATCCTAACCTATAGTCCTCAGTTTCCAACCCTTCCTCGTTCCAGTGTGGGTACGAGGCCTGGTTTTCTTCTGTAGGGAAGGTATGCTCTAGGTCATCTACATCCATCATATTCATGTCAGTTTCCTCTGACTCCTCTATTATTCCTTCATCCTCATCGAGGAAGTTCTCTTGAAATGGAGGGATGACCTTCTGATTAGAGTCTCTTTATCTATTTGGGGGGTTATTTCTCCCAAATTCCTGGTTTTGATTTTGGTTCCTGTTCTGATTGCTGACTTGGATAGTCAAATTTTCTACCATTTTTCCTAGTCTCTCCATCGTTTTGGCTAGACTATCATATTTTGGATTAGATGCAGAAGAAATGTTGTCATTCCTATAGGTTACCTTTTTCTCAGCCCTCATCCTGGCTCTTTTCTCAATCAATTTTTCCTCAACACTCACTACTCCTTTCTGCATGTCTTCCAATGTATTATAATCTCTCTCCCTAAGTTGGTAGGCCATATCAACGTCAAATCCTTTAAGGTATTTTACTAGGGCCATTCCTTGGGGAGGTTTCATGTGTGGTGGAAGAGCATTGTAGATACTGTTAAATCTTGTAGAGTAGTCCTGGACACTCTCTCCTGGATTTCTTTTAAGATTCTTATATTCGACTAGGATTTGGAGAGGGTTGCTTCTAACTTCCCATTTTTTTATGAAAGTTTGATGTAAGGTGGGAAGATCATTAATGCTATTGGGAGGTAAGGCTTTAAACCACTTCTTCACTTCTCCTCCTAAAATTTGAGTGAATATCCTCATCTTAATTGTTTCATCCTCTATTTCCATGTAGTCAAAGGCATCTCCCATCCTATCTACATGGTGTTGAGCAGTCGTGGATTCTTTAATAGTGAAATATGGGAATCTTAGATTGATATTCATTGGGTAAAGGAGCTAAAGGCCGGGGCAGCACCAAGGGAGCATACCATGCTGCCATGATTGGAGGTGGGGGTGGATTCACAAAAGATGGATTAACAAAAGGGACGGTGGGCTGGAGTGGAGTGGTTTGGACAGTGGATGTTGGACGAATAGGTATGGATGGACCAGGGATAGATTGCTGAGCTGATCTTGGATGAGAGACACCTAAATTGAGAAAGAAATGAAAATCAGGTGGTGTGGTTTCTCTACTACCAGGATGTTCACTTTGTTCCAGGGATGAAAGTGAAGAATTTGAATCTAGCTGATCTAAATCATCGAATGACCGTGTTCTAAATGGATTTCTTAGATCTAGTTGTGATTTCTATAGAGCTGCAAGATTTTCAGGAACTGAATTAGCTCTCAAGGGTGATTTGAAAACAGTTGAGAATTTAGGAGGCTTCCTAAGTAATCTTTCAGGGTTATAAACTGTCTCAGGTGGGTTTGGGTCAGGGTGAGTCTAGTACGAATCTTTCTAGGAGCCACTATTTTGTGTCTTTCAGACCCGCCTAAACAAGAAAGGTGCTAACCAGATATGATAATATTTGAGAGGTTTAACTGATCTCTTGCTAAGAAAAATTTAATATTAAGGCCCCCTTACTGAATTTGAATGATTTTATAATGATTATGGGTCCTCCCAGTGGAGTCTTAAGGTATGCAGGATTGTGAAGTCGTTAAGTGGAAGTTTTTAGCTCTTTTGGAGGTAAAAAGTTTATGGTCCACTACCATGTTTATTGACTACCAATCTGAGATATTTTTGGGTTTTCTGAGTTTATGTGGTTGTATGGAAAACTAAAGAGTTTATAAAAGTTGGCCAAGCAACTATGAACTCAAAAATTCCCCAGTGGAGTCGCCATTATGTTGGCTTTGACAATGGGACACAAAACCAAACTGTGAACTCAAAAATTCCCCAGTGGAGTTTCCATTATGTTGGCAATGACAATGGGACAAAAAACCAACCTATGAACTCAAAAATTCCATAGTGGAGTCGCCATTATGTTGGCGATGACAATGGGACACAAAACCAAACTATGAACTCAAAAATTCCCCAGTGGAGTCGCCATTATGTTAGGGTCCCTATGTTTTGGACAGATTGGCAAAACCAAAAGATAATACAACATCAAACCGCTTTGGGATTCAAGGATATAGCCCTCTTGAATCTAGAGAGGGATCTCTCTATGAATAAGTTTGAAGATGTGATCGTTAAAACCTGAAATGTGGTATTAGGCTAGTTATAAAGAGCATGGGTTTTGTTTGTTTGTTTTTGGTTGGACAAAGACATGATGAAGGTGAGGGAAGTTCAAAATAAAGGGTGAAGATGTATGCAAATGAAGGAACGATTCGGCTGATAGGAAAGGCAAAGACAGTTTTAACCCATTGGGCTATGGAGTCATAGGAGGATTTTAATTGGACAGCAAGGTTCAAGAAGGATCTATGGGGAAAGTCACTTATGTCAAAGTATCTCTTAAAGAGATTTATGGAATGAAACAGATAGGAAATGGAGAAACAAACAAATGAAGAACAGTGAATAGCCTAAGATCAAATAAGTGCTTTCAAACTATTTTGCTTCGGCATGTACTTAGGGAAAACATAAAAGTATTCTGACATCAGGTAAGTGCTTTTAAACTAGCCTGCATTGAAGTAATTTTAGTTGGAAAAAATTTTTAAAAACAGTTGGAATAGCTTAAGATCAGGTGAGTGCTTTCAAACTACCCTACTTTCAGCATATTCTATAAGAAAAACACAGATAATAGTCACAAAGAGAAATTGAGATCAGGCAAGTGCTTTGAAACCAAACTGTTTCAATATACTCTTTAAAGAGAACTTTCAAATGAAGAAAACATGGAAATAAAGCTTTCAGTAAGAGTAGGGTACTGTTGAGAGTAAATCCTAGCTCTACGTTTGCTGCTCTTTATCAGAGAAAGTGGAAAGAGTGAAAAACATTAAATAAAATAACAATTGACAGTGAGGAACACATCACCATTGACACAAATTAGGATCCCATAAATCAACAGCTTGTATTTGATGTTCAAACCAATTACAATCAGCAAGCCAGGTGGTTCTCTGCAACTTTGAACTTCTCATATCATCTTATGTATCTTCAAGTCACAAACAGGGCATTAGTAGCTTTAGAAACTATTACATGCATTTAGATGTCCAGAGACCAACATTTTCTCACCTTCTACAGAAGTATTTATAGAAGAAAGAGGATGTGGGATCTCGTAAAAGATATCCCGGGTCAATTAATACAGATTGATGGCTTCTCGGCCTTTGAGGGCCTCGATGAAGAAATTTATAGGTGTTTATCTGCATTAATTGATTTACACTTAGGATTAAGCTTGGTGGGAGCTTTTGTTGACTTTTGAGGCTCTGTGTCATGTTGAAGTAACTCTGTTTCTACTCCCTGAGGCATAATGATCGAAAATATTTGTTTCTCGGCTGTTCTTAATCTTTAAAATAGTTTTGCCGACAATTAGAGATAAGATCTTTGATTTGTGTTAATTGTTCAGCTATCTTTAGGCAAACACCTCTTGTTTCAGATAATGACTAAGCCTTCTTTGATTACTGTGAGGCTGCAGGTGCCTTTAGGAGCTGGAGAGGGCTCTATTAGCCTCTGCTTAAGGTGGTGGAAGCTTTCTCGGATTGACAGTTGTATTCGTCTCTTCCTAAAACAACTTTAAGTTACTTGAGATCTGTGTTTTAGGTCTGATCAGGCTTATCATGTGCCTTCCCGTCTTTATGATGTCTTTATCCATGGATTTAGGCTTTGATTTGTTGAATGTGCACATTAATCCTTCAAACATGAGTTTTTGCTTTGGCTTAGATCTTTTAACACTGATACTCTTTGCTTCTTTTATGTATTGCCATGTCTTGTTGATGTGGAGGCCGTGAAGGGATCATATGGCATCAATGCCTCATGAAACATTGATGAGTCGGGTAGTTTGAGCCCGGAAAATGGTTCCCTTTGATGAATCAAAGGCGCGGGAATCGTCATTCCTAGCCTTCAACTTTTCTTTCAATATAATGGAGAACAATTATCACCTACAAAACACAAAACCAATTAAGAAATCCTACATTTTGGGTTAAACTGCTTCAAAGGCATGGGAAGAGAGTAGGGTTGTTGGATGGCATCATCCAACAGTTTGGTTTCATTTAGAAGAGGTCAAACAAGAATAGAGGAAGAGAATAAATCAGATCTGTCGATCGCGCGGAGATTGATGATGGCGATTAGTCAAAAACATAAGGTGGATAGGAGAAAGGCGATAGAATAATGCGGGAAAGATCTGGGACCATCCAATCTGGACACGTGGATGGTCCAGATCCAATCAGATGATTGTAATTGGCGGGGAAAAGAGGGAGGGTGTAACGAAAATCGCCGATGCCATTTCGCGATCAGGGAGGGCGATGCGATTGTGTGATCGGGGAGGGAGATGTGATTGTGAAATCGGGGAGGCCGTTGTGATTGCGCGATCGGGAGGGCCTATGTGATTAAGCACTGACCATCGATCTGTAGATCAGATCGACGACGGAGAGTGAATCGGAGGGATGGCCGATCATGGGGACAAACAAATGTACCGAATGAAAAATGCGATGCGATGTAGCGCGGGCCGTTGGATTGGCCTTAGATCAATGGTCAATATCGTTTCAGCTTACGTACCGGCGGAAACCCTTTATACTTTATGAAAACCAAAACTTAATATAAAAAAAGGTTCTAATGCGTTAAGGGCGGAATATATATTTATGAAATGTTTGGTGCCCGATTGTGGGGCCTTGGTCCATATGGAATGATAATAGGCCTGGGGCGTATACAATAAAGGGCCAATCACAATCGGAGCTTCGGGCTTGGGCTTTTCAATCTAACCATTAAAACTTGTGATGCGATTAGCACCTCCAGACTCTTAACACTTGGTCCCGGGTGAAAGTTATATGGGATGAAAGTGAAGGGGGTGGAGTTTCAATAAAGGGACTCAATCGCATCAGAACTTTTGATGCGTTCTTTCAATCAACCCATTGTGAATTTTTCCGATGCGATTGCGCTTCGGGTCTAGAACCTGGTTCTAGGGTGAGGGCACGTGGAGGGGAAGTGGTTTAGGCTTAGCCCAAGGGGGCTTAAGTCTTCAATACAAAAATGTGCTTTTTATGGATTTTCAATGGTTTTCAAAAGGATTTGAGGTTTCGGCAGAGTTTAGAAAAGAGTTTTAAACTCTGCAACGGAGATTTTATGAAGGGGAGATGAGGAAAATGGAAAATAGAGGAAAATGATGGAAAAAGAGAGTAAAAATGAAGGTTAGTTTCTAAGTGAAGGAATGGGAGAAAAGGGGATTTTACAACAGTCTTTCTCATGGACTCTTTAGCAGAATTTCTAAGTTCTGAAGGGAAACAACAGTGAAGATTTTCAGACAAGGGCATGAGATCTTCTAGAGGCTTTAGGAAATAACATTTTGGCAACGACACTGTTTCTTGAAGGCTAAACAATGTTTTGGCCACCTTTTGATAGAACAAATTTTATAGGTGGCCAACAAAGTGATCAACTATGGTCAACCATGGTTTGTACTTAGAAAATTTAGTCAACCTTTTTTAATCATGGTCAGGTTTTAAACCATGGTAATATATGGTTAACCTTAGTCAACCTTGGACAACCATGATAAAGTGGTCAACAATAATCAAGTGGTTAAGCATAGTAAAGGTTTTCCACATCCAAGAATGGTCCACCACAGATAAGTGGTCAATAATGGCTTACCATGATTAAACTCAAACCTTAGTCAACCATGGACATGTAGTAAATCATGGTCAACTATGGTCAACCATGGTTAAATGGTCAACCATAACCATGGCAAACTATGTCAATGACCAACCATGGTCAACAATGGGAAATTGTGGACAACCATGTTCAACTATGATCAACCGTGATCAACTTTTATCAATTGTGGTCAACCAAAGACAACGAGGATAACCAATAGTTAAGTTGTCAAACATTCTACATTATGAACATTGTCAACATGTTAAATCATAAGCAATCTGAATCTATCTTATATAGTCAGCTATAGGTAAACATCTTGGACCATGGTCAACAATAGTCACCTTTAGTCAACCATGTGTTGATTATAATAAACCCTCTTGAACTATCACCTGAAATTATTTGTCCATAGTTATGCAACGTCAACAATAATAAAAACATGGTTTACTAATCCTCCCCATACTTTTCCATCATCGAATAGCCACAACCACATTAAAGTAAAAGTGTTTGATATATGTTAATCAAAATCATTATCACCATTTAAAACTAATAGTGCTAATCAATATATATTAACTACTTTTACTTTAATATAGTTAGTAGTAATAAATAATTACTAAAGAAACACACACAATTAATTGTTAACTATAATTTCATAAAAAAACACATTACATTAAAATTAAGGGTAAGGGATGGGGTTTAAGGGGAAGGGAAAGGGAAAAGAAAAGGGGAAAGGGAAAAAGAGAAATAAGAAAAGGAAAGGGGAAAAGAAGAAAAGGAAATAAGGAAAAGTGAAAAGAAGAAAAGGAAAAGGAAAAAGATATTTTTTTAATGCTAAAAGCTCTTATCTGGTTTGCTTCTAACAGCTCTGATGACCTATATGGTGGCATCTTTGACTTGGGCCTTCAGCCATATACCGGAAAGAAATTGTGTGAATGTTGCAAAATATGTAAAATCCTAATGCAAAATGGTTAAAAACATGTGATATAAATATTATGTTTTCAAACATTAAAAAAATGATGCCTAATATATACATATTTATGATTAGAGGATAATTCATATGCGATGAAAAACATGTCTAATATTATTTAAGAGTGAGGAAAATTTGTGATAGTGATCATTATTCATACATCAAACAAAATTGACACACACTATTTATTGATCACATAAGAAATTACATATATAAGAATATATCACCAACTTTTAGAAGATGAGATCCAAAGAAGACATATATATGACATGGGATGACTCAACTTCAACTTACACACATAGGAAAACAATTTCTTCTATAATAACTCCTCGGAACTCATAATCACAACATTTAATACACATGGAAGCATCACTTCCAACTGCCCGCCTTAATGCTTACATGTCAATTCTTAAAATAACAAATTACAATATTGATCTTTGTATGGTTGGTCTTCATTAACCTTTGTAATCTCATAGACAACGCTCTTTCTCCAACCACTAACCCACTTGACCCAGTTATGACAAAATTTATTTTGATCATCATCGATATATTTGTAGGATTGACGATTCTTGACAACCCTGAAAAATTACCTAGATACTGAATCACTCTATGGAATTGATTCCATCTATCAAAATACAACTAACTACAAGTTTGATAGTTATATAGGTAAGTTGTTTAGGTATTGATGGTATTCAGAAGTCAATCTTACAACTTGACCCTTTTTTACATACAAAAACTGCCATGCACACAAACATAAATTGTAAATTTTAATCTTGAAGCACTGAATAACAACAAGACCACTAGCATATAACAGAATATAAACATAACCAAATCATTCCACGTTCTCTCTGAATACAAAAATGCCAAAAACCATTAACTTGAACTATGGTACTTTGTTCAATAATTTTCGTTATTCATATCTCAATTTTTTTTAAACTAGAATGTGAGAAGACACCGTGCTTAACAAAAGAAGGAAATAAATCCCTTGACAGAAAAACCAATTAAACACTCTCGTCCAAAAATTCACAAGATATCGCATTGTGCCTCAATTGGACGAGAGTGTAGCATTTCCAATAGAGTAATTTTAGATGGTTAGGATAGATCCCAAAGGCCTCATATGAATCTTCAAGGGCCTATTTGAAGTCCTTCAGCTGTAGTCACATCTCTTCCTCGTTGGAATACACGTGCCAAAAGCTATTATTGATGTAGTTATTGTCATTCAACACCTTCTCTTTGAGTTGAAGGACAACGACGTCGATGCATATTGTATAGTTCTTAGCCATTGTGTCCCATTTTTTCTTTGTGAAGGACATGTTTCCCCTCTTACTCACCTATTTCACATTCACATGCAACATCTCCTTAGTCACCAACTTGTGGATGTTGGTAGGGTTTTCGACACAAATAAGGACACTGGTAGGGTTGTCGACACAAATAAGGATGCTACTCTGAGTGACTTATAAAGTAGGGCTCCTTGACAACCACCCTCGCTTGAAATGTGTTAGGTAGTTGTGTTGTATATTACCGATTTGACGACAAGGCCACAATGGTCCTTAAGAGAGATCACAATCCTGCTTCTTCTAAGTGCCTCCACACACAACTTAAAATTATAATTTTCACAATGTTATATCACCACGATCCACAAAACACACACACACACACACATAAATCTCACACACTAAATTACTGTGATCTCACACTCCATTCCTAACCTCCCCTTAAAAGAATTAAGCTAGAACAAGCTTCCATACCAAATTAGAAAAACATGTGATAGCTAACAACATCCACACACCAAATAGAAATGACACACAATATTTATTGATTACATAAGAAATGACATATATAAAAATAGGTCACCTACTTCTAGAAGATAAGATCTAAAGAGGTGGATTTATGAGATATACATGACTTGCAACAACTCTCACACATAAGGAAACAACATCTTCTAGAATAAGACCTCCCAAATCATACACATTTTCCAAATATAACCTATCATTGTGATTATATAAATGGTTTAAACATTTCATTATCCTTGCTACCGCAGCGTCAGATCTTATCGGATCACATTAGATCACATATAATAAAAACTAATGTCAATTACTGCCCTCCTCATAGAGCCCACAAACATCGACTGGCCTTAGTGTCTACATGGTGCATCCATCCAGGCTTCCCTGCATACTTTATTACAATCAAATCAACCCCTAGGTTCAAATATATCTTTTAGGGTTGGTCATTCACAAAGTCGAAGCCACGAGGACCCCATGGCACTTTTTAGATTGTGGAGATAAAATCAAATCGTTTCCCCGTATGTATATATACCATCGTATGCTCTGGATTATTTATGCAAAAGGAATTTGAGGAATTTTTGTGTTGTGAGTTAATACTGAAAGTTTCTGCTGCGCGAAGATTTTGTAATTGATACATTAAACTAGCTTCGAGAACCAGTAGAATGGAGACCCAAGGAAGGAAAAGGGGTATGGTGTTGAATTTGGAGATTTTGGAAGCTAGAAATATTATAGTTAAGCCTGACGGGAGTAGAGACAGTCTGTTTGTGCACTATTATCTTTCGACTAGCAATGGCCAGGACAAGAATATTGCAGTGAATTCAAGGGAAGTAACGGAAAGGTCAAACCCTCAATGGAAGAAAACTTTCTGTTTGGAGTGCGCAGGGATTATGGATGATGTTAATGTTATTCGTTAATTGGAAAAGCAATTTGTTAGGTTTGAGTTGAGGCAGAGGAGCGGCAAACTTAAAGTTCTGGGAAATATGTTCAGAGCGTCCAAAGTTGTGGGATGGGTTGAGATACCATGGAAGGATTTGTTGGCATATCCCACGGCATCAATCAAGAACTGGTACTCCTTAATACCAAGTGTTAGTGGAGGATCAGAAGTGGCACCCAGTTTGCAACTTGCAATCTCTCTTATTGATTCGGCTTCACGACCCGCTCAAGAACATCGGCCAGATATGGAAATATATGATTCACAAGTTATGGGAAGGAAAATTGAAATGAGAAGGAGCTTTGTGGATATAAATAGGCGTACTAAGCAACTTGAACGGGATGGGTGTGGATGCGGAGGAAAGGTCTGCTGCAAAGGCCTCCATGAGGAGGGTATTTTCGCTGCTGTTGCGTGATGACCAGTGGCAGCCACCAGACCTAAATGGAAACTGAAGTAGCCTGTATAGTTTTGTATACATCTTGATTTATATGTGTTCATATTTAACTCTATTCGTTGTACTATCATCTGTCAAAGAGCATGAGGGCCAGTAAAGAACAAATATGGAGGTCCAGGTATCGGATATGTTAGTGTAAGGGCTTTACTGAAAATTATACAATTTTTGTTGAGCCAAGAATATATATCAGATATAGCATTGTTAACCAACAAGGTCACCTAAAGCCAGATCATCTGGGCCATTGTCATATGGCTAATGAAAGGCCTCATGGATGTTAGACTCCATATGTGTCATCCTCCCTACATGCCATGGTTGCGTCGAATGTCATTCAGTAAACAAAATAAACTCGTTTTGATTATTATGTCAATCTCTGGTGAGCTACTCCACTACTACAAGCACATGTTGAATTTATGCTTCTAACACATCAAAAGGTGGCAGAAGGTTGACTCAACTTGATGAATTTTTGTGTTGTTCCTCAATTCCCTCACACTCATATTGCTACTCCATGCAGTAACCACCTTCTTGCCCACGCAACCCAACCCCTTGTTGAGACCGACCCTACTAACGCTGCATATTTTTCTAGCTAGCCATTGAATTCAGTTCACTCAAGAGAGCCAAACTAGAAACCCAACTACTAAGGAAGATATTCAACCAACACTCCTAGAATACCCGTAGAACCCCTCCAACCCTGCATTATGTTCCCCACATGGCCAGCTAGATGGTGTGAGTCTACCGACACGCTCCTCTACAAACCCCCCTCCTCAATGGACGACCAAAATCCTCCACCACCTCAAAGAGAATACAACTAGAATCTACTAACACCCCGCCAAAGTGGCCCTCCAGAGATAAAAGGTTATAAGAAGAAGAAGAAGACACCACACTAGGAGTGCCACTATCCCTAATGAACGACATAGCAAGATTCGAAGACTCGCAACCTACCACCGCAAGAAACACACAAAGAAAAATCTAACTCACAATGAAAATTAGACAAAAAACAAGTACCTGAACCACCAAGAGAAGGGAAAAAATGAGCCTCAGATGGCCGACCAACACGATAGAGGGATTTCCACCACCTTTAAAACTCACTACCCAAAAGACTCAACATTATCCATATCCCTCGCAAAACACCAAACTAGACCCCTCAACGCCTTTAGCAAGAGTACTAGAGAAGGTCAAGTTGAAACAATACACTAGTGAGGATGGGGTTCTAGAAATTCCCAGCCCAAAATAGGCACTCCTCCTGGCAAAAGAGCTAGCAATCTCTACCAGAAATACACTATAGTCGAACACTCCCAAATACCACTCCCTCAAATCTAAGATGACAATCATTAGCACCACCACCAAAGTCGAGTAAACACCATTATTTTTACAGACATACCAAAACACCTTGGTCTTCACCTAGGAGTGAAGAATGGCTTTGTCTGCAAGCCACACAACTCTCCTAATGAGAATCCCCACACCATGATTTTTCCTTCATCTTGCAGATCCCTAAAACACACCCCACAAGCATACAAATGATAGTTAAATGAAATAGGTCCTCTAGAACCTTATGTAATCGAGCGTCAAGGGAAGCATCCTCAACATGCTTTGGATACATTAATGATGTTTGGGAGGGGGGTTGAAGGCCAACCCCCAGGCCACCAAAACTTTTTCCATAACCCCCATCGGGGGAATTTTATCTTTGTCAAGATTTTTTATGCTTAAGATCCTACAAGTCCAAAGGAGGGAGCCATCGAGTGGAAAATTTTGGGTTGAACTCACAATTCCCCCAATTCGATAGTTAGTCTGCAACCTAATTACTTTCCCTTCTTCTATGTGAGGTAATGCCGTAATGGAAAGAGAGGATAAGGTCTAGGATTCTCGAGGCCTATCTCTTTGATCACCAAATTTTAATAATCTCAAAGATAGAAAAGCCTTCATTAATCAACCACTTAATGACCTGAATCACCAATTAAGAGTCCCCAGTGACTTGGATCTTTAGCACCCACATTCTTTAGGTTGGAAGCATACCCTTTTCCAGGGTAGTAAATTCCACCACTTTATTTGTGGTGACACCAAAATATCCAGTATAAAGACCCAATAAAGTACCCTGACAATCCCAAAGGATGCCCACAAACCTGTCCAACCTGGGATTACCTTTCAAGGTCTCATTGAATTTTAGTCTCATGAAACCTTCCAGTGGTGCGACAAACATTGAGGGAGAGGAGGGATGAGCTCTCTCCGATGGGTGTGAATGATATCCCACCATTGTCTGGGAGAGCCCCAATTTAGAGAGAATCATTTCTTCCTCTCCCTTTGCATCCCAGTCCTCAGCTGTCCATTTATCTGCTAGAACAATTTCCCTTATATTCTCTTTTGTAATATTCCATATGTTTTGCGGAGAAGATATTTTGTTGTTGAAGATTACTCAGTGGTGCTCCTTCTATATATTCTAGAGAATAAATCTCACAACCAACACCTGCGCGCAATTGATCGCTAGTATTTTAAATATTTATTTGTTCCATTGTTCTATGGTTTCTCCAATGTTGTTCGGTGAGGAGTGGAGGTATCCAAACATGCCTCACACTTGCCCCCATAATCCTTCTGATATGTTACATTAATTAAATGAATTCTCCATGCTTTCCTCTCGTTGTTGACATAAGAGGCACCAATGTGGTCAGTCATACCCTGTCCTTTGGAGATAGTCCCATGTTAGAAGTATTTTCCTACCAATGAGCCAAAGGAAGTGTGAAAACTTCATCGATAACCTATAGGCCCATATTTTTCACCACAATGGCTCTTGTGGAATCCCTGAATTACTTGATACTAAGTTATAAAATTATTTAATTGTGAATGAACCCATAGAATTATAGCCCCAATGTAATATTTATTACTCCTATACTATCATAATTATATGATACCTTGGTGTGCTCTGAAGTACAAGCTAGCTATGAATTCCCTCTGTTTATGGCCAATCTTCCTCTAATATCCACCCTCCAAGTGGATTTTGGATTATACTATCTCCAAACGTCTGTCACCCTTGTGGCACGTTGAGAACCCAATAAGTCTACAATGGGTCCAAGTTCCTCAATTCTATCAAATATGGTAATTTCCTGCCATGACTCATCCCAAAAATGAGAATATCAACCATTGTGGATCTCTCTAAAGATGTGGTCCTAAATTATGTGTTGATCGGCGGTTTTCATTGATGTCAACCCAAGCAGCACCAGGGGCTAACCCAATATTGCATGGGAATTTTGACCTACCAAATTAATATATTCTGGGTCAATAATTCTTTTGATGGTTTCTACTTGTCGGGATATTTTTGTTGATATATGGTGCGCCATGTAATTCTTCACTGTTTGAGAGATATTCATGTTTGAAGTTTGTATCCCTAGTTAGTGGGCTCAAACCCCATGGAGTTGGGGAATGGGTCATTGAAAAGTCATAATTAATATTTTTTATGCTCATAAAATCCCTCCCACGTTCACTTGTTGAAGCCCCTCTCAACCTAAGCATTTATATAGATTGTGATCCTCATTTCCTCCTTATGCAAGGGATTTTTCCATCTGAAACAGGTCATCGTGGAGTTTTTGCTCTAAATTTTTTTTTTATGATGGTTCAGAAGCTGAAATTTGTATGAGGCGAAGCTGAAATCCTAAGGAAGCTATTGTAAAATTTTCTGATCAAGGTGCACATTATTTTTGGAGTATGATCTGTGGAAGTCAGGGATTTTGCAGGCTCTTGAAATTCATCTCAAAGAAGTGACTGTGGTAAAAGCGTCATAACTCTCTCTCTCTGAGTATCGGATTGGAATTTCGTAAAAAGTGACAGATAGTTCATAGACTTGAGCTTTTTCTCTATCAATTTCAGAGTCAAATGAAGAAATAGTGACACGTGGCACGCTGTACAAGTTCACTCTTATGAAACAGTCCTTAATTACGGCATTGTGAGAGATTGGGTATAACTCTCTCTTGAAGAATCCAAATTGGGCCAGACCTATGGCATTGGAAAGACGACTTAGAGGAATACTATATGACCAAAAATAAGATATTGAGGATCTGGAATAATAGAGATACACCAGATTCAATATCGAGCTCTTAGAAGGCAGGAAAAAGCTAGATCATGTGTTGTCAAGGGTTGCAAAGGACCAGACTTTCTACGGCAGAAAAGCAAAGAAAGGTGCAACAGAGGGTAGCATGACAAGAGCAATACCCAAGGTGCATAACAGCAACAAGAATTTCATCATATGAAGTCTTCAAGTGGGCAGCACTACATACAATCATTGTAAAGGTATCTTTCTACTAAGTCATTGTAAATACATTATTGTAAAAATTTTACTAGTGTCTATATACCAAGGGTTGAAGAGGGAGTGTTGGGAGGTCTAGGATCATCATTAGGTGGTTGTGTCAAATTTGGGGTTATGGTATAGTATATCTTATTCTTCTACATCATTCGATATCATTGTAAAGTGGACCATTTTCCCTAGTACAGGAATCCATTCTTATTTTATTCTTCTATAGGGTGGTAGGGTGGTGCTAGGGTGAGTTGTAGCTCATTGGGTGTTGGGGAATACATTTAGTTGACTACTAAAGAATCTCGGGCATTGGAGCGTCCATCCAGTGGGAGCTGGAGAAGAATTCTTTTCTAGATTCTAGGAATTTAGAGCTTTATTTTCAATTGGAGTTGAATATTAAAGAATTATTAGAAAAGCATTAGGTGGTTTTTGTCCGGGAGTGGGTTTCCACATTAAAAAATATGTGCATTTGTGTTCCTCTTGTTTGATGCTATCATTGTAAAAACATTGATAATAATTGAATATTAACTAATGCTCTAATTGAAAGGAATAATGATTCACGCCCCCCACTCCTCTCATTATTTCCAACAATTGGTATCAGAGCGTGGTTCCTTCAATAGCAGTTTAATAGCTGTAAGGAGGTCATGGAGCATACCAAGAATGGTGTACCTCTATTTAATGAAAATAATTATGCACTTTGGAAAGGAAGAATGGAGGTCTATCTCCTGGCGCAAGGTTACGAAGTATGGGACACTATTCAAAATGGATTTTCATCAACTATGGATGGAAAAGTAAGAAGAATTTGGTAAGTGATGCAAAAGAAAAGAATATTATTATCAATGTACTTATTGAATCTTCTTATCATAAGGTGTTGGGTTGTAAAACTGCCAAAAATGTATGGGACAAGATTGAGAATATATATGCAGGTGACTCAAATGTCAAAGAAGCAAAGCTTCAAATCTATAGAGCAAAATTTGAGCAACTCGGAATGAAAGAAGATTGCAACATTGTTGCATACTTCCAATACGTTGATGAAATAACCAATACTCTGGAAGGATTGGGAGAGCTAGTTGACGAGAAGACTATTATATGGAAGATTCTTAGAATGTTACCAGGGAGATTCAATCCAAAGGTATCAGTCTTAGAATATAGTGCAAATCTGGACAAACTCAGCAAAGACGAATTACATGGAGTTCTCATAGCATATGAAATGATACTTGATGAAGAAGATGGTACTTCACATCTAGAAACTGTGTGCATTGCATCTAAGAAAACAAATAAGGATAAAAAACCTTCAATTGAAAAGACATGCACCTACAAGTGTGAAGAAAAGGGTCTTTCAGATGAATAATATGCTTACTTCATGAGAAAACTAAAAATTGGTAAGGGAAAATTCAAAGGTAAAATTCCATTGATATGTTTCAGCTATAATGAGGTTGGGCATTTTGCAGCAAAATGTTTGAACAGAAGTAATGGCAACTCAAAAGGAAAGAAAGGCTTTAAAAAATTCAACAAGCACTATCATTGTCCTGGTTTTGATTTTGGTTCCTGTTCTGATTACTGACTTGGATAGTCAAATTTTCTACCATTTTTCCTAGTCTCTCCATAGTTTTGGCTAGACTATCATATTTGGGATCAGATGCAGAAGAAATGTTGTCATCCCTATAGGTTACCTTTTTCTCAGCCCTCATCCTGGCTCTTTTCTCAATCAAGTTTTCCTCAACACTCACTACTCCTTTCTGCATGTCTTCCAATGTATTATAATCTCTCTCCCTAAGCTGGTAGGCCATATCAGTGTCAAAGCCTTCAGGGTATTTTACTAGGGCCATTCCTTGGGGAGGTTTCATGTGTGGTGGAAGAGCATTGTAGATACTGTTAAATCTTGTAGAGTAGTCCTGGACACTCTCTCCTAGATTTATTTTAAGATTCTTATGTTTGGCTAGGATTTGGAGAGGGTTTCTTCTAACTTCCCATTTGTTTATGAAAGTTTGATGTAAGGTGGGAAGATCATTAATGATATTGGGAGGCAAGGATTTAAACCACTTCTTCACTTCTGCTCCTAAACTTTGAGTGAATATCCTCATCTTAATTGTTTCATCCTCTATTTCCATGTAGTCAAAGGCATCTCCCATCCTATCTACATGGTGTTGAGTGGTGGTTATTTACTAGTGAAATGAGGAATCTTAGACTGATATTCATTGGGTAAAGGAGCTAAAGGCTGGGGCAGCACTAAGGGAGCATACCATGTTGCCATGATTGGAGGTGGGGGTGGATTCACAAAAGATGGATTAACAAAAGGGACTGTGGGCTAGAGTGGAGTGGTTTGTACAGTGGATGTTGGACGAATAGATATGGATGGACCAGGGATAGATTGCTGAGCTGATCTTGGATGAGAGACACCTACATTGAGAAAGAAATGCAAATCAGGTGGTGTGGTTTCTCTACTACCAGGATGTTCACTTTGTTCCGGGGATGAAAGTGAAGAATTTGAATCTAGCTGATCTAAATCGTTGAATGACCATGTTCTAAATGGATTTCTTAGATCTACTTGTGATTTCTATAGAGCTGCAAGATTTTCAGGAACTGAATTAGCTCTCAAGGGTGATTTGAAAACAGTTGAGAATTTAAGAGGCTTCCTAAGTAATCTTTCAGGGTTTTCAACTGTTTCAGGTGGGTTTGGGTCAGGGTGAGCTCTAGTATGAATATTTCTAGGAGCCACTATGTTGTGTATTTTAGACCCGACTAAACAAGAAAGGTGTTAACCAGATATGACAATCTCTGAGAGGTTTAACTGATCTCTTGCTAAGAAAACTTTAATCCTAAGGCCCCCTTACTGAATTTGAATGATTGTATAACGATTACGGGTCCTACCAGTGGAGTCTTAAGGTATGCAGGATTTTGGAGTCGCTAAGTGGAAGTTTTTAGCTCTTTTGGAGGTAAAATATTTATGGTCCACTACCATGTTTATTGACTACCAATCTGAGATATTTTTGGGTTTTCTGAGTTTATGTGGTTGTATGGAAAACTAAAGAGTTTATAAAAGCTGGCCAAGCAACTATGAACTCAAAAATTCCTCAGTGGAGTCGCCATTATGTTGGCGATGACAATGGGACACAAAACCAAACTATGAACTCAAAAATTCCCCAGTGGAGTCGCCATTATGTTGGCGATTGCAATGGGACACAAAACCAAACTATGAACTCAAAAATTCCCCAGTGGAGTCACCATGATGTTGGGGTTTCTATGTTTTGGAAAGATTGGCAAAACAAAAAGATAAGACAACATCAAACCGCTTTGGGATTCAAGGATCTAGCCCTCCTGAATCTAGAGAGGGATCTCTCTATGAATGAGTTTAAAGATGTGATCATTAAAACCTGAAATGTGGTATTAGGCTAGTTATGAAGAGCATGGGTTTTGTTTGTTTGTTTTTGGTTGTGCAAAGACATGATGAAGGTGAGGGCAGTTCAAAATAAAGGGTGAAGATGTATGCAAATGAAGGAATGATTCGACTGACAGGAAAGGCAAAGACAGTTTTAACCCATTGGGCTATGGAGTCATAGGAGGATTTTAATTGGACAGCAAGGTTCAAGAAGGATCTATGGGGAAAGTCACTTATGTCAAAGGATCTCTTAAAGTGATATATGGAATGAAAAAAATAGGAAATGGAGAAACAAACAAATGAAGAACAGTGAACAGCCTAATATCAAATAAGTGCTTTCAAACTATTTTGCTTCGGCATGTACTTAGGGAAAGCATAAAAGTATTCTGAGATCAGGTAAGTACTTTTAAACCAGCCTGCATTGAAGTACTTTTAGTTGGAAAACATTTTTAAAAACAGTTGGAATAGCTTAACATCATGTGAGTGCTTGCAAACTACCTTGATTTCAGCATATTCTATAAGAAAAACATAGATAACAGTCAGAAAGAGCAATTTAGATCAGGCAATTTCTTTGAAACCAACCTGTTTCAATATACTCTTTAAAGAGAACTTTCGAATGAAGAAAACATGGAAATAAAGCTTTCAGTAAGAGTAGGGTACTGTTGAGAGTAAATCCTAGCTCTACATTTACTGCTCTTTATCAGAGAAAGTGGACAGAGTGAAAAAAATTAAAGAAAATAACAATTGACAGTGAGGAAAACATCACCATTGACACAAATCAGGATCCCATAAATCAATAGCTTGTATTTGATGTTCAAACCAGTTACAATCAGCAAGCCCGGTGGGTCTCTACAACTTCGAACTTCTCATATTAGCTTATGTATCTTCAAGTCGCAAACATGGCATTAGTAGCTTCAGAAACTATTACATGCATTCAGATGTCGAGAGACCAAAATTTTCTCACCTTCTATAGAAGTACTTATAGAAGAAAGAGGATGTGGGATCTGGTAAAAGATCTCTCCGGTCAATTAATACAGATTGATGGCTTCTCGGCCTTTAAGGGCCTCGATGAAGAAATTTACAGGTGTTTATCTGCATTAATTGATTTACACTTAGGATTAAGCATGGTGAGAGCTTTTGTTGACTTTTGAGGCTCTGAGTCATGTTGAAGTAACTCTGTTTCTACTCCCCAAGGCCTAATGACCGAAAATATTTGTTTCTGGGCTATTCTTAATCTTTAAAATAGTTTTGCCGACAATTAGATATAAGATATTTGATTTGTGTTAATTGTTCAACTGTCTTCAGGCAAACACCTCTTGTTTCAGATAATGACTAAGCCTTCTTTGATTACTGTGAGGCTGCAGGTGCCTTTAGGAGCTGGAGAGGGTTCGATTAGCCTCTGCTTAAGGTGGTGGAAGCTTTCTCGGATTGACAGTTGTCTTCGTCTCTTCCTAAACCAACCTTAAGTTACTTGAGATATGTCTTTTAGGTCTGATCAGGCTTATCCTGAGCCTTCCGGTCTTTATGATGTCTTTATCTGTGGATTTAGGCTTTGATTTGCTGAATGTGCACGTTAATCCTTCAAACATGAGTTTTTGCTTTGGCTTAGATCTTTTAACATTGATACTCTTTTCTTCTCTTATGTATTGTTGTGTCTTGTTGACGTCTAGGCCATGCAGGGCTCATATGTCATCAATGCCTCATGAAACATTGACGAGTCGTGGAGTTTGAGCCCAGAAAATGGTTCCCTTTGATGAATCAAAGGCGTGGGAATCGTCATTCCCAACCTTCGACTTTTCTTTCAATATAATGGAGAACGATTATCACCTGCAAAACACGAAACCAATTAAGAAATCTTGCGTTTTGGGTTAAACTGCTTCAGAGGCATGGGAAGAGAGCAGGGTTGTTGCATGGCATCATTCAACGGTTGGGATTCATTTAGAAGAGGTCAAACGAGAATGGAGGAAGAGAATAAATCAGATCTATCGATCGCGCGGAGATCGACAATGGGGATTAGTAAAAAACATAAGGTGGAAAAGAGAAAGGCGATGGAATAATGTGGGAAAGATCTGGGACCATCCAATCTAGACACGTGGACGGTCCAGATCCAATAGGACAATCTTAATCAGTGGGGGAAAGAGGGAAGGTGTAACGAAAATCGTCGATTCGATTGCGCGATCGGGGAGGGCGATGTGATTGTGCGATCATGGAGAGTGATGTGATTGTGCAATTGGGGAGGTCGATGCGATTGCGCGATGGAGAGGGCCGATGCGATTAAGCGTCGACCATCGATCTGTAGATCAGATTGACGGCAAAGAGTGAATCAGAGGGATGGCCGATGGGGGGGGTGGACAAACAAATGTACCGAATGAAAAATGTGATGCGATGTAGCATGGGCCGTTGGATTGGCCTTAGATCAATGGTCAATATCATTTTAGCTTATGCACCAGCGGAAACCATTTATACTTTATGAAATCCAAAACTTAATATAAACAAAGGTTTTAATGCTTCGGGGGTGGAATATATATTTATGAAATGTTTGGCACCCAATTGTGGGGCCTTCGTCCATATGGAATGACAATAGGCCCAGGGCGTATACAATAAAGGTTTCGGGCTTGGGATTTTCAATCTAACCATTAAAACTTGCGATGCGATTAGCGCCTCCAGACTCTTAACACTTGGTCCCGGGTGAAAGTTATATGGGATGAAAGCGAAGGGGGTGGAGTTTCAATAAAGGGACTCAATCGCATCAGAACTTTTGATGCAGTCTTTCAATCAACCCATTGTGAATTCTTCCAATGCGATTGTGCTTCGGGTCTAGCACCTAGTTCTAGGGTGCGGGCACGTGGAGGGGAAGTGCTTTAGGCTTAGCCCAAGGGGGCTTAAGTCTTTAATACAAAAAGGTGTTTTTTATGGATTTTCAATGGTTTTCAAAAGGATTTGAGGTTTCGGCAGAGTTTAGAAAAGAGTTTTAAAATCTTCAAAGGAGATTTTATGAAGGGGAGATGAGGAAAATGATGGAAAAAGAGAGTAAAAAGGAAGGTTGGTTTCTGAGTGAAGGAAGGGGAGAAAAGGGGATTTTACAGCAGTCTTTCTCATGGAATCTTTAGCAGAATTTCTGAGTTCTGAAGGGAAACAATAGTGAGTATTTTTAGACAAGGGCATGAGATCTTCCAGAGGCTTCAAGAAATAACATTTTGGCAACGACACTGTTTCTTGAAGGCTGAACAATGTTTTGGCCACCTTTTGATAGAACAAATTTTATAGGTGGCCAACAAAGTGATCAACTATGGTCAACCATGGTTTGAACTTAGAAAATTTAGTCAACCTTTTTTAATCATGGTCAGGTTTTAAACCATGGTAATATATGGTTAACCTTAGTCAACCTTGGACAACCATGATAAAGTGGTCAACAATAATCAAGTGGTTAAGCATAGTAAAGGTTTTCCAAGTCCAAGAATGGTCCACCACAGATAAGTGGTCAACAATGGCTTACCATGTTTAAACTCAAAACCTTAGTCAACCATGGACATGTGGTAAATCACGGTCAACTATGGTCAACCATGGTTAAATGGTCAACCATACCCATGGAAAACTATGTCAATGACCAACCATGGTGAAAAATGGGAAATTGTGGACAACCATGTTCAACTATGATCAACCATGATCACATTTTATCAATTGTGGTCAACCAAAGACAACGAGGATAACCAATAGTTAAGTTGTCAAACATTCAACATAATGAACATTGTCAACTTGCTAAATCATAAGCATTCCTAATCTATCTTATATAGTCAGCTATAGGTAAACATCTTGGACCATGGTCAACAATAGTCACCTTTAGTCAACCATGTGTTGATTATAATAAACCCTCTTGAACTATTACCTGAAATTATTTGTCCATAGTTATGCAAGGTCAACAATAATAAAAACATGGTTTACTAATCCTCCCCATACTTTTCCATCATCGACTAGCCACAACCACATTAAAGTAAAAGTGTTTGATATATGTTAATCAAAATCATTATCACCATTTAAAACTAATAGTGCTAATCAATATATATTAACTACTTTTACTTTAATATAGTTAGTAGTAATAAATAATTACTAAAGAAACACACACAATTAATTATTAACTATAATTTCATAAAAAAACACATTACATTAAAATTAAATTGTGTAAATGTTGCAAAATATATAAAATCCTTATGCAAAATGGTTTAAAACATGTGATATAAATATTATGTTTTCAAACATTAAAAAAATGATGCCTAATATATACATATTTATGATTAGAGGATAATTCATATGCGATGAAAAACATGTCTAATATTATATAAGAGTGAGGAAAATTTGTGATAGTGATCATTATTCATACATCAAACAAAATTGACACACATTGTTTATTGATCACGTAAGAAATTACATAAATAAGAATATATCACCAACTTTTAGAAGATGAGATCCAAAGAAGACATATATATGACATGGGATGACTCAACTTCAACTTACACACATAGGAAAACAATTTCTTCTAGAATAACTCCTCGGAACTCATAATCACAACATTTAATACACATGGAAGCATCACTTCCAACTTCCCGCCTTAATGCTTACATGTCAATTGTTAAAATAACAAATTACAATATTGATCTTTGTATGGTTGGTCTTCATTAACCTTTGTAATCTCATAGACAACGCTCTTTCTCCAACCACTAACCCACTTGACCCATTTAAGACACAATTGATTTTGATCATCATCGATATATTTGTAGGATTGACGATTCTTGACGACCCTGAAGAATTACCTAGATACTGAATCACTCTATGGAATTGATTCCATCTATAAAAATACAACTAACTACAAGTTTGATAGTTATATAGGTAAGTTGTCTAGGTATTGATGGTATTCAGAAGTCAATCTTACAACTTGACCCTTTTTACATACAAAAACTCCCATACACACAAAGATAAATTGTAATTTTTAATCTTGAAGCACTAAATAACAATGAGACCACTAGCATATAACAGAGTATAAACATAACCAAATCATTTCCACGTTCTCTTTGAACTCAAAAATGCCAAAAAACATTAACTTGAAGTATGGTACTTTGTTCAATAATTTTCGTTATTCATATCTCAATTTTTTTAAAACTAGAATGTGAGAAGACACCGTGCTTAGCAAAAGAAGGAAATAAATCCCTTGACAGAAAAACCAATAAACACTCTCGTCCAAAAATTCACACGATATCGTATTGTGCCTCAATTGGACGAGAGTGTAGCATTTCCAATAGAGTAATTTTAGATGGTTAGGATAGATCCCAAAGGCCTCATCGGAGTCTTCAAGGGCCTATTTGAATTCCTTCAGCTGTAGTCACATCTCTTCCTTGTTCGAATACGCATGCCAAAAGCTATTGTTGATGTAGTTATTGTCATTCAACACCTTCTCTTTGAGTTGAAGGACAATGACGTCGATGCATATTGTATAGTTCTTAGCCATTGTGTCCCATTTTTTCTTTTTGAAGCACATGTTGCCCCTCTTACTCACCTATTTCACATTCACATGCAACATCTCCTTAGTTACCAACTTGTGGATGTTGGTAGGGTTTTCGACACAAATAAGGACATTGGTAGGGTTGTCGATAGAAATAAGGATGCTACTCTGAGTGACTTATAAAGTAGGGCTCCTTGACAACCACCGTCGCTTGAAATGTGTTAGGTAGTCGTGTTGTAGATTACCGATTTGACGACAAGGCCACAATGGTCCTTAAGCGAGATCACAATCCTGCTTCTTCTAAGTGCCTCCACACACAACTTAAAATTATAATTTTCACAATGTTATATCGGTTTAACCACGATCCACAAAAAACACACACACACGCATAAATCTCACACACTAAATTACTATGATCTCACACTCTATTCCTAACCTCCCCTTAAAAGAATTAAGCTAGAACAAGCTTCCATACAAAATTAGGAAAACATGTGATAGCTAACAACATCCACACACCAAATAGAAATGACACAATATTTATTAATTACATAAGAAATGACATATATAAAAATAGATCACCTACTTCTAGAAGATAAGATCTAAGGAGGTGGATTTATGAGATAGACATGACTAGCAACAACTCTCACACATAAGAAAACAACATCTTCTAGAATAAGACCTCCCAAATCATACACATTTTCCAAATACAACCTACCGTTGTGATTATATAAATCGTTTAAACATTTCAATATCCTTGTTACCGCAGCGTCAGATCTTATCGGATCACATTAGATCACATATAATAAAAGCTAATGTCAATTACTGCCCTCCTCGTAGAGCCCACAAACATCGACTGCCCTTAGTGTCTACATAGTGCATCCATCCAGGCTTCCCTGCATACTTTATTACAATCAAATCAACCCCTAGGTTCGAATATATCTGTTAGGGTTGGTCATTCACAAAGTCGAAGCCACGAGGACCCCATGGCACTTTTTAGATTGTGGAGATAAAATCAAATCGTTTCCCCGTATGTATATATACCATCGTATGCTCTGGATTATTTATGCAAAAGGAATTTGAGGAGTTAATACTGAAAGTTTCTGCTGCGCGAAGATTTTGTAATTGATACATTAAACTGGCTTCGAGAACCAGTAGAATGGAGACCCAAGGAAGGAAAAGGGGTATGGTGTTGAATTTGGAGATTTTGGAAGCTAGAAATATTATAGTTAAGCCTGACGGGAGTAGAGACAGTCTGTTTGTGCGCTATTATCTTTCGACTGGCAATGACCAGGACAAGAATATTGCAGTGAATTCAAGGGAAGTAACGGCAAGGTCAAACCCTCAATGGAAGCAAACTTTCTGTTTGGAGTGCGCAGGGATTATGGATGATGTTAATGTTATTCGTGAATTGCAAAAGCAGTTTGTTAGGTTTGAGTTGAGGCAGAGGAGCGGCAAAGTTAAAGTTCTGGGAAATATGTTCAGAGCGTCCAAAGTGGTGGGATGGGTTGAGATACCATGGAAGGATTTGTTGGCATCTCCCACGGCATCAATCAAGAACTGGTACTCCTTAATACCAAGTGTTAGTGGAGGATCAGAAGTGGCACCCAGTTTGCAACTTGCAATCTCTCTTATTGATTCGGCTTCACGACCTGCTCAAGAACATCGGCCAGATATGGAAATATATGATTCACAAGTTATGGGAAGGAAAAATGAAATGAGGAGCTTTGTGGATATAAATAGGCGTATTAAGCAACTTGAACGGGATGGGTGTGGATGCGGAGGAAAGGTCTGCTGCGAAGGCCTCCATGAGGAGGGTATTTTCGCTGCTGTCGCGTGATGACCAGTGGCAGCCACCAGACCTAAATGGAAACTGAAGCAGCCTGTATAGTTTCGTATATATCTTGATTTATATGTGTTCATATTGAACTCTATTCGTTGTACTATCATCTGTCAAAGAGCATGAGGGCCAGTTAAGAACAAATATGGAGGTCCAGATATCGGATATCTTAGTGTCTGGGCTTCTGAAAATTATACAATTTTTGTTGAGCCAGGAATATATTTGTTTCAATGAACTACTAAACTTTTTTGGGAATTAGAATGAGGTCGTCTCTAATTTTATCTGGTCTCAAAAATTGATAACCCTGGAGTCACTAATACTAGATACCATTCTAATTTTTATTTGGCCACAAAAATTGATAACACTAAAACCACCGCAACCATTTAATAAAGCCATTAATACATCGCCCCAATACAAAATCCAACAAATTTTTAATGATGATTCGATCAATGACAATCGAGATTACTACACCATAGTCGAAGATGCGAGACCATGTTTATCCTCAACTATCTATAAATAGCAATATTCTTTCATGGAGGAAAACCTATAAATAGCAAATGTAGATATTTTTTTTAACATTCGGACTTTATCGTGTCTATAGAGACAAATACAGAAATTACTCGATTCCGGATACTTTAAAATATAATAAAAACTAGAATATACTAATTTGTTTTTGCACAATATTTTAATATTTATCTTTACTTATCAACTGATCCACATCGATTTCAGATTTCAAGAATTCTTACTCGATTACGGACACAGTAAAATATGCCGTAAAATATGCCGTAGTTTACTCAGGTGATGAAATGGCCCAGAATCTAGCAAAGATTTTGAAAAAATTTGGCAAATATTTTATCAGAATCTTGTTTACAGTTGTTAAAATTTAGTATTTTGAGTGTCCTAAGGGTTTTTGATAGTGCTGAATCTATTTTCACTATCAAAAATAGATTCCAAACACTCCAATTCCCTGATTTTGAAAAACTGCCATCCCTGCTATTCCATTAGCTGAGTAAGAAACTCCTTAAAATATAACAAAATTTATAATCTAAACTTTAGAATATAGAAAATAAAATATATTAATTTGTTCAAAGGTTGTCACACATGGTTATAATATTTATAATTTATCTTTGACTATCATAACACTGTAGATTTCTTTCTTTTTGCTTCATAAGGGATTAAGTTAACCTGAAAATCCTTAATGTTTTCAATTATATGGCTATTATATATATATATATATATATATATATATATATATATATATATATTATAATTTTCTAATATATTAAGTTTTGGAAAATTTTCAAATTTGTAAAATAAGATTTAGTTTTCACTAAATTTTAATAATTGAAAAACAGTTTAAACAGCCAAAAACAAAAAACAAAAATCTAAAATCTAAAAATACTTGAATTCATTGTTTCTATGCATTTGATCTCCTTATTCCTTTGATAGAAACATTGTTAAGATAGATATAAAATAGTATTATTTTTAAACTATATTATAGTTATTTTTATTATGCAATGAATATTTTGAAATCAAAATAGATATTTTATACATATTGGTGACTCTTTATATATTATTTTGTTTTCTTAGTGATATAGTCATGTTATGTAATTCAATACTAGTAGATATGTTAGTAATATCATATATTATAAGTCCATGAGTACAATTCAATTGGTGATTACTACAATATGAAATATTATGTAAACACTAAGATACACTACAAATCTCTCTTTTCATTCTAAAAAGATGTCTGACTTGTCAAAACATGGAGCTAACAAATCTCCAATGGTAAATTAAATATTTTACCTTTTTTTTTTGTAAATTGACAAAATCTATTAGTTCATGATAAAGTTACATCATGAGTTGCATAGTTTCAAAACACACTCAATCGCATTTTGATTGGACTTGTTAGCGAGTGGTAAAGATAAAAATATACAAACAATAGCATATCAAAACTAAGAGCCCAAAACCAGATTGTCCATAGAATCCAAAATTTCCTAAGGAACCAAATACAACCCACTAGCATTGTTAACCAACAAAGTCACCTAGAGCCAGATCATCTGGGCCATCATCATATGGCTGATGAAAGGCCTCATGGATGTTATACTCCGTATTTGTCATCCTCCCTATGTGCCATGGTTGTGTCGAATGTCATTCAGTAAACAAAATAAACTCATTTTGATTATTATGTCGATCTCTGGTGAGCTGCTCCACTACTACAAGCACATGTTGAATTTATGCTTCTAACACATCAAAAGGTGGCAGAAGGTTGACTCAACTTGATGAATGTTTGTGTTGTTCCTCAATTCCCTCACCCTCATATTGCTACTCCATGCAGTAACCACATCCTTGCCTGCGCGACCCAACCCCTTGTTGAGACCGACCCTGCTAATGCTACATATTTTTCTAGCTAGCCATTGAATTCAGTTCACTCAAGAGAGCCAAACTAGAAACCCAACTACTACGGAAGATATTCAACCAACACTCCTAGAATACCCAGAGAAACCCTCCAACTCTGCATTATGTTCCCCACATGGCCAGCTATATGGTGTGAGTCTACCAACACGCTCCTCTACAAACCCCCCTCCTCAATGGACGACCAAAATCCTCCACCACCTCAAAGAGAGTACAACTAGAATCTACTAACACCCCGCCAAAGTGGCCCTCCAGAGATAAAAGGTTATAAGAAGAAGAAGAAGACACCACACTAGGGGTGCCACTATCCCAAATGAACAACATAGCGAAATTTGAAGACTCACAACCTACCACCACAAGAAACACACAAAGAAAAATCTAACTCACAACGAAAATTAGACAAAAAACAAGTACCTGAACCACCAATAGAAGGGAAAAAATGAGCCTCAGATGGCCGACCAACACCATAGAGGGATTTCCACCACCTTTAAAACTCACTACCCAAAAGACTCAACATTATCCATATCCCTCACAGAACACCAAACTAGACCCCTCAACGCCTTTAGCAAGAGTACTAGAGAAGGTCAAGTTGAAACAATACACTAGTGAGGATGGGGTTCAAGAAATTCCTAGCCCCAAATAGGCACTCCTCCTGGGCAAAGAGCTAGCCATCTCTACCAGGAATACACTATAGTCGAACACTCCCAAATACCACTCCCTCAAATCTAAGATGAAAATCATTAGCACCACCACCAAAGTCGAGTAAACACCAGTATTTTTACAGACATACCAAAACACCTTGGTCTTCACCTAGGAGTGAAGAATGGCTTTGTTTGCAAGCCACACAACTCTCCTAATGAGAATCCCCACACCATGATTTTTCCTTCATCTTGCAGATCCCTAAAAGACACTCCACAAGCATACAAATGATAGTTAAATGAAATAGGTCCTCTAGAACCTTATGTAATCAAGCGTCAAGGGAAGCATCCTCAACATGCTTTGGATACATTAATGATGTTTGGGAGGGGGGTTGCAGGCCAACCCCCAAGCCACCAAAACTTTGTCCATAACCCCCATCGGGGGAATTTTATCTTTCTCAAGAATTTTTATGCTTAAGATCCTACAAGTATAAAGGAGGGAGCCATCTAGTGGAAAATTTTGGGCTGGACTCACAATTCCCCCAATTCGATAGTCAGTCTGCAACCTGATTACCTGCCCTTCTTCTATGTGAGGTAATGTCGTAATGGAAAGAGAGGATAAGGTCTAGGATTCTCGAGGCCTATCTCTTTGATCACCAAATTTTAGTAACCTCAAAGATAGAAAAGCCTTCATTAATCAACCACTTAACGACCTGAATCACCAATTAAGAGTCCCCAGTGACTTGGATCTTTAGCACCCACATTCATTAGGTTGGAAGCATACCCTTTTCCAGGGTAGTAAATTCCACCACTTTATTTGTGGTGACATCAAAATATCTAGTATAAAGACCCAATAAAGTACCCTGAAAATCCCAAAGGATGCCCCCAAACCTGTCCAACCTAGGATTACCTTTCAAGGTCTCATTGAATTTTAGTCTCATGAAACCTTCCAGTGGTGCGACAAACATTGAGGGCGAGGAGGGATGAGTTCTCTCCGATGGATGTGAATGATATCCCACCATTGTCTGGGAGAGCCCCAATTTAGAGAGAATCATTTCTTCCTCTCCCTTTGCATCCCAGTCCTCAGCTGTACATTTATCTACTAGAACGATTTCCCTTATATTCTCTTTTGTAATATTCAATATGTTTTGCGGAGAAGATATTTGGTTGTTGAAGATTACTCAGTGGTGCTCCTTCTATATATTCTAGAGAATAAATCTCACAACCGACACCTGCGCGCAATCACCAATATTTTAAATATTTATTTGTTCCATTGTTCTATGGTTTCTCCAATGTTGTTCAGTGAGAAGTGGAGGTATCCAAACATGCTCCACACTTGCCCCCATAATCCTTCTGATATGGTACATTAATTAAATGAATTCTCCATGCTTTCGTCTTGTTGTTGACATAAGAGGCACCAATGTGGTCAGTCATACCCTTTCCTTTGGAGATAGTCCCATGTTAGAAGTATTTTCCTACCAATGAGCCAAAGGAAGTGTGAAAACTTCATCGATAACCTGTAGGCCCATATTTTTCACCACAACGGCTCTTGTGGAATCCCTGAATTACTTGATACTAAGTTAAAAAATTCTTTAATTGTGAATGAACCCATAGAATTATAGCCCCACTGTAATTTGTATTACTCCTATACTATCATAATTATATGCTACTTCAGTGTGCTTTGAAGTACAATATAGCTATGAATTCCCTCTGTTGATGGCCAATCCTCCTCTAATATCCAGCCTCCAAGTGGATTTTGGATTATACTATCTCCAAACGTCTGTCACCCTTGTGGCACCTTGAGAACTCAATAAGTCTGCAATGGGTCCAAGTTCCTCAATTCTATCAAATATGGTAATTTTCTGCCATGACTCATCCCAAAAATGAGAATATCAACCATCGTGGATCTCTCTAAAGATGTGGTCCTGAATTATGTGTTGATCAGCGGCTGTCATTGATGTCAACCCAAGCAGCACCAGGGGCTAACCCAATATTGCATGGGAATTTTGACCTACCAAATTAATATATTCTGGGTCAATAATTATTTTGATGGTTTCTACTTGTCAAGATGTTTTTGTTGATATATAGCACGCCATGTAATTCTTCACTGTTTGAGAGATATTCATGTTTGAAGTTTGTACCCCTAATTAGTGGGCTCAAACCCCATGGAGTTGAGGAATGGGTCATTGAAAAGTCATAATTAATATTTTTTATGCTCATAAAATCCCTCCCACGTTCACTTGTTGAATCCCCTCTCAACCTAAGCATTTATATAGATTGTGATACTCATTTCCTCCTTATGCAAGGGATTTTTCCATCTGAAACAGGTCATCGTGGAATTTTCACTCTAAATTTTCTTTTATGACAGTTCATAAGCTGAAATTTGTATGAGGCGAAGCCGAAATCCTAAGGAAGTTGCTGTAAAATTTTCAGATCAAGGTGCACATTATTTTTGGAGATATGATCTGTGGAAGTCAGGGACTTTGCAGGCTCCTGAAATTCATCTCAAAGAAGTGATTGTGGTAAAATCATCATAACTCTCTCTCTGAGTATCAGAATTGAATTCAGTAAAAACTGACAGATAGTGCACAAACTTGAGTATTTTCTCTATCAATTTCAGAGTCAAATGAAGAAATAATGACACGTGGCATGCTATACAAGTTCACTCTTCTGAAACGGTCCATAATTAGGGCATTGTGAGAGATTGGGTATTAATCTCTCTTGAAGAATCCAAATTGGGTCAGACATATGGCATTGGAAAGACGACTCAAAGGACTACTATATGACCAAAAATCAAATATTGAGGATCTGAAATAATAGAGATACACCAGATTCAATATCGAGCTCCTAGAAGGAAAGAAAAAGCTAGATCATGTGTTGTCAAGGGTTGCAAAGGACCAGACTTTCTACTGCAGAAAAGCAAAGCAATATGCAACAGAGGGTAGCATGACAAGAACAACAACCGAGGTGCATAACAGCAGCAAGAAGTTCATCATATGAAGTCTTCAAGTGGGCAGCACTGCATACAATCATTGTAAAGGTATCTTTGTACTAAGTCATTGTAAATACATTATTGTAAAAATTTTACTAGTGTCTATCTGCCAAGGGTTGAAGAGACAGTGTTGGGAGGTCTAGGATCATCATTAGGTGGTTGTGTCAAATTTGGGGTTATGGTCTAGAATATCTTCTTCTTGTACATCATTCGATATCATTGTAAAGTGGACCATTTTCCCTAGTATGGGAGTCCATTCTTATTTTATTCTTCTATAGGGTGGTAGGGTGGTGCTAGGGTGAGTTGTAGCTCATTGGGTGTTGGGGAGTCCATTCAGTTGACTATTGAAGAATCTTGGGCGTTGGACCGTCCATCCAGTGGGAGTTGGAGAAGAATTCTTTTCTAGATTCTAAGAATTTAGAGCTTTATTTTCAATTGGAGTTGAATATTAAAGAATTATTAGAAAAGCATTAGGTGGTTTTTCTCCGGGAGTGGGTTTCCACCTTAAAAACTATGTGCATTTGTGTTCCTCTTTTTTGATGCTATCATTGTACAAACATTGATAATAATTGAAGATTAACTAATGCTCTAATTGAACGGAATAATGATTCACCCCCCCCCCCCCCCCTCCTCTCATTATTTCCAATAATTGGTATCAGAGTGTGGTTCCTTCAATAAAAGTTTAATAGATGGAAGGAGGTCATGGAGCATACCAAGAATGGTGTACCTTTATTTAACGAAAATAATTATGCACTCTGGAAAGGAAGAATGGAGGTCTATCTCTTGGCGCAAGGTTACAAAGTATGGGACACTATTCAAAATGGATTTTCATCAACTATGGATGAAAAAGTAAGAAGAATTTGGTAAATGATGCAAAAGCAAAGAATATTATTATCAATGGAATTATTGAATCTTCTTATCATAAGGTGTTGGGTTGTAAAACTTCCAAAAATGTATGGGACAAGATTGAGAATATATATGTAGGTGACTCAAATGTCAAAGAAGCAAAGCTTCAAATCTATAGAGCAAAATTTGAGCAACTCGGAATGAAAGAAGATTGCAACATTGCTGCATACTTCCAATACGTTGATGAAATAACCAATACTCTAGAAGGATTGGGAGAGCCAGTTGATGAGAAGAATATTATACGGAAGATTCTTAGAACGTTACCAGGGAGATTCAACCCAAAGGTATCGGTCTTAGAATACAGTGCAAATCTGGACAAACTCAGCAAAGACGAATTACATGGAGTTCTCATAGCATATGAAATGAAACTTGATGAAGAAGAGGGTACTTCGCATCTAGAAACTATGTGCATTGCATCTAAGAAAACAAATAAGGATAAACAACTTTCAATTGAAAAGACATGCACCTGCAAGTGTGAAGAAAAGGGTCTTTCAGATGAATAATATGCTTACTTCACGACAAAACTAAAAATTGGTAAGGGAAAATTCAAAGGTAAACTTCCATTGATATGTTTCAACTGTAATGAGGTTGGGCATTTTGCAGCAAAATTTCCAAACAGAAGTAATGACAACTCAAAAGGAAAGAAAGGCTTTAAAAAATTCAACAAGCAAGGATCCAAAAGGAACTTTCTCTCTAAAGAAGATAGCTCATCATCCAATGAAGAAAATGACAGTGAAGAAGAAGCCAATGAGGGAGTATTGTTTATGGCCAAGAAAAATAAACCCAAGAACAATAAACAAGTGGTATCAAACAACGAAGAATAAGGCTGGACCATAGAATAATTTTATGAGGAAGTAATCAAGCTTATAAAATATCCGAAGGCAGATAAGATCCGTTCCAATGCTCCTGAAGAACAAGTTCAAGGTCTCAAAATTGAAGTTGAAGAACATAAATGCATTGAAGGGTCACTTCAAAAAAATTTGGAAGAAAGCAACCAAGAAAGGGAAGAATTAGAAGCTGAAGTAGTCTCACTGCGTGAGGAATTGAAGAAAGGAAAAATTATCCAAAACTATGCCAACATCTCAAGGGCATTGGAAGAACTCATCAAAAATCAACGATCTTACAACGACAAAACTGGCATCAGTTACGAAAAATAAGAAGCAGGACCTTATACAAGAAAATACAATGAACCTATGAGATCTGACATGCATGTAGACTTCATTGGACAAGATTCACAAGAACAGCCTTGGAAGACAATTCCTCGACGAAAATTTCCATCCAGGTACCAACATATTTTTTATGGCTATTGTTATTCATGTGGAAAATTTGGTCATAAAGCTGTAGAATGTCACACGTACCCTAGGAATGAATACAATTCCAAGAGATCTGTCAAATATGAACCTCCCAGAGCTCAACGAAACATCAATAGATTTGAACATTTAAGAAATAATATTGAATGTTACAAATTTCGAAACTTTGGACACGTAGCCAAAGATTACAGACTTGAAAATCCTCCAGAAGAATCTTCGAAGCCATAGAACTAACAAACATGGAAGAAGAAGAAGAATGATAATTGTGCTCTAGCTTTCAAGGCTCAAAAGAACAAAGATGTGTGGTATGTTGATAGTGGTTGCTCAATGCATATGACTAGAGATAGAAATAAATTTGTATCTCTGAAAGAGAAGAAGGATGGAACCATGTCCTTTGGAAATGATGGATCTTCAAATGTTACTAGGATCGAGTGCGCAGATTTTCCCAGGAAGCAAATATGGAATGGCAAAAGAATGTTCTATTGGTTGAAAACATGAATCACAATCTGCTCAGTTTTGGACAAATTTGTGATAAAGGACACACAATACTATTCAACTCCACAAAATGTGAAATTAGGAAAGGCGTGTATGGTGAAATTGTGGCTACAGTAAGTCGAGCTCCAAACGACATATATTTTGTGGATGAAGCAATTAAATCATGTCTAATAGCTAAAGAGGATGATACAATAATTGGATGCAATGATGATCGAATAAGTAAGAAGTTTGATACAAAGGTGCAAAGTGATTTCGAGATGTCTTTACTTGGTGAGCTGGCATACTTCTTAGGGCTTCCAATATCTCAGCAAGAGAAAGGAATATTTATATTTCAAGCCAAGTACATCAAGGAAATTCTCAAGAAATTTAAAATGGAAGATTGCAAACCCATACTTACTCCAACGGTAACAGGTTGCAAATTGAGCATAGACGACTCATCTAAGGATGTGGATCAAAGGTTGTATAGATCTATGATTAGTAGTCTTCTATATGTAACAGCATCCCAACCAGATGTTATGCAAGAAGTTGGACAAGTAGCAAGATTCCAAGCAACACCAAAAGAATCACATATTAAATATTCGCCAGCATTGGAATATCTTCGCCAGAATCTTGGGATTCTCCCAAGTTCTCATTAGATTTTCCTTTTTCAGAATATAAAGGGGGATTGGAAGCAGATTACAGGTCTGCAGGACGATTGTGTGTTAGGGGGAGTGGAAGTGTGTACAAGTCCACAGGATGGTTGTGTTTAAGGGGGAGTTACCCTTTGCCATTGATGTCAAAGTGGGAGAGAATGTTGTAGGAAGAGGTTTCATGATTGCAGGGGGAGTAATTTGTGTTGCCATCAATGCTAAAGGGGGAGATTGTTGATCAACAGTTGTCATTGATGTCAACCCAAGAAGCACCAGAGGCTAACCCAATATTGCATGGGAATTTTGACCTACCAAATTAATATATTCTGGGTCAATAATGCTTTTGATGGTTTCTACTTGTCAAGATGTTTCCGTTGATATATGGCATGCCATGTAATTCTTCACGGTTTGAGAGATATTCATGTTTGAAGTTTGTACCCCCAGTTAGTGGGCTAAAACCCCATGGGGTTGGGGCATGGGTCATTGAAAAGTCATAATATATATTTTTTGTGCTCCTAAAATACCATCCAAATTTACTTGTTGAAGCCCCTCTCAACCTAAGCATTTATATAAATTGTGATCCTCATTTCCTCATGCAAGGGATTTCGCCATCTGAAATAGGTCATCATGTCATTTTCGCTCTAATTTTTTTTTTTACGACGTTTCAGAAACTGAAATTTTTATGAGGCGAAGCCGAAATCCTGGGAAACCTACTGTAACAATTCCAGATCAAGGTGCACATTATTGTTGGAGATATGATCTGTGGAAGTCAAGGATTTTGCAGGCTCCTGAAATTCATCTCAAAGAAGTGACTGTGGTAAAATAATCATAACTCTCTCTCTCTCTGAGTATCAGATTGGAATTATGTAAAAGGTGACATATAGTTCATAGACTGTAGTTTTTTCTCTATCAATTTCAGAGCTGAATGAAGAAACAGTGACACGTGTCACACCGTACAAGTTTGCTCTGCTGAAACAATCCATAATTAGGGCATTGTGAGAGATTGGGTAGAACTCTCTCTTGAAGAATCCAAATTGGGTCAAACCTATGGCATTGGAAGGATGAATCGGAGCGATATTATAGGACCAAAAATCAGATATTGAGGATATGAAATAACAGAGATACACCAGATACAATATTGAGCTCCTAGAAGGCAAGAAAAAGCTATATCATGTATAGTCAAGGGTTGCAAAGGACCAAACTTTCTATAGAAAAAAAGCAAAGAAAGGTGCAGTAGAGGGTAGCTGACAAGAGCAACAACCAAGGTGCATAACAACAACAAGAAGTTCATCATATGAAGTCTTCAAGTGGGCAGCACTGCATACCATCATTGTAAAGGTATCTTTGTACTAAGTCATTGTAAATACATTATTGTAAAAGTTGTACTATTGTCTATCTGGAAAGCGTTGAAGAGGCAGTGTTGGGAGGTCTAGGATCATCATTAGGTGGTTGTGTCAAAGTTGGAGTTATGGTCTAGTATATCTTCTTCTTCTACATTATTCTATATCATTGTAAAGTGGACCATTTTCCTTGGTACGAGAGTCCATTCTTCTTTTATTTTTCTATAGGGTGGTAGGGTGGTGCTAGGGTGAGTTGTAGATCATTGGGTGTTGGGGCATCCATTCAATTGACTACTGAAGAATCTCAAGCATTGGAGCATCCATCCAGTGGGAGCTGGAGAAGAATGATTTTCTAGATTCTAGGAAGTTGGAGCTTTATTTTCAATTGGAGTTGAATATTAAAGCATTATTAGAAAAGCATTACGTGGTTTTTGTCCCGGAGTGGGTTTCCACCTTAAAAACTGTGTGCATTTGTGTTCCTCTTGTTTTCTGCTATCATTGTACAAACACTGATAATAATTGAAGATTAACTAATGCTCTAATTTAAAGGAATACTGATTCACCCCCCCTCTCAGTATTTCCAACATTATGTGCCTATTCCTTTTTACCAGATTCCATAGTGGGGATCCCATAGGGAAAATGTATATTATTATATTCTTATCCTATGAACAGATGTTGCTATACTCCATAACCCATATGCACTTCTAGAGTTCTTAACCACTTTGAAGAAAATTCCACAATAATTTTTCTCCCATCACATTGTTGAGGGTCTCCAAATTAAGAAACCCAAGCACCGATCCAAGTTTCAGAAGACAAATCTTATCCCATGAAACCAACACCCATTTCTTGGTGAGGTTTACACCTTACCACATAAATTTTGAAGAAAATTGAGATGGTTTCTTTGTAGATACCTTTGGGGGATAGAAGGAGAAATAACTAATACATTGGTATGGATTGCAAGACATATTTTAGTAGTGTATCCCACCTAGAAATATTAAGAGAAATGAATGTCCACATAAACAAATCATTGGATATTTTTCTATAGACCTCTCTTGAAAAATTTACCCTAAAAGGGTTAGATACCAATGGAACTCCCATGTAGTTAGTCGGCAGGGCATCTACAAAGAACCCAAAAAATGCGAGCTACATTCCTTTGAAATAGCTTAAGGGTGTTAAATAAATGCATGCCTAATTTATATTTTGTTTTCCACATATTAGAGGTGTCCTAGAAACATAATATTATAGTGTCCAATGTTTTCATTTCCTGAATATTCATCTCCCAAAAATGAAAGGTGTTATCCAAAAACTATTGACACGTCAATGGAAAATCATCTCCTAAGATCCTAATGCCCTTGAAGTGGCTATCCTGGACCACAAATCCAATGGATCACCAAATCCCTTTACCCGCAATGATGAAAAAAATTGGAGAGAGGGGACCTCCCAGTCAGAGTTACCTAGAGGACCTGAAGGTAGACGTGGGGGATCCATTGAGCGGGATTGAAAAGAAGGGAGTAGACACAAGGGATCTAATTTATTGGATCTGATTGACTGAGAATCCAAATTTTTTTGAAATTTTGGTAAGGAGGCCCCAATTCAAAAGGTATTATGATTTGAAGACATGCAACTTCAATAGAATCCTTGGATTTTTACTCTATCTCAATTAATGGAAAATTTCATGTGTATTCATGATGCCATCAAAGATTTTCTTGCCCTCCATAAATATTGTTTACACCAGATTGATGATATTATTGAAGAGGGATTTCAAGCTTCTCACAATCTGATCCGGATTTATGCAAGAAAACAACATAATAAATATATAACCATAAATACAAAGATGTAGCAGAAATAACACTTCATTTCTTTAATATCAAAGAATTGAAATTTTCTTACAGACAGAATGGAAATAAAATTAGCTAGGGCACTAGTAGCTATCTGTGAGAAGAGATGTGGCGGCTACAGGCCTCTGAACTGAGTTACAATGAGGTTCGAGGGCCTATTTATTATTTATAAACAATGGGAAATCATAAACAGCCAAAACCCTAACCATAGGAGATGAAGCGCCAAAACTATGTGCACCGTTTGGGTAAATTGGTGTTTCAACTTCCTAGAGGCGTAACTTTGGCATATGATCTCCGTTTGACACGTACCATACCTCATTAGAAAGAACTATCTGAGGAATACAAATTTTGAATGAGAAACATCGGTCCACAAACCCATGTTGCTCTTCGTTTTCCCAAAAACATCGTTTAGGGCCTCATAATGGCTTCGGAAGTTCAGGACTCGAAAAACTGCTAAAAATAGTAAGTTATGACGAAACTGAAAAACTGAAAGAGACAATGGTGGGGCCCCAAGTGGAATAGGTGAGTGACCGCCACTATTAGCCTGGATCATTCCTCCCACCTTAGGAAGCAATGGTCCCCATTGCGTTAAGTTCCTCCATGAGATGAGGAGATTTCTGTTGAACTTGGTCCATGGTGAACCACTTGCCTTGATGTAGGAGTTGGCCAGCTTTGACAACCCGATACAGTTGGATCTTCTGTTGGTGAGTGTTCTTGATTTGCATGTCCATGATACAATCTGTGGTGGCCTGTTCCATGCAGTCTGGGTTTAACTCTATTGGTGTGAGTTGTTCTGAAATGTTAGAGGTGTCTAGTAGAGGTGGGAAGTAAGGACGAAGGCGGTCCACATTGAATACTAGGTGTAGACCAAGGAATGGTGGAGTACTAAGCTCAAAGGCATTGTTCTCTACAGCCTTGGCGATGGTGTACGGACCGTATCGGAGTGGGCGAAGCTTGCGGTGGGGTCTAGTGATGTGCTCCTTCTGCAAATGTAGCCATACTTTGTTGCCCACCTGGAAGTTGTGTGGCACCCGGTGTTGATCATGGCGTTGCTTGTACTTAGCATTGGCTCTGTCCAATATGTCATGAACCTATTGGCGGATGTGTTGAATGCGCTTGATGAAGCTATTTTCTTTGTCAACTTCAGACTGGACATGAGCTGAATCGGCCTGAGTAGCTGCAAATGGTATGGCTACGTCAATGGGACATAGTGGCTGGAATCCCAAGCCCACTTGAAAGGGGCTATGGATGATTGAATTGTGGAGAGCCCAATTATAACTATGTTTTACATAGGGGAGGCTCTCATCCAATGTGCGTGGATGATTTGAATTGTACATGTGCAAAATGTGTACAATCATTTTGTTGACGACCTCTGTCTGGCCATCTGTTTGGGGATGGAAAGATGTGGACTTAGTGAGCTTGGTGTCCATCATTGACCAGAGGCTGGACCAAAATGTGCTAAGGAACTTGCTATCCCAATCTGATATGATAGACTGTGGGATCCCAAAGTGCACCCACACTCGTTCAAAGAAGATTTTAGCAGTGGCTTCTACTTTGATATTCTTCCTGCAGGCCGCCATAATGACCATCTTCTAGAATCTGTCGACGACCACGAAAACACAGTCATTTCCATGCTTAGTAGAAGGTAGGCCCAAAATGTAATCCATGGAGATGGATTCCCAAGGTCGAATAGGGGTAGGTAGCGGAGTATATAGCCCTTGCTTCTTAATGGTCAGTTTGGCAATGGCACGGGCAGTGCAGGATCTGATGTGCTTCTTGACATCCTTTTGAAGGTTCAGCCAATAGAAATACTTCTGTAGTAAAAATACTATTTTCTTGACCCCAAAATGCCCATCGACTCGATTGTAGTGTGCTTCCCATATCACCTTGTCACGCTCGCTTGAAGGAACACAAAGGTGTCCCAGGTGACATAAAACTGCATCTTGGAGGTGAAAATTTGGAACTTGCATAGCCCCCAAGAGTGCCTTGTAAGTGTGGCCGAATTCTGGGTTGCTCTCGTAGAGAAGCGGCCAATCAAAAGTCTCATGCCCATAAGAGTTGAGAACGGTGGTGAGTGCCACGATTGGTGATTGGCTGAGGCAGTCTACAACATTATTGGTGCTACCCTTCTTGTACTTGATGTTCAAATGAAACTGTTGCAGATATGTGGACCACTTCTGATGGCGATCATTCTGCAACTTCCCTTGTGTATGTATGAACTGCAGGGGCCGGTGGTCTGTGTGGATGATTGTTTCCTTCCCCAAAATGTAATGCTTCCATTGTCAACAAGATTTCACAATTGAATACATTTCTTTGTCATAAGTGGGATACTTGCGAACTGTGTCAGACAATGTCTCACTGTGATATGCCACTAGATGTCCCGGTTGAGTAAGAACTGCCCCAATATAATAGTCAGAGGCATCGGTCTCAATATCAAATGGCTGTTGCAAGTTTGGTAATGTGAGCACTGGGGTAGAACATAGGCAATTTTTCAATTCTGTGAGTGCCTTCTGTTGAGGTTCCGACCAAAAGAATTTTGCTCTCGCTCCTCCCTTGGTGACTTGACTCAAGGGCCAAGTGATATGAGAGAATCCCAACATGAACCTATGGTAGAAATTAGCAAGACCCAGAAAGTTGCGAAGCTATGTTATAGTGGTTGGGGCTAGCCAATCCCCAATGACTTGGATGTTGGTTGGATCCACATGCACCCCCATTTCATCAATAATGTATCCTAGATATTGAACCTGGGTCATGCCAAAAGTGCACTTCTCCAAATTGGCACACAACTTGTGTTGCCGCAATGTTTGGAGGACTTGTCAGATGTGGTGAAGGTGCTCTTCCCAAGTCTAGCTGAAGATCAGAATGTCATCCAAGTACACCACTACAAATGAGTTGGTGAATGGCTGCAAGATGTCATCCATCATCCTCATGAAGGTTACTGGAGCATTCGTCAACCCGAAAGGCATGACCAACCATTCGAAAAGGCTTTCCCTGGCTTTGAAGGTAGTCTTCCACACATCGGAGGGTTCAATTGGTACCTAGTGATACCCAGACTTCAAGTCGATCTTGCTGAAATATTTTTCACCTTTGAGTTGGTCCAGAAGGTCATCAATCCCTAGGATTGGGTACCTATTATGGACCGTGATCTTGTTCAACGCCCGATAGTCAATACAGAATCTCCACGTCCCATCCTTCTTCTGTACCAACACGATCAGGCTCCCACAAGGCGATGAACTTGGTCGGATGTGACCTTTCTACAACAGCTTTGAATCTGCCTCTTGATTTCATCATTCTCTAGAATAGAGCATTAATAGATTAGTCCATTGGGTAGTGGCACACTTGGGGTCAGATCATTTCAGTGCTTGACCTGACAGTGCAGAGGAACCCCTGTGGGTGAGGTGAAGATGTCCCCATATTCCTCCACAACCTTATCCATTTGTTGTTTTCGTGCAGAGGAGCCCTGTCTAGAGGTCGTGGCCACATTCTTCTTCTTGCCCTGGGGGTGGATCATCAGGAAAACAAATTTCCTGGTTTGGGAAATGAACTTACTGCATTGTTTTGCAGTAACCAAAGAGATAGTGGTAGGAGGTGGTACCTATGGTATCCTGTACAACTTATTTCCCAAAGTAACAATAACAACACGAGGCCGAGACTCATACACAACATAACGCTTCCAGAAGTATGGTTTTCCTAATAATACATCAGAAACATCAATAGTAGCAACATCACATAATACCTCATATGTGAAGGGCTTGATGCTATAGGGAAGGCGACACTGCTGGCTGACGCGGAGATCTCGTCCTTGGTGAAGCCACCCGATGCTGTATGGATGTGGGTGAGCTGTGGTCGGCAAGCCCAACCGCTTCACGACGTCTACTGAAATGAGGTTTTTTTGGCTCCCATTTTCAATAATGAACCATAATGGGGAGCCCATTACCCACATCTGGGAGTGGAAGAGACGTTCCTCCTCCTCTGGATCTTCCCGTTCCTCCTTCTGGATCTTCATAGTGGAAACGATGGCATTGGGCTCCGCATCAATAATCTGTTTCCATTTGTCATTCCCATTGTCAGGTTTTAATTCAGAGTCAGAGCATGCATTTGACTCAGAAGCCCTCATCTCGGCCACCAGCAACTGCTTGGCCCGACACTCACTTGTGTTGTGAGTGGAGCTCTTATGGAACTCAAACCACTTTCTCGTATCCTTCTTTGGCTTTGCGGTGTTGTTCTTTGCTTGTGGCTTCAACAGGTTGTATTAAGTCACCATGCCTTGGCTCTGCCCTTTTTTCAGTGGTTTGGGAGCACCCTTCCCTTGCTTTTGATTCGGAGATCCAAAGTCTCGCTTCTTCTGCTTGAATTTCTGCTCAATCTTGGCAGCATACCGATATGTCGTACCAAGTGAGGAGATGTCGAGGAACTCCATTTCCTCCTCAATGTATCTGTGCAAACAACTGGGATACTTTAGCACCAGATGTTTCTCTGAATATTTGATGCCCAACTTGGTGTGCAGGGTATGGAACAGATTCGTCAACTCGTGCACATCTTGATCCCTTTGTTGTCGTACCATGGTCCATTGTATATACTTGTCCTCATAGCTCCCCATGGGATAGTATTATTCCTTGATGGCATCTCGAAAAGAATTCCAAGTGGGTACGGTCGAGAACAAATAGGGTTTAGTCTCGTCCTCTTTCTCATAGTGGGTTTCCCACTAGTCCTTGACATGGGGGGCAGCTTTGAGGAGTGCAAAAATAATCTTCTCCTTGTCGGAAAAGTCATGAACCGAGAAATATCCTTCTAATAGATTCAACCATATATCTATGACATCTGCATCTATTTGAACCTCAAATATGGGAATGTCAAAATTTACTTGTACCTTAAAAGGAGTCACACCTCCAGAGTGCCTGTTGAATGCAGATGCGCCGTTGATGGGCAACCGTTGAAGGATCTGGGCAAAGTTATCCATCATCGCGTTCCTTTGTTTTTCGAGGGCCTCATAGAGAAATGTTTTGATAGGATATCCTACTCCCTCATATTTCTTTTTGTCCCCCATGGGCATCCGTTGGGGTTTGCGAGGCTGATCTTGCAAAGGTTCCACCAGATTGAGCCCTAACTCCTTATACCCTGACCTTGTTGGGGACATGCAAAGAAAGATTGAGAAAAAGTAAACCCCTATGATACCACTGATCTGGATTTATGAAAGAACGCAACAAAAAAAAATTATAACCATAAATACAAAGATGCAGCGGAAATAACACTTCATTTCATTAATATCAAAGAACTGAAATTTTCTTACGAACAAAATGGAAATAAAACTAGCTAGGGCGTTGGTAGCTATCTCTGAGAAGAGATGTGGCAGCTACATGCCTCTGAACTAAGTTACAATGAGGCTCGAGGGCCTATTTATTATTTATAAATAATTGGAAATCCTAAACAGCCAAAACCCTAACCCTAGGAGATGAAGTGCCAAAACTATGGGCCCCGTTTGGGTAAATTGGTGTTTCAACTTCCCAGGGGCGTAACTCTGGCATACAATCTCCGTTTTATGCGTACCATACCTCGTTATAAATATCTATCCGAGGACTAAAAATTTTGAATGAGAAAAATAGGTCCATGGACTCATGTTGCTCTCTGTTTTCCAAGAAAACGTTGTTTAGGGCCTCAAAACGGCTCCGGAAGTTCAGGACCCGAAAAACTACTAAAAATAGTAAGTTGTGCCAAAACTGAAAAAATAAAAGAGACAATGGTGGGGCCCCAAGTGGAATAGGTGAGTGACTACCAATATCCACCTGGATCACAATCACTATCAAAATAATATTTATATTGCATTTCATAATGCAATAGATCCAAACCCACCTGTGAAACTCACATTATTTGATTTCAGAATCAATGTGATAAATGTGGCATTAATAATGGACCATACCTACTATATCTTGCGATATTCCTCAACCAGAGCATGAATTTTCTCTCTAAGGAAGTACCAACATGATTTAAATAAATTCGTTTTGCATCCATCCGATCCTGGAGCTTTGTTGTTGGGCATCTCCTTAACTCATGACTCCACCTCTTTGAAAGATATTTCCTGCATAAGGGCATCATTTGTTTCCACAATGATCGAGTGGGGAATTGACTGGTCACTTTATTGATAGCGTCAGATCCATTGTGGTCCCCTTCTGATAGAAGATCCTGATAGAAGGACACGAACTCCTCTTCCATGTCATTATGCTCAATTAGGAAGATCCCTTCCCTAAACATGAGGGAGGAAATGAAATTGGTGTAGAAATGTTTAATTATTGAAAAATGTAACAAACTCATTTTTTTATCACACTCCTTTAGCCATTGAACATGGGATTTCTACTTCCATAACACTTCCTCCTACTTACATGACGATTGAAGATCGTGAATAGTCCTCCCCTCCTCTTTAGCTAGTCACTCATATCTTCTTTCCACTATAATTATGCTTTGAATCTCTTCCATCCTAGACTCCATTTTATTTTTCTCCATGAAATATTACCAAATTTTAATTTATTCCAACATTTGATATTCAATTTCAGTTCCATCAGTTTCTTTTGGAATATCTGTGTCAAAATACCCTCTTGAAATTGCATCTCCTTCCACCAATGTTCCATTTTATCCATGAAGTCCTTTTGATGGACCCAAAATATCTCAAAAGTGGAATGTTCAATTCCACGATGCCATGCTCAGATAAATCTCCTACTAAAGTGGCCAATGGTACAATCCATGGCTCAGCAGAATCACCGCCTCTACAAAGAAATAGTGAATGATAATTTCTTTAGAGAGGAGGAATAATTCAATGCGGCAGACCACCTAGTGTTTCCCTTCCCTCCTATTATTCCAACTGTGCATGTAATTCATTTTTTCAACTTCCACTAGCCCCAGGTCCTAAATAATCTCAATAAACATGGATGCAACAGAGTCCAAGTGTATGATCCTCCACTCATTTTCGCTCCAACTTTATGATCATGTTGAAATCCCCTCCTATAATCTAACACTCATGTTGAAGATATTTCCCGATCCTCTTCAATTCTTCCATAAAATTTTCTACTTATCCAAGGAAAGGGGGGCCACACACAGTCATAATATTAATCCATTCCCAAACACCCAAACACCTAAATTTCCTCAACATTATATTAGGTGTTTCAATTCAGTCATGAAATACTAGTGTTCTCAGATCCCAAGCGATTGTTATTCCTTGAGATGTTTTTTGGACATCAATGACCATTGATTCACTTTCATGCCAACATATCCCTAAAATTCCTACCAACGTTTCTATAGAGACTTTTTTTTCCTACAATAACACTACATCCAGATTTTCCCACTCTATATTTGACTTCAAGATACTAGATCTTACGTTTATTGTTTAGCCTCTGAACATTCCAAGAGACCACTCTCATTGAGAAATTAGGGGAGTTTGTTGGACTTATTCCATAATCCGACTCATTTGGAAAAAGGTTCAAAAAATATTATCCTGCTTCTCAGAGAACTTCCTTGAATGATTTTGTCCTTTTTTCTTTTTTCAAGAATTTGTGGCTCCTGATGTTGTAAATTTTGAGATCCACTATCCTTTCCATGGATTATTAGCTGCATTTACCCTTCTAGCCTAGCATGGCATTTGGACCATTTTCTAAACATGTGACGGAAATTTGCTAGCTGATTTAGAGGGATTTCCTACCCATATGCATGGGACTAGGTATAGAAGAATTCAAGCATAACTTTCTCATCAACATCCTGGTTTTTTTATTGATCTTTAGCTTTAGAATCATGATTGTGCAAGTCACGACCTCACTTAGTTTGTAATATTCCTCTAGATCCTTAGGGGTTTTCCATTTAGTATTTATTTTATCCATTTCTTTCCTACTAGGTTCCTCAATTTCCATTAATTTGATGATCATTTTCTCTTCTTGGCTCTCATCATAACCTAGTTTATCAATATTCTCTAGAGATTTTTTTTTTCATTCATGACCTTTTTCTTCGGGATATGAGGAACTTTTGCACTAGTGGAGGTGTTGCAGTCTGAGGCATGCTCTGCCCCTGAGGATTTGGTTTATTTTAGGAATATTTACTTCATTTAGGTCCCACATATTGAAAACATTTATCATCCCCTATATCTATATTCTACAGGGCTTTAACCAAGGTGAGGGGGAATCCCTGAAGAGGTGCCAATTCTCATGGAATCGCTGACACTTAAATAATACATGTTCGTAGATAGGTGGTTGAGTCCATACAAAATCCTCGTACTCCATATCAATGGATTCTGACAATGGTTTTTATATTTTCATATACACACTTATCTGGGCATAAGAGGCATTCCTTCTCCTCTTAGTAATCTTCGATATCGTCACGAAGTCTCCAATCACATTATTGATCCCATCCAATATATCAGGTTCCCAAAATTGTTTGGGAAGGGAAAACAGTTGAACTCAGATTGGTCCTACTAATAATTTATCTTTATCTGAATTGTAGCATTCTTCCAAAAATAGATGAAGAGCCCCATATTTTTCATGAAATAATTTCCATTCTCAAAAACCCTCTTTAGATCAACCAAATTTGAGAAAATAACCATGAAGAATCCATTCCCTCTCATGCATACTCTTCTCAAGATCTGCAGAGTCCATTTAGCATGGATCCATTGCATTATGCCATGCACTTTCAGCCAGATTCCCATAAATTTGTAGATGAGGGAATGAGCCTTAATAAAATGTCATGAATTTTCCAGGAGATTATTCAGGATAAATAATATGGGGTTTGTGGCCACCTTAGGTAGGCACTGACTTTTCGTTTTTGCTTACCATTGGGCACCCAACACTAGGGTTTCCTCAAAAAAAAATTCATTGGTCGAGGAGCCTCCAGTTCCACCTAATGTATTCTGTGATATGGTCACAACCTTCCTATATGAGGGTCTTGTACCCCCTCCTTCCCCCCACCCTCAAGGGACCAATCATTGGTTCACTCAACGTGTCAGACAGGAGATAACATGAAACCTTCTTGATCTAATGCTTGTTTCAACTACTAGCTTTAGGATTCAAGGGATTTGCTTAATCATTCAAACACTAGCACGATGCATTGTACTGTTTTACCTCCATTTTATTTTAATTTTTAATTATATTTATTTTATTAATTTTACTTTAGTTTTATGTAATTTTAACCAAGTCAAAAAGTTGATATACTAGGACAAGGAATTACAACATCTTGTCTATACTAAATTGGAGATCCCCTCTTGATCGAATGAACATTTCTTAGTATCTCTTCATACATGCATAATAAATAATTATATATAACTAAATATATTAGTAATATCTCTACACTATATATATTATTGCAGTTAGATAATGGCTAAATCTTTAATGCCTTAAATTTTCACATGTTTTTTTTTTCAAAGGAAAACATTGATTAAAATTGTGCCTGGAATAGTTCACAGGCATACATAGTCCTACTCAAGATTGGACCAAAAGCCCTCTGGGGCCAGACTTCCCACCTAACCATTAGACCACATCCTTGCAACTACTATATTTTCATATGTAACAAAGTGATATTTATTTTTCTTAATAAATATATATTCATCCCTCACATTGCATATATAATTTGGGTTCTTTGGTTTTCAAAATCATCACCTCCCTTTTGCCTAATTAAACATTGAGTAAATCAAAACAAATTACATGTTTTATTTGTAATAAAATAACTCTATTACAATTTTGTTTTCAATTATAATATAAGGTAGTACTTTTTAAATGCATTAATGTTTATCTTACATGAATTCATTTTGATAAATGTTTTAATTTTTCAACCTCTAAGATTGTCTATAGTTGAATTCAACTACGTAACTTTTACTAAATTAATATGGAGGATATTAATGTATAACACATTTTATTAATATTATTAGTTTTTGGACTATTCCCATAGGTTGTCCATTATTAATATAGGGGTGTTTATTTTCAAATAGGATTAAAAAAATGATTAATAATAATTAGTGGATCCATATAAATTAAATTGCTAATAATATTTTTAACTATGAAGATGCATCTCCCTCTCTATCATGGAAACTTGTAATATCTAAATAATATCTAAATAGGCTTTGTTACCCACTATGGGTGAATTTTATAGCTTACTATACCACATGCCAAAAAAAACATCATCCATGTTTATACAACACATGTTTATATGCAGAAAGGGAATGACTACCTTTGAGGTTAATCTTAAGTCTTTAATTTGGGCTAATACTAAGAATATTCTAGAATATTCTATGGAGGTCGAAATATTTTAACTAATCAATTTAATTAAAATCACAGAAAGAGAATAACTACCTTTAAGATAAATATCAAGCCTTTGATGTGTGGAAAATTAAAGGCTTGAGATTTATCTCAAAAGTAGATATGGCATGTTGCCATTTTAATTAAATATATTAGTTAATAAAAATGTTAAATGAACATGAGTTATGGCGTTTTGGCCATGAGGTACTTGTAAGTCATGGTATTGTAACAAAGAACCTTTACAAGTTAAGAATCTCCATGATAAAGTGGGGGTGAATCCATCATGTTACATGTTTTGTTAAATGTATATATTTAACTCATATTTGAATCATTTTTATAATTATTAGTAAAAATAAAAGTTATTTTTTATTTTAATTTTTATGATATTTTTAATATTTGCAATGTGACATGTATCATGAAGCATTGAAGTGTTTTGATTTCTATCAACATTTACCAACTATTTCCCCTGATGCGGGTGACCACAGTTGACATTGGGATGTGCGGAGGCTGGGTTGGTGCGTGGCAACGCCACAAAGCAGCCGGCCGACTGCATTCACTCCACCATACTCGCATTAAATCCCTGGCCCTTCACAATACTCGGCATTCAAGCCGGTGGGGAGGACGAGGCCATCGCCATAACTTACCGCCGTCCTCCATGCGCATTTTCTCTCCCGCCTTCTCGATGCTTCCTCTATACGCTCTGCATTTCATTTGGCTAGTCACCATGTCTCAGCTCATTGTTCCTCTCGGCTCTGCGTGCCCACTGGAAGCCAAGCTCGCCAGCTCCAGAACGACTCTTGGCCGGAGATGCACCCTCTTCTGCTGCGTGGAATTCGACACTGGTTTTCATCACTGTCAAGGCCATCTGCACCCCTGGCTTCTTGCTGATCCGCCCCAGGTTTTCTCTCCTGGTCTGTCGCCGTCCCCTCAGCCTACTTCGCCTCTCCTCTTCCCTCGACGCCTGCACTCTCCTTGCAAGGTCATGCCTCGGCTTCGGCACAGGCTCAGATGCCGCAGAGGCAGCACCCGAGCCAGACCTGCCTCCAGGCGTCGCTCACCTTCTTGCCCCTCGAGCTCTCCGGATTCTGAACGCATTCGTCGCCCTTCCACTCGAGCCTCGCGCAGAAGAAGAGCTCCGCCGGCCCACCACCCGCCCTCTTCTCCGCGCGGCGTCTCTCCCCATCCGCCTCCTTCTGAACCTCGCAATCCAGAGTCTGCCCTCTTGGCTAACCCGTCCACTGCGCTTTTCCACTTCCCTTGTGTCATGAACCAGCCCATGGTAGTGGCGACCATCTCAGTGCAATTCAAGGAGCTCCCTCAACTCAATTCGGGGCCACCTCCTCCGACGCCTCTAGGGATTCGTCCTCATGCGCCCGAGTCTATTCCGGATCTTCGCACTGTTCAGCTGAACAGCCCACGCACCACGGAGAGAGGCGCGCTCGGAGTTGGCAGCACTATTCTCTCAGGCGCGCTCCCGAAGCAGAACGACGCAGGCGAGGAAGCAATTCCCATGCAGGATGATGAAGAATGCGGCTATGGATGTCGAATTTTCGAAGAATCCCCCTCTGATGATTATGGTCTCTAAATCTTCCAGTTTCACTGCATTTTCCAGGTTAGAGTTCTTGTATGGTTGGAGCCTGCTGACTTTTAGGCCTGCGGGCTTGTCCAATCTCAGTTATAGTTTTTGTTCATATTGCTACTGTTTTAAGACTTACTGTGTAATGCTGGTTTCCTCTCTTGAGGCAGCAACTAATCTCTCCTCGCGCTGGTTTCCCTACGAGGGCAGCGCTTTTTTTGTCATTTTGCTGAAACTCGTCCTACTGCTGGAAAAGCACCTCTGTATGTACCATATTTTATCACAGTAATAGAACTTAGTCTTATTTAGAAAAAAAAAACATTTACCAACTATTTAATTTATATGGTTACACTAGTAATACATGTTTTTAAAATATAGACTTTAAACCACTTAAAGCTTAATTCTTTGATTATGTATCATTAATATAAAAAATATGTAAAATTGTCATATAATTTATGTAAATGTTGTGAAAATTTGTTTTTCTTGAAGTAAATATATGTGCATTTACAACCACTATGATATTATAAACATCGTGAGACCAGGCCAATAAATATTACATGAATTATTAATGCATGTGTTGCTTAAATTGAAAAAGGTATATTAATATCGGAAATACTTTTAAGTAATTATACTTTAGGATTAATGGATATAATAAAAATTTCAAATCATCTAAAAATGAATAATAACCATAGAATACATTTATAGGGAATATCTTTATTTGGAGTGGGATATAGATGACATTAGGAGGCTTTGTACAATACACCTTCATTATTTCTTAAGGAAATAAAATAAGGCATTTAATTCTAAAATAAAGCTTTTACAACTCTTGGGCCATGAATAAGCATTCAATTTCAATGAAATCCTTATATAGGAATCTTTGGCCAATGAGTTAGATAAAGGATTTATTAGAAATTTTTACATACCTTGGATTGGTTTGAAGGAATCAATAATGGTTTGTTGTAACAACCCTAGTGAAAATTCCATATAATAAAAGTTAAAAGTAATAACCACAGTTGATGGGACACATATTCCAGGTTTAATGTTGCACAAAACATCCTAGTGGGTGTTCATTTGGTTTATTATGGCCCAGGAAATTGGCAAAGGAATTAAAGAGGAAAAAAGTATTTTTGGCAAATTTATTTATGAAAATAATGGAAATTAGGAGAAAACGAAGGTGAAAGGTCATAGGCTTCATGTGAGGAGAAAAATGAAGGGTAATAATGGAAAATGAGGAAAATATAGGCCTCATTAATAAAAAGGCTTCTGAGGATCAGTTGGTAAGATTTTGGCTCAACCTTTTTTCAGTTTAGTTTTGGATCTCTCTCATTATTCTCTCTCTCTCCCTCTCTCACTCTTGGACAATTAGAATTTTCTTAGAGATCTTTATCATTGGATAAAGAAAGATAAATAAGGAAAGAGGAAGGAAGGAGAAAGAAAGGAAGAGAAGGATCAAGCAGTTACAACAAGATTCTTTGCAGCTATTGATTTGCATGTGTGACTTCCTTGCTAGATTTGGCATGCATGGTATTGCATGTGGCTCTTTTATGTCATGGCATGGGCTTTACTAGGTGTTACAATGTTTTTATACTAGGCTTTCCATTTCCATATAAACTTGATGAGATGGGTTCTCATGCCTTGGTTGAGTTGGATTTCCGGATGGATTCAAATTTGAGTGAGGTGGATCTCTGAAATGACAAGCACATGAACTAGTGGTCCTCAAACCAGACTGTGGATCATGGTAAATCCATTGTCCTAGTGACCACTGAACTGGACTATGGGTTATGATAAATATAATATTGTGTGCCTCATTGGGCCTAGGAATCCTTGTCGGAGAATGATGGGATATACAGTAAATCTAAGAGGTGGATTTATCTATGTTGGGCCTAGTAGTCCCAACATGGGATGTACGATAAAGCCTAGAGAGTGGGCCTTGGTGTAGGGACAAGTGATCCCTAGATTAGACTGTGGATTATAGTAAACCCTGAGAGACTAGGAGTTAGTAAATTCATCACGATGTAGGCGATGAACTTTAGTATAATTCATGATTGTTTGGTTCTTTTTGGATGGTTATGAGTCCCACATTAATGCTTTGAATACGGCACGAGGGAGATTGGATGAAGAGATATTTGGATCAACCAATATATGGTCGGGTGGAACATGGTAGTCTCATTCCCAGTGGGTTTTTACATTCATTAATGAGACGTTAATTTCCTTGGCATTTGATGTGTAAATGCACTGGTTTATATGCGGATTCTATGGTTGATGTATCCATGATATTCCTATGTTCAGATCTTTTATTTACAACCTATTTGTGATATGTTTGATAGAATCCCTATCATGGCTATTAGGGGTCCAATATAGTTCTTGCCATGGTATTTGAAAATACATCATTGTTTCATTGCTTTATTTCATTTCTGAACTTGTCATTGAGCTATGGGCAGTGGCCTAGACTTTGGGCATGAAAAAGTGACATCAATCTCACGGGCATAAACACATGTATGATAAATTTATCCCTTAGAAATAGGCATGCAGGCTTGTGCATCCATCCAAAGCCTCCAAGATGCACTCAAGGCCATATCGTGGGGGCGTTGAGGGGCTAAGTGGGCTAAAAGAATAGTCGAACCCAGGGGCTAGTCACCTTAGTGGTTGGGATGGTTCATGGGAGACTTGTTGTTGAGATGGAAGGTCCGTATGATGTGTTTCCATTGGTTCCACTTCCTTAAGGTCACCTAGAAGGTTGAATCTAATCATAGTAGCCTATCTTCACATGTTTACCCTGGTTGGCCAGTTACCTGGGTAGATATGGAAGGGGGGTGTTATAGAGTGGCATTAGAGCATGGCTACACTCTCCTTTGGTAGTGTGTGGTGGTCATGCATTCATGTTCGTTTCACGTGGGTTAATCATCCTTCTAGTATATATGCTTATTGCATATGCATGGTGTTGGTCATGGATGTAGTGATGTTTCCATGTGAAATAGGATGGTATTGTTGTGTAGTGTGTCAACATGAGTCTATAATTGGTTATGAATTATTATGTGTTTTCCGTGCATACATGTTAGTTACATATGTTTTTTATAATTTTGTGGACTATATTTTGCTTTTTGTGTATGCATTTTGGTGGTCATTTTTGCACTTGTGTCACCATGTGGAAGTTTATGAAGTTATTGTTGGATGTGACCATCATAAGTGCATGTATGTAATGCATTTTTTATGCATGTTGGTGATTATATGTTGTGATGCATGCATTATCATGGTTATAGTTGTTGTCCATGAGGTAATTGTAGGTATTTTAGGTCATGATGATGCTATTGATATTTTATGATGCTGATGTGTTGGTTGAGATAGAACAGGAGATGCAGATCATCAAATTGAAGTTGCAACACTAAAATTTTGGGTAAGATAAGATTTTAATAGAAGTATTTTATGTTTGGTATGTAGGTCTTTTAGTTAATGGATTGTTATATCCATGTTGTTCATTTTATTTTTGTTGCGTTTACATGCATAGTAGATTCTACTGAATTAGTGTGGTCATATGCACGTGTGTTGAATAGTCATGAATGATATTAACTTGTTGTTATATACATTTTTGTTGTTGTTTTATGTTAGTTAACTTTATTATTATGTTATATGTTGTTGATAAGTATGTTATATTTTAACGATTTATTGTTTTATGTTAGTTAACTTGATGATTAGGGTTATTATATTAAAATTTTGATGTTATATGTATCATCTTGATTTGGATTTTCCTATGCAAATGGTTAGGTTTATTGCATTCACATATGAGTTAATACATTTTTGATATTGTGTTGTACTAATCTAGTCTGACTGTGCATATGTGATTGTTATGCATGAATGACAATTTTCTATGATTTTATGATGTGAACATGTTAGCTAGTTACTGTTATGGATATCATGACCTTATTTATGTTTGAATGGCTATGTTGTGAATTTATATCACACTAATCTAGATTGATTGTGTAGTCAACATAGCCTCCCCTGAGATACATTAAGGTATGAGTTTCTTATGTTATATACTTGGTGCTTAACTATTTGATTTTTCATCTATTTGGTGTTTGAGTGTTTGGTGTCTATTATGTCATCTATTATTTGAATTTTTGATCAATTGCATGATATGTCCATGTGTATGTAAGATTGCATGAAGGAATTATTTTTTTTAAAGATGGTTGTACTAACACGTATGTGTTGAGACAGTTAATATGTACTTGAGTGTAAGTAAGTGATAGTTGTATCTGTATGTATTATTACAAATGAATGTGAGTTTATTGTTTATTTTCAATTTTTGTTAGAGTTGGTAAAGGCTGATTTCAAATTGATATATATCTTGTATCGATATTTGAAATGTGTGACTTACATGTGTGAGAAATTGCAAGACGATATGCTTGGTATTAGCATGTCAAGGTAATATTTGATTTTCTTATATAACTAACAACTAGGGATATGATATCACATAATAAATACTTGGTTGCAACAAGGTAAATGGTAAGAGAAAAGAATTATATAAGAATTACTTTGCCTATGTTTGGAAACCCTAATTCCAAACAAATAAGAGCTTCACATATAGGAAGTCTTCTCAACCATAATCTTGTCTGGAATTATGTGGATATGTGTTTGTCTAGGAACATGTATTCGACTGGTATAAAAGTTAGTTTCTCGCTATGGTTGTACTCATCAAGGTATTGGAGTCCCTTGAGAGATGATATATGTATGTGTTCAGATACAAGGAAGTGTGCTTGGTATAACAAGTTAAGGTAACTGATATATTTTATCTTTATATTATACGATGAAAATTATGTGTTTATTGCGGTGTGATGTAGGGAATTGCATGGCAAAAGATACTTCCATGAAATCTTTGAAAAGGCTCCAGTTGAGCTTCACTTGGAAGCTTTGGGAACCCATGGGGATTGAGTCATGGTGTTTGTTTTTAGTCTTTTACTTTCGGTATTTTATTATTTGTTTGCGCTCGATTTGCAACTTATTTAAGTCTGGTGCAAGACCTTTCCATTTTGTTTGCAATGTCGTATTGCTATTTTTTTTCTATGGTTTTATTATTTCATTTCTTATGCTTTCCATTTATGTATCGAGAGTCTTGGGAATTGGTTCGGGAAAGAGGAAAATTAATAGAGCGCTCGGGAGAGATTTTTTGTACCCAATAGGTAATGTAACAAATGGATGATGCTCAGTGCATGAGTAACCATAGCGGAAGGTAAGAATATGATATTCAGTTGGACTGGTTGGGTCCGTTGAAGTAAATGTATGGTGGCATAATAGTCAATAAAACACATGAAAGGTAAATTGAATGGATATGAGGTGTTATGTTAAAAACCCAACCAATGAAATTTCATTAACCATTGGCCAAAACCCTGGCCAATCTGGCCAAGTGAGCCTTCACCGCTCACCTCCAGGCCTTGCATTACAATGAAGTATTCCCAGCCTTTTATAGGCTCCATCACATGCAATACCATGGGCCAAAACCGTGGGTGCACAAAACCATGTGCCCCAAAACCACTACTATTTACCCTAGTCAACATTGACTCTACCCCGAGTCATGTTTACCTAACAATTCCCTCCTTAAACTTGACTTGGGGATTATTGACTAAATTTAGCCAAACCTGCTAAGTGAGACAACCTCTCTCACTCTAGCTCTTCCCCCCCCCCTCAAATTTTTACCCAGGGTAATTGTAAACTTGACATCCCCCCTATCACCTAGGTCTAACCCAGACTTTACCAGTGATTACCCAGGGGTATGCATGCCATACCAGGTCTTACAGCAGTATGCCCATTTACATTGTTGCTATCTTTGTACATATGAAATCAATGTCCATATAAAAAGAAGCCATCTACCGGATTACATGGGTCACCAGCCTCTGTAACTACCAATCCTCTAGGATTTCTCTTCAGATACATGGTTCATCAATTAATTAATCCACGTGCACATATCCTCTCCATACTTTGATCATTTTCATTTTGATGCTCTCTTCAATCTACCAAAACCTTGCTCACTATTGTTGTACATTTAATTTTTAATGCTATCATTCATAACCATTTCACTTGCTTGTTTTTTGAACTATCTTTTCAATGCGAACTTGTGGGAGTCTTTTCTCCATTAATTTACCTGTATTTCATGCAAAAAAGAGTTTTGTATATCAACCTCTTCAATGGATACTTATATCATCAAAGTTAGTCAGAAATTGACTCACCAACCCATCAAATAAATAATACATAAAAAAAATTGCACACAGGCAGCATCCAGCAGATCATATGCAGCCTTATAATATCATTAACCAAGGTGCGTGTTGAAAATTCCCCATAGACACAACATAAAACAAGTATAATAACGATACCCATCTTCGTTGGTTTGTTCCTCTTCTGCAAACTTTCCGGCGAAACATACCCGATCGTGCCACCAATTTGGCTCGTTTTCGATAGCCTTAAATGCCTGTTGAAACTATTATTAAATATTTTATTTCTTGACGCACCTCCATGGAATTCAAAACCATGATCTATGGCATGCTCGAGCTAGCGCGCGAGGCTGAAATCACCGAGCCGGGCGTTAAATCCTGAGTTGAGCATCACATTGCTGGCCTTCACATATCTGTGAATGATCTGTGTTTCCAGCTGCTCATGCAAATAAAATAACGCCGTGGTGAGCCCTGAAACAATCTTGTAACGCCTCCGCCATTCAAGAACTGGGCCATTTTGCACAAAAAGAATCTTGTCGAGGCTGGAATTAGGCATGTAATCATAGACCAAAAGAAGTTCTTGTTCTTCAAAGCACCAGCCCTTGAGCCACACCAGATTCTTATGCCGTAGTTGCCCAATGGCCATGAGCTCAGCCTCAAAGGTCTTCTCCAAGCTGTTGCACTCGCCGTTCTCGGAAAGAAATTTCACGACCATAATAGAGCCATCACTAGGCAAAACTACTTTGTAAAATCGACCGAAACCCCCACTTCTAAGCAGCTCATCCTTGCAGAAAACCTTCGTGGTGATGTAGAGCTCCGCATCGCTGAAAACCTTGGACCTCGCAAAAGACCACCCCAACTTTGTAATCTTCCAAGAAGCTTTATCAATCGCAATCACATCCCCACTCTTCTTCACCTTATGCACATTTGCATGGATGCACTATGTTTGACTCTTTATCAATGGTAGATCCACACCAGATCTGCCTTCTTCACATGCAGATATAGATCTTCAAACATCAGATCTGACATATTCAATCAAATCACTCTCATTCCACATTGACTGAACGATCTTGGTTAATAAAACAATCCACAATCCTGGAACTTGGCTCTGATACCAATTGTTAGAAATTACTATAGAAATAAATTATTTACCAAGAGGAATAATAAACCATAAAAGAGCCAGCAACAAAACATTAACATAAACACAGATGTTTATCTGGGAAAACCCCAAATCTGGGGAAAAACCCAACCAATGAAATTTCATTAACCATTGGCCAAAACCCTGGCCAATCTGGCCAAGTGAGCCTTCACTGCTCACCTCCAGGCCTTGCATTACAATGAAGTATTCCCAGCCCTTTATAGGCTCCATTACATGCAATACCATGGGCCAAAACCATGGGTGCACAAAACCATGTGCCCCAAAACCACTACTATTTACCCTAGTCAACATTGACTCTACCCCGAGTCATGTTTACCTAACATGTTAGATGCCTTGGCTATGTTGGGAACTATTTTTCTCAATGTTGTGTATGTTGTTAACAGATAAAGGAAGTTATCCTCGCCTAGAACTTATGATATCTAACAATTGTGTTGTGATAATGATTATGTTGATGTTTATATATGTATGTATGTATGTATGTATGTTGTGTCTGTAAGGGTCTCCATGGATCATGGTTGTTTAACACTAAACTTTTCTATGTATATGTGTAAATGTATGTCATTGTCTGACATGATCATGATTGTTCTATGCTAATGATTATATATATATGTATGTATGTATGAATATATTTCATTGTATGATAGGGTTTTCATGGAATCATTCTTGTGGAGGAATGATTTCTTATACAGGTGAATGGCATGAAGAAGTTCCTAGTTTATGAGGAATCAAGTGGGAAGAATAATCATGACAAATATACAAGGTTAGTATCATGTGGGTATGATTTGATATTATGTGATTATACTATGTATACGTTTATATTATGGACAAGTAATGTTGGCGGGTAAATAAATGAAGTGAAAGTAGTGTGATCTACAACATGCTATGATAAGCATGGATAGTGGAAAGACACAGAAGCAAGGTTGCCTTGTGGAGTCAGTGTGTGGTCCATGGATGTGCACTAGTACTATGGTGTATATGTTGTGTATGTCCTATATTTAGTGATTGTACCTATGGTGATGTGTACATGTAACATATGTATTATTGTGTACATATGATGTTCTATGTTTTTTGTATATATGGTGTTGTGTGTATATTGCATATGCAGTTCAAGGTATATATGGTGCTATGTACATGTTGGATATGCATTATTGTGTACCTATCGTAATGTTCGCACATTGGATATGTGGTGTTGTGTGCATGTTGGATATGCATTATTGTGTGCATATGGTGTTATGCACATGTTGGATATGTGGTGTTGTGTACATATGGTGTTATGTACATGTTGTATATGCAGTGATATGTACATATGGTGTTGTGTGCATGATTTTACATGTGGTGTTGTTTGCATGTGGTATTGTGTACATGTGGTGTTGTGTGCAGGTGCTTTCGTGTACATGTCGTACATATGAATTTGTGTACATGTGGTGTCATGTACATGTCATGAATGTGGTCTTGTGTATATATGGTATTGTGTACACATTGTATAGGTGGTGTGGTGTGCATTTGGCGTTGTGTTGGTGGTTTCGTGTACATATGATGTTGTGTACACATTTTGAAGGTGGTGTTATGTATAGGTGGTATTTTTTACATGTTGTGCATATGGTATTAGTATACATGTGGTATTGTGTGCATGTCATAGATGTTGTGTTGTGGGAATGTGGTACTATGTATGTGCATGGTGTAGTCATGGTATCATGACATGTGTCTTCGTTGTGTTGTACTTTTTATAAGTATATGTATTTTGTTGTTTCATACACCATATGTACGTGATCTGGTGGATCAATTTTATGCTCAAAATTCAAATTTATTAGAATGGCTCAAAACCAACACCATTTCATAGATCTTGTCATTATGAATCTGGCACAACTCGTTTCACTCAAATCCAACATTGGATTCTCTTGATATCACGTTTTGTTCATTTTGAGAAACATCAAAAAATGTGTTTTTTACTGTACAGTGTTCCACATCCAACAATCTATACTACTGACTAGACTATGACTGGATAGGTGCCTTGTCTTCTTCTGTTAATTGCGGATTAACACTTGGAAAGATTTAGTGGTTTTTTTTTGGTGGATTTTGATTGGTTTACAAGGTTGGTGAGTTGGACCAACCAAAGAGGACAACATGAGCCAACCAGAGGCTACCACGTGGCCTCTTGGTGGTCATGAAAAATTATTCTATGGGCCAGAGTGAGCCTTTGGGTGATTCGAGCATGAGACCTCCACCAAGAAGTCAAATCCCCCAACCAACTTGGCTATGTTGTTGCTTAACCTCTATAGTCCTCAAGTGCTATATGAAGTTTAACGGGTTTTCATGCGAGGGTGGGAACTATGGTTAACCCCCAAATTTGGTCCAAGGACTAAGGTTAAGGGCTAACCTGAGCCTCAAATTTCATAGGTTAATAAAAACCTCACACCAAAATTTGTTATAACCACCAAAAATAGTTTATAACCCAAATTTTATGCAACCCATATGCAAAAGTTTTATTGTGAAACATTTTTTGTGAACCTTACCACACATATCTAGCCAAAATTATTATAAACCATATGACATGTATTTAAACCAAAAATTAAGTTTTATCTAACAGGTGGTGTTAGACCAACAACTTCACAACAGTGTTCACATATGCGGTGAAGTTAACCATTAGATGTCACAATCAGCAGGTTGAATCAGCAAACACTGGTGGGTTATGGCATGTTCACATGCCGAGGTTAAATTATATACCATGGTTAATAACTTTGGAGTGGGTTTTCATTAAAAAATTTGGAGCCGACTATATAACTGTCGAGGGTTATCACATGCCACTATGAAATGTTATGTTGTGGTTTGTATTGGGCGTGTAGTTTAATTGGAACATGGTGAGTTCCGAAACTTAACCACCAGTGAACCCAAGTCAACAAAACCTGGCGGGAAAAATCCAACCAATTCCAAAATAAATGGTGGAGAAAAGGCCAAGTGATGGAAATTTATTTAGACATTAGGCTAACTGGTGTGATTAAAGAGGGGATAATTTACACCTGGTGCAGCGAGAATCTCGTCGGTGTGGGGAAATTTTTTTGCCCCACATTAGAGAACTTTTGTGGTCTAAAATGGGTCTCCTAAGAGAATGTATGACCAAAATAAACTTTATAATAACCAATAGGATTTAAGATTATTATTTCAACCATGGGGGATGATTCACCACTTTTGGGGTAAAAAAATAAAAAGAGTAAAAAAAATAAAATAATAAAACTACTTTTTCAACTTGTATTTTCAACTTATATACCTAAGGTTTTACTCAAATTTTGAGCAAGAGTACTCGATGGATGCATAATTTAATTCCTCATCCAATGAGTACCAATGTTGCATACTTTCATGGATTGTATCACACAAAAAATGAGAAATACATGAAAAAACGTGATTGCATCATATTCTTCATGTATTTCTCATTTTTCATGTAGTATGGTCCATCAACCATATGCAACATGGGTACTCCTTGGTTGAGGAATCAAATTCTACATCCAATGAGTGTTCCCACTCAAAATTTGAGTAAACTAATAGGGAGATAAGTTGAAAAAGTAGTTTTTCTCTTTTTTCCCGCTAAAATTTGATGATGTAATTTAATCTTCTTTCATTATTTCCAATATTATTTTATATTTTCGTAGGAGTCCCATTTTAGACCTCAAAAATTCGCTAATGTGTGGCTGAAAAATTCTAAATTTGTAAGACAAATTGCAGGAAGGTGCGACTTGTAGGAGAGGTAGTGCAAAAACTTCATTGGAGCATAACTCATTCAATTCTGAGCCTTTTTGGGAGAAGAAAGAGCCCATTTAGGGGTTTTTTACTATTTTGGAGATATTGGAGACATTTTGTAAGCCATTTGAGCAATTTACTTGATGTAATCACACTTGTTTTGATCATAATGAAAGAGGTCCAACCATTAGAAGCTAGAATAAGAGATGTAGCCCAGGAGGGGTGAAATCCTTCATCACTTGTTGTTTTGTGTTTACTTTTATTCTATTATTGTATTCATTATATATTCAAAAACTGAGTTTTAATTATTTTTATATGTTATTGAATTTGACCTAAGAGGTTAAAAAATATCTAATCTATTCACTTGCAAAATTTGGCATAATCCTCAAACTTTCATATACATATCATTTTGGTATCAGAGCATTGGTTCTTCGTTTATCTAAGGGTTTAATTTGTTTAAAAGTTTTTATTATTCTTAAAAGGATGAATCTCAAGAGAGGAGAATGAAATCTTGTGGTTGCAAGTCCTCAAGTTAGGTTAAGGAGAAGGAGAGAAAATTTGACACTATCTCCACCACAAATTTCACCTCAAATTGTAGTTGAAGCTTCAGTAGTCATAGCATATGAAGGAGAGCTTGAAAATATTTCAGAGGATGAAAAACATTTTAGGAAATCATTATTAATGGTGAAATTTCTCTATGATGATAGAAAAACAAGGTTTCAAGGTGAGAGCTACAATCCTCCAAAGGGATATAAGTCTTCAAAAGGAGATGGAGGAGATGGGGAAAAGAATCCAAAAGGTAATGGAGGGAATCCTGACAAACCAAATTTGACACCATCATTATCTTCACCTCCATACTCACCACCATCTTCACCATCATCATCTTCCACAACAAGCCCTTCACAAACACCTCTACATTCTCCAAAGGGACATGGTAAAAATCAATTTTTGAACTTTGACATAAAGTTTGAGTTTCCTATGTATGATGTGGAGGTAAATGATGAAATATTAGATAATTGGGTTCATTATTTTGAATTTTATTGTAGGGATACAAATGATCAAGGATTATTACACTAATATTTAGTTTGATTCATTAAGGTTGGAGAGTGCAACACTTATTTGGTGGGGAGTTAAAACTCAAGAGGACATGAAGAAACATGGGAAGGTATTAACCTCTTGGAATGATTTTATTACTACATTGAGAAGACAATTATATCCACTAACATACATGCATAAAGCTATAATGGATTGGAAAAAATTTAGGCAAGGAAACAGACAAAGTGTGGAAATATATACTCAAGTATTTAGGAGAAGAGCACTAATATTGGGTGTAGATTTCTCACTTCAAAATAATTTGCTGAAATACATTGGAGATTTTCATAGTTACTTAATACATACCATTTTCATGTTTAATCCTACAATTTTAGATGAATTTTGTGTACATACCACAAATCTAGAGGTAAGAGGGAAACATGTTGCAAATGAAACAAGTGAGAATACACTTGAATCTGGAGAAAAATGAAAGAGTGAGTTTAAGGGAAAAGCAAATAAGAATGCATCCATCATGATGGAGAAATAAAAACTCATGTGCAAACATTTTTCCAAATATGTGCATGATGAAGATCAATGCTGGAAACTTCATCCATAAATGAGACCCAAGAAATTGAAAAACAAGGAGAAGGAGAAGACAACTAAAACTATACAACATGATTTAGGTTCCAATTCAGGAGATGAAACAAATATGAAAATTATGGGTTTGAAAGGTAAGGACATTGAAAGTACTATTTCTTCAAGTTGTCAAAAAAATACTCAAAATGAAGAAACAAGAATTGAGCTTTTCCATATTATATTTGTCTCAAAGCATACCAAGATAGACACATTGTTTAATATTGTTTCACAAGAAAATATTATTTCATAAGACATTGTCAAGAAGTTAAATATAGAGACCATTCCACATCCTAGACCTTATCCTTTAGGTTGGGTATGTGAGAATTCAAAACTGCAGGTTACAAGGAGGTGCATCCTTAGATTTACTATCACTGCAAATGTTTTTGTTGAAGTTGAACTTGATGTGATTATGCATGATATTTGTGATATAGTTTTGGGAAGCCTATATCTTTATGATATGATAGAAATATTTCATCACCATGAGAATAAGTATCACTTGCTCAAGAATTGGAATAACTACATTGTTAGAGCACATAGTAACAAGATGAGTTTGTCTCTTATGAATTCTGGACAAATGAAGGGAATTGTTAATGCTAGTCACAATATTTCTTTATTAATGTTCAAGCATAAAGATGTTGTGAACGAGGCCTTTCAAAGAGATTAATCAAATGTGAGATATGGTTTTATTGATGTTTCTAATTATTTTGATAATATTTTTCAAGATTCTAACACGTTTCCACCTAAAGTAGGTAAAAAAGATTAAGTAAATTTGCAGCAACATGCATCATTGCTGAAGAGCGGTGTGAACAAGATGATAGTGTTAGAGAGTTCATGGGTCAAAGAGAAAGTGAAAAATAAATTTGACAAAGAGGGAATTAGTTCAAAAATTTCTTCTTGTGGGTTTCATAATGTGTTGGCTTTGAAAAGGAATGGTGCATGGTGACGATGATTACATTTGGTCAAGAGTCGAGCCAGGTGAAGGGCTAGACATGTCAAGCATAGTCATGTCAACAATGTTCAAGGTGAGAAGGAATTGAGGTTTTTTAAGTTTCCTTTGATTTATGATCGAGGAGGGAATGTGTTTATTCCTTCAAGGGAAGTTTTTTGTTCTGTATATTCTGGGAAATTGTAGCAAGGTGTCATCTATGACAACAATACAAGGTCTCCAAAAATAGGGAAAGTGTTGTGTTTTCTTGAAAAGCTCAAAGTGTTGAATTCAAGCAAATTTTAGTGGATTGATACTGTAAGGGTCAGGTATTTGTGTCCTTATATATTTATTGATGGATAAGGATATTTTTGAGGCCCAAAAGCTTCTAGTTGGGAGGAATGATTATGCTCAAAATTCGAAGTTCTCATAATGGCTCGAAACCAACAACATTGCATAGATCTCCTTGTTATGAATCCGTTGCAACTATTTTCGCTCAAAAATGAAATAAAATGCTCTAAATATCACGTTCTGTTTGTTATGGGAAACAAAAAAATAAAAATAAAAAAATTGGGTTGTACAGGGCTGCACAATTAGCAGTTTGTACTGCTGACTAGACCATGACTAGGCATGTGACTTTTCTTCTTTGGCCAATTGATGCTTGACACTTGGCATGATATTAGTGGTTTGATTTTGGTGTATTTTTATTATTTCATAGGTTTTATGGGTTGAAACAATCAAATAGGACCATGAGGGCCAATGCGAGGCTACCACGTGGCCTCCTGGTGGCCATGAAAAATTATGCTATGGGCCAGAGTTGGACTTTAAGGAATTCGAGCGTGAGATCTCCACCAAGAATTAAGGTCCTCCAACCAACTTGGCTATGTTGTTTCTTAACCTCTATATTCCTCACATGTTATATTAATTTTAATGGGTTTGCATGTAGGGGTGAGACCAGCATTAACCCCCAACCCTGGTCCACGGACCAGGGTTAAGGGCTAACCAGAACCCCAAATGTCATATCTTAATAAAGAAACTTACACCAAATTTTGTTAAAACCACCAAATACCATTTATAACCCAAATTTTATGCAATACATATGCCAAAGTTTTACTGTGAAACATATTTGGTGGGCCTTACCACACATATCCCACCAAATCTTATTATAAACCATATGCCATGTATTTAAACCAGTGGTTAAGTTTTATGTAACAGTTGGTGTTTGACCAGCGACTTCACAACAACGTTCACATACGTGGTGTAGTTGACCATTAGATGCCATAGCAGGTTTGGTTAGCAAGCACTGAAGGGCTATGGCATGCTCACATGCCGAGGTTAAATTATATTGCATGGTTAATTTCTTTGGAGAGGGTTCTCATTGACATGCTTAGAGTCGACTATATAACTGTCGAGGGTTATCACATGGCACAGTGAAATTTTATTTTGTGGTTTGTATTGGGCATGTTGTTTAATTGGAACCACATGTTGGCAAGTGATCAGATCATGCGGGCAAGATGCAGGTTCAGGGATTGTGGCCAACAAAAGAATCCACTGTAGTCTAGGATCATGCCGGCATTATCACCCTACTCCGGAGAGTAGAGAGTCTCACCCGAGGCGTGTCACGACCACATGCAGAAGGGGAATAGACTAGGGGCAAGGAATAGATTCGCAACTCATTCTCATCAGTGATTAGATTACATAGATAGAATCACATACGCAACATCATTCAGAGAACATACAGATATTAAGCAAATGAAATGAAATTTTTAAAGCATCTCAACCAACACACATACATGTGAATCACACGAATAGATAGCAACCTGTAATTGTATTAAGCTTTTGGCCAAACTCCAGTTACATAATTTTGCAATAGGCTTACAGATCTGATACATATGCCTTGCGGAACAGAGATTCTACATCAATAGACCCTAGGAACTACAGAGACCTCATCCATGCTCTGGATTCCTGCTGCAGCATGTAGTTTTTCTCCTTTAGTCACTCTCTTCTCTCTTCTGCTGTGGAATCATCCTCTTTCCTTCATCCGGGTGACTGCTATTTATTTACCCGTTGTCGCAACTATTAGTTCTTCTTATGTCCTTCTTCAACTGCTTCTAGCTTTTCTCTGATTATCTGTGTGTTCCGCTTGCGTTCTTTCTATTGTATCTTCTCCTTATCTGCACTTATGCATCTAGTTTCCTCCGCTATGTGCCTGTTCCGTCGCAACCTTGGTAGCTCCGCCGTTTGATGTGGTTACAACTTGGTTGTGGCTGCCGTGTGTCCTTGTTCTGAAACCCCAAAATCTGGCTATTGTTTCAAATTCAAAACATTCAAAACAAGGTTTTTCAAAACAAGGGCCCTAACAGGCCTCGACCACAGTTCCTTGACTCGTCCCCGAGTCAATCACAAATTACGGTTTTGATCTCCATTGCCCTGCTTGACCCCGTGCCCTGTTCACCTTGTGCGCTTTCATCCTGTGCTCATTCCTGCTATGCACCTTCAGCTTGTTCTTGTCCTTGCTGTGCGTCTTTGGGCGGCTGTTCAAACAAGGGCCCCAACTCCGAAACCCTTTGGAACGCTGTAGCTCGGAGCTCAGTAAACGCCGACACGGCTTGCTGCCACCCCTGGATAAGCGAGTCCGTGTCCTCAGCGAGCTTAGTGACAACAGCTTCCTCAATGGGCGTTGGGACAGCTCCAAATATTATGCTGATCTGTGTCTCGGCTGCTACTGCGAGCTATTGTATGGCCTGGGCGCTAGATTGAAGCGGCGGCCGAAGCTCACGAATGACGTGTTTGGCCTTCGCCGAGCAAGCCTCTGTGTGTTGGAGTTGTGCCTCAAGTTCATCAGCCTGGGCGTATAATTGATCCAGCCTAGCGGGGTCAGTAGCCCCTTGAATTTCCCTAGAAACCTGCTGGAGTTGGGCGGAAATTGGTTGGGTTTTGACAGTGAGGGCTAGGGAGCATTCCTGAAGGCTTTTCAGGAGGTCACGGGCCTCTCGTGCTGTGGATTGAAGTGCTTCCTACATCTGAGCTGCCTCGCTCTACTTGGCGGCTACCTGGGTTGAATAGTTGACCTCGGGCTCGGCTGGCTCTGCACAGGCTACTAACGCTGCCCAAAGCTCATGATTCTCCTAATGAAATTCCTGAACAACGATGCGGAGGTGGATAGTTTTCTTAGAGAAGCTGGCCGCAGCAATTTCGGGAGGCAACAGGGGGTAATGAGGCCCTAGGGAGGGCCAGAACTCGGAGAACATCCGGGTGACATTGGTGATCATTGCTTCCATCTGCTCCCGTGTTGTTTGGAGTTGGTCGTGTTGTTCAGTAAGCGCGGCAATTTGGTGTTGCTGCTCGGCATACTGCCGCTGGAGTCCCAAATGCAATCTTTCGGCCTACTGGGCCGCCCTTTGAATCAGCAGATACAGCTGAGCGAGATTGTCAGGCTGGAAGGTGGTGGTCCCAGAAGGGCTCTGCGCCAGCATTTGCTCCTGCAATGGTTTCCCACTGGCAACGGTGCCATTGACATGCCCCGGAGGTGAGAAGGGCTTGGCCTCTGGATGTGCAGTGTCAACCATATTCAGATCCGGTGGTTCTGGCTAATCAAGGTGAGCCGATCGTGAAGGAAATATGGCCTCAGGCGGAACTTCGGTAGAATCAGACCCGGTGTGCAGCTGCTGTGTGAATATATCAGCGAAAGGAGGGTGGGGTTCGACCACTAGGTTAATTGGTGGTATGACTGTGGTAGCACCAGAGTCAACCTCAGCCCCGCGGTCCCCACCCATGAGTTCCCGAATAATGGGGTCAGACACCGTAGCTGAGGAATTAGACGGGGCGGATGAAGTGGCAGGCGGAGGAACGGTGGATGGAGCAGTGGAGAGTGTGGTGGGGGTGTGTGGAAAGTGCATATTGACGAATTCAGATGGGTCGATGAGGGGATCTTTAGTAATCAGCACCCCGGTGCTTGGGGGCGGTGGTGGATCATCAGGAGTGAGGTCCACCACCGGATTTTCCTCAATGGTGCAGGCCCTCTTAGCTTGGGGGGCCTCGGGTGAATCTCTAGGCCCACTCATCTCGCCCATCAAGTTCGTGAGTGGATCAATAAAGGTAAACATGACAGTGGGGATGGGGGAGGTGGGTGGAGCGGTACGGGGGTTGGAAGTGGAGCGAGTGAGCTGAAATTCAGAAAATAAAGGAAATGGGGTAACACCGTTAGAAATAACTTAGGCCGCTGCATTTAGATTTCGTACCTGATTGTTAAAGTGGCGGACGATGGGGATGAGTGGTTCGGGGAGTTCCTATGATGGTGCTGCCACCACCGTCTCAGCAGACTGTTGCATCGGTGCCATCCTGTCAAAATTGTATCTGGGGAGCCCGTCCCGCATGTGCTTCGTGACCCCCGGCCATGAGCAGACTTCACAGTGGAAGGTAGCATCGTCCAGCTGAAACTTCAGTGGCGTCATTCGGAAGGTATCTGCCAGAATGCAAGCGAGTCGGAGGTAAGTGTGCTTGTGACTTACCCCGAACCATACTTTCTCACTATAGTCGTCCAACAGGTTCCTGGGCACCCGTTGCTAACATGCCACCACATCCGTCATTAGCCGGTACCATGACTGAAACGCATCTGCATTCACCAGCTTGGTACTGGGGTCATTTGAGACCTGCCATGGAGTGAATTTCATCGCGAGGGGCTGGCCCTCAGGGATCTCTGCTGGGAACCGGATGTGTGGAGTGTGCCATTTCCACATGGCAAAAGAAATAATCAAATAGCCATAAATAAAAGTAGTTGCGCGCTTATAATTCTCCTCGCACGCATCGAACAACTCCTTTAACAAGAACGAACACCAATTGAGTCTGGTGCCTTGGACACAATGTTCAGCAATTGAAATAGTATCAAGAGTTCATTCTCCCTTGGTGTAATGCCTCATTGTCTTGCTGGCAATGAGGTAACAGGCGAATCGAATCTCAGGCTTGTTAATGAGGTCGATCTTGGCTCCTTTCCCCCCCTGCGAGTGCCATACTTGGTATAGAAGTTTGCATCGCCCGACTTCCATGCGCGCTTGGAGGAGGTCTGGCCGGCCGTTGAGACGTCAGCACCTGTCTGCGAAAGCCCTGTGAGGTGATGAATATCTTCGGCATAAATGGGAATTTCCTGGGTCAGCCACAGGGACCCATTCTGAATTCGGTTGAGGAGGAAGCGTGTACACTGCAGAACTGGTCCGGTCGTGCCAAAGACTGGAAGATTTCTCAAGTTCATCAAGGACGAGGTCTGAAGGCCCCTGAACTCAGGCAACAAGTAGCTGGCGGGGTTTTCGACTGCAGTGCAGTAGTGCTCCATGTATGCCTGCCGCCGGAGGGACGGAAATTCAATAGCATTTGAGAGGTTGGCATCAATAAAGGCTACGTTATCATACTTGCCCATCAGGAACTTGGTCTTGTGAATCCAAGTGTTGAGCTCTGGTTCAACGATGGCTGGAACGGCCTTCGGCATGTTGGCTCGACGCTGATAGACCTGTAAAATTTTCCTTGGGCGCCTTTCCTGGTGCAATGTGTTCTGAGAATGCAATGGCTCTGGTGCAACTACACTTGCTAATTCGAACAGGTCCGACATTCTCGTGCTTTTGGTGCTCATGCAAGTTATGTCAGCACCTGGCACAAGTGGAGTTGATGAGACCTTCTAACGAATTAATTCTTGCTAGCATTCTTTCTGCGATAATCGTGTGATCAATTGCATGCAAATGAGTGCTGTGACAGATGCTGACGGTGGCATGGGTAAATGGGCAGACGCGATGGCTGAGGTTACTGAGGGTGATGGAAAAATGATGACGGCGTGGTCACTGCTAAGTATGGTAATTAATTTTGCAGATCTAGGCAATCCTACGGACTGACACAAGTACGTGGGTGGACTGAGATGGACTGACGTGGAGACTGGAACAGATCCTACAGGGATGACACGCTACCTATGAACAGAGAATACCTCCTATGCTCATCCCGGTTGCAGGAGAGTTATTCAACTACGCTACCCTATGGGTGCTCTCGGGTGTGAGAGTTATTGATGAGAAATGAAAGGTACTTAATCCTGGTAGGGTTTTAGGCGTGCGCCATTCACCCACCCAGGTAGAACTGTACCGTCCATCTGTGCCAACCGAATGGCTCCGGAGTCGCGAATCTTGATAACAAAGTAGGGTCCCAACCAGTGCATCTGTAGCTTTCCAGGGAACTTCTGGAACCTACTGTCGTATAAAAGAACTTTGCCGCCAACTTGGAAGGTTTTGTTTTTAATTTGGCGGTCGTGCCACGCTTTCTGCTGGTCCTTCTGAATCTTCTGGTGGAATTCGACCAGGAAGCAGGCCTCATCCAGTTCCTGTAATTCATGGAGGCGCTCTTAGAGGGAGGCCTCTTCCGAAAACTTCAGAGACGTGGCGATCAACAAGCTTGGTACTATAAACTCGGCAGGGATCACAGCCTCCCAGCCGTACACGAGCTGGAACAGCGTTTGATTTGTCAAGCGCTTCACCGTAGTCCGATAGGCCCACAAGGCTGCTAATAGGCGCTCGTCCCAATCATCACGCTTGGCATTTCAAATCTTAGTCAAGCCTTTCTCAAGAATCTTATTGAAGGCTTCCACCATACCATTAGCCTGCGGGTGATACGGACTACTCTTGTGATGCTGAACCATGAAGGTGTTCAGCAGTGTCTTGACCGTGTCATTGATGAAGTGCATACCTTGATCACTGGTTAAACTCCGTGAGTAGCCAAACCGGTAAATGATGTGCTCAAAAATGAGCCGGGCGGCGGTATCCGCTGTGCAGTCGCGTACCGCGGCTACCTCAGCCCACCTAGTGAGGTAATCCATGGCAGTAATGATGTACCGGGCCTTGGAGTGTGTGGCGACCGGAGCTATGGGCCCCACAAAATCGACAGCCCATTTCTCGAACGGCCGTAACACATGCACTGGGTGTAACGGAAGCTCGTCCCGGTGAGAGGGCCTGCCTGTCCGCTGGCAGACGTCGCACCGCTTCACATAGGCCTTACAATCGGTATGTACTGTTGGCCACCACATGCCAGCTTGGAGCACCTTTCTTGCTGTGGGTTTCACACCCACATGCCCTCCCGCAACACCGCTATGACATTCCCACGTTACCGCTTCCCATTCATGGTCAAGGATGCATCTGCGCAGAACCTGATCGAGGCCCAATTTGTATAGCTGCCCTGCGATCAATTGGTAGTCGGCGGCACGGATGACCAAATGCCGTTTCTGCAGCGGGGTGTAATCCTGGGGGCATTGCCCCGTGGTCAGATAGGCGAAAATGTCGGCTAAGTAGTCTGGTACGGCTTCAACTCGGAAGAGGTCGGTGTTGGGCAGCTGATCATCAAGGGAGCCGTCATTCTCCCCCGTCTCCAACCTGGATAGGTGATTGGGCCCGACATTCAACCTCCCGAGCTTGACGATTACCTCGAACGTGAATTCTTGAAATAGCAGAAGCCAACGACAAATCCGTCCTTCCAGAACAGGCTTATTGACCAGGTACTTCAGGGCAAAGTGGTCCGTGAAGAACTTGAACTTGCCCCCTAGAAGATAGTGGCGGAACTTCTGAAGAGAGTACACCATCGCCAGTGCCTCCCTTTCGGTCGTGGTGTAATTCTTCTCCGCATTGGACAATTTGCGGCTGGCGAAGTATACCTGGTGGTCAACTATTGTATCGCCAGGTTGTGCCAAGACAGCCCCAAGGGCAATACTGGAAGTGTCGATATGCACATGGAACTGCTTATCCCAATCGGGATGAACTAGAATAGGCGCTGACGCCAGCTTTTCCTTCAGGCTGTCCAGGGCTACCTAACACTCCTCCGTCCACTAAAAGACTATGGACTTCCGCAGGAGTTGTTCTAACAAAGCAGTGATCTTGGCATAGTTGCGGATAAACCTCCTGTAGTATCCCGTGTGCCCGAGCAATGCCCGTAACTGTTTCACCATCTCGGGGGCTTCCATGTGTACGATCACCGCAACCTTGGCAGGGTCAACGCAGACCCCTTGCTTGCATACCACATGTCTCAGCAACATACCAAACGGAACAACAAAAATAAATTTCTTTAAATTCAAGGAAATCTGCAACTAGTGGCACCGATCAAACATGACCCGCAATAGGGTAGCGTGTTTCTTCAATAAACTGTAGACAGTCCAGTCGTCCATGTAGACTTCCAGGAACTTGTGAAGGTACTCCCAGAAGGTAGCTATGACAATCCGGGAAAACACGGCTGGAGCGTTCTTCAAGCCGAACGACATGACGTGGTATTTGAATGACCCCCATTCAGTGGTGAAGGTTTTCTTTGACTTATCTTCTTCCATGATACGCACTTGATGGTAGCCCGAAAAGCCATCAGTGAACGAGTAGGCTTCATTCCCCGCAACATGGTCCAACACTTCGTCGCTGAAAGGGGTGGGAAACGGATCATGAATGCAGGTATTGTTCAGACTGTGATAATCGACACAAACCCGTATCTCTGCCTTGTCCTTCTTATTCTGGATGACGATAGGGCTCACCCACTCTGCTTCCTCCACGAGAAAGATTAGACCCGCAGCCAGCATCTTGTCGATTTCCATCTTAACCTTTTATTTAACTCGCGGGTTCAACCGATAGGGCCGGTGCTTCACAGGCCTGGCACCCGGTTTCAGCACGATGCATTTTTCGCCAAGGTCGCCTTTGATGCCCTTCAGATCTACGACCGACGAGGGGAACAAATCCTCATATTCCTGGAGAAGGCTGAAAATCTCTTTGGTCGTCTCCTCGTCCCAGTAATCGCCCACTGTAGCCAACTTAGGCTTCTCCTCCATGCCAATGTTTAGCTTCTTTGTCTTCAGCAGTCGTAGCTGGACCCCTTCGGTGGCCGGCTCTTCGTTAACGTTTTGCTCGCCTTCATTCTCTTCAAAATACAGGTGCCTCAGGTCCTCCAGACCATTGTCCTCCAAATTTCCGTCAATCCTTTAGCAAACCAACTAGTGCATGGCCCTGGGACGGGCGGGTAGCGTGCAGCAGTCGGTCTGCAGATCGCAGAAAAATAGTACTGCCCTGATAGCGTGCAAGGCCTGAGATTCCAACTCTGTGTCTCCCGCGAATGAGAAGCACTGCACAAATTTGAGCGCGACTTCTATCCAAGAACTGGTCCCTCATTTCCGTTCTTCCTCCAAGTACCATGCGTGGGGGATGGTGTCTAAAGAGTGGACAAACCGATGAACCCACAGCTCTTCCGAGTATCCTATACTTCGCCACTGCTCCTCACAAGTCCGCAAGTGGTCCTACGGATCGGAAGTCCCAGAGTACTGCTACCTGCTTCGAGGGCCTTCATCTTCTTTGAACCGTGCCCGCAACGCGTCCGCCACGCTACTCCACCGTGACAAGGTAGTGCGGTGATTTCTCCACCACCGGGCTGCTGTGGACTGTAATGCGATGTCCAAAAGGGGTAGTCTGCTCCCTTCCGGCACAATTTCCTCAACCTTGGTAATAAAGGTATTGACAGCTTGCATGTTTGACAGGGTGGGGTATTCTCTGAACTCAGCACCAATCTAGCTAACGCGGCCAACATGGGCACATCTCTGCATGCTGGTCTCGTACCCCCCTACTGCCAGTCTTCCCACGCGAGTTCAGATCCCAGCTCTGAGCTCTGGACACTCCGCCAACTGACAGAGCCAGTCGCGGTCGGGTTAATATAGTCTTCCCGCTTCCCTGCAGTCATCTTGTATAGGTGGTCCATCATCTGAGCATCCTCCCGGTTATCCACCGTTTCGATATACCTTGGGCCTTGATATGGGTCGAGAGGATGAGTGACCCAGACCTCCCCATCTTTGAAGATCATCAGCTCCTTTTTGAGGTCGATGATAGCATAATTCTCAAAGGCCCAATCAATGCCCAACAGGGCGGGGTAAGGATCCTTGTCTCCCATAATATCAATGACCTCAAAATCGGTGTAAGTCTTTACCCCCACAATGTCTACCGCGACACCTTCGAGTCGGCCAATCGATAGAATGCAGTACTGGTTCGCCATCCTGAGTTGGATGGGCGAGTAGGCCAGCCGTGGCTTTCTGAGAGCCTCCCACGTCTTGCACGGTAGGATGTTGACGTCAGACCCTAAATCAAGCATGGTGTCACTGATTTGGAATCCCTCAACCTACGTATTGAGCCAGAACTCTTTACCCGTTCATTGCTTATTTCGCTTGATGCGCTGCACCAATCGGGGGGCTGGGTCCACCGGTTCCCCCAGTCCTGTCCTCCCCTGCAGTGCCCCTTCCAAAGTACACTTGAGCTGCTGCCGCAGAGCAGCGCTGTCAACAATCTTGAGGAATAGCTGGAGCCATTCTTCCATCAGGGTTTCTGGGGTGTGTTGTGGCCCAAGATGTGTCGGCAGGGGTGCCTCCAGGCCTTCCACTTCGCGTAGCTGAGTAAATTCCTTAACCACCTCTTGAAAATACTTCTTCTGCGCCTCTGGTCTGATTACCCGGTGCGGGGAGGCCGGCCTAACAACTGGTGCCGGCTCCTTTCCGCGAGCATCCTCCCCCATTTTCTTACCGCCCCTCATCACAATAGCAACGTTCTGCATGGCCGGAGTCATGGCCACCCGCGGCTCGGTGTTTACCAAGTTTGTGCCCCTCTGTCGTGCACGTTCTTCCCATTTTTTGATGAGCTCGCGATAGTTTTCTGTCGCATGGGTGTTTACTCAACACTGGGAACACCACGGACAGTGAGGGAGGGAACATTCGCAAGCCATGTGGCCCTCCTGGTCACAGTTATAGCATTTCACCGGCCCGTGGCCCCCAGCGGGGCCTCCGCGCGCCCCGCCCCCTCTTCCTCTAGGAGCCTCATTCACCCTGTAGGAGGGTCGATCCAACCGGTCCACGAGTGCGTCAAGAGCCCGGCATTGTTCCATGTTGTGAGTCGTGGAAGCTCAAAACTCACAATATACATTGTTTGGCACGTTGGAATACTTTTGTAGGATTGGGCACATCCGAGGCGGATGTCCCACCATCCGGCAAATCTCACAATACTCCGTGGTGGCTAGGATGAGTTGGGAGGGGAACCCCGCATACGGCTGCTGCGTCTAATATACTCCCTATGGATTCAGTGCCATGCCACCCCCCGTGGGTGGCCCCCCTTGAATTGCCGCGACCGAGGGTCCCACCCCCCCGCCACGCAACCAAGGACACTTAGTTGCAACATGGCCTTCAACCAGGCAGTGAGTGCACCAAACGTTCAGCCTGGCTGGTCTAACCGGCTGTATATCCTTGAGCTTTTCAGTCAGGCTAGCTATCTGATGCTGCAGGCCCACCAAGGAGGGATCTTGCGGGGCCGGCCCTCCCCGATATTCCTGAGGGTAGCCCGCCATGGCCTCGATCTTCATGGCCTGTTCCAAAGCGTCCTGCAGATTGTCGATCTTCTGTTGGGTGAGGGAGGTTCGCGTCAAGGGAAGCAGAGCCTTGATGAACCAGTCCCTCTGATGGTTCAGGTCGATTGGGTAACTGAGTTTCCCGATCGCGTCCTCCAATCGCCGCATTATTTCCCATGCGGTTTCTCCTTCCTTCTTTTTAATTTCCGAGAGCTCGGACAGACCCTATTGGTACGTCTGGGGAAGCTTAAATTCCCAGACAAAATCTCGCTTCACGTCCATGATGACGGGATTCAGGTGGGCCTCGGACCACTTGATGAACCATCGCAGAGCCCTCTCTTTGAGCGTGGTCTGGAATTCTATTAGTTTCCCTGCGTCCGGCGTCTGCCGAGCCCTCCAAATGGCTTCGCACAGATACCAATGTTTCTCTACATCATCATTACCCTGACCCGAGAACTTGGGATATCGGGTAAAAGACCCAGCCATGTTCACTTGCGGTGGGTTGAACAGGATAAATCATCCGGGTCCTGGTTGCGTGACTGTTCCACTCGGGAACGCAATACTACTAGTGTTACTGCTACTAACGGGTGTTGTCGTCGACACTGAACTACTCTGCAATTGACTCAATGCTTGTAATTTAATGAAAATATTACTCAAAGGTTGATAAAGTACCAAGGGAAGGTATGGATCCTAGCCATGCAGATTAGGAGGAATATGGCAGGCTGGAGAACTAAATGCCGTCCGCTCTTGAAACAACTGCTGCATCACAACGTACCATTCACCATCAGAACTTTCCTCGGGCTGCGCATCTCCATCATCTTCATCAGTCACCGTCTCGCGTGCTCGCTTGGCTGGGCTCCCATGCACCCATCGTACTCCCACAGCGGTCCCTTCTTGTCCCTGAGTATCCGCATCCATACTTCCTACCCTCTGAGGCGCCTCGTTCTGATTCTTCCTCTCGATCTCTCGTCTCTTCAAATCTTGCATCACCCTTCTTCGCCACCTATCGGCAATCTGCACCCGCCGATGTGCATGTCACTCCCTCAGCATCCTTGTGGCCTCAGTATCCGTTCCCCACTCCCCGCGTCACGCTCTACGTAGCATCGATCCCTTCAACCCTTCCCCCAGGACCGGTGGTTTACGCTTCCATACTTGTCTTGCGGAGTTCTATCAACCCTTCATTCACCATCAGAGCTTTAATCCACAGCGGAATCTCCTTAAGCAGCTTCCCTCTGAGCCCGGAGCGGAAGGTAGCCTCGGCCTTTGAGAAGGACTAATAGCACTCAGCAGCAAACTCCACAATGTATCCTTCCACCGTGGTCTCCACCCAAAAATCCACCGCACGGGTCAACTCGGTGTTCAACCGATGCAGAGCCACCAGATCTCCGTGCACCCACCTGCAGTTTATCTTCCGCGAGCCATCTCTAGGTACCTTCGTCTGTAACCTTCGCAACCAATTGTAAAGGTTGGTGGGGAACTTTCCCCAGAAAATTTCGTACGTATCACTAGCTAAATCTGAGAAGAGGACGATTTCCTTGATCGTTGCCTCCCCTTTCTTAATCAACTCCGCTTGCTGAGCAATGAAATGGTCTAAATGATTGTCCCACCATCGCTGTATCTCCCCTTCAAAGATCCACGATACCATGGTCTAGATCCCCTCATATCAGGGATTGTGGCCAACAAAAGAATCCGCTGTAGTCTAGGATCACGCCGGAATTATCACCCTACTCCGGAGAGTAGAGATTCTCACCCGAGGTGTGCCGCGACCACATGCAGAAGGGGAATAGACCAGGGGCAAGGAACAGATTCGCAACTCATTCTCATCAGTGATTAGATTGCATAGATAGAATCACGTATGCAACATCATTCAGAGAACATACAGATATTAATCAAATGAAATGAAATTTTTAAAGCATCTCAACCAACACACATGCATGTGAATCACACGAATAGACATCAACCTGCAATTGTATTAAGCTTTTGGCCAAACTCCAGTTACATAGCTTTGCAATAGGCTTACAGATCTGATACATATGCCTTGCGGAATAGCGATTCTACATCAATAGACCCTAGGAACTACAGAGACCTCATCCATGCTCTGGATTCCTGCTGTGGCATGCGGTTTTTCTCCTTTAGTCGCTCTCTTCTCTCTTCTGCTGTGGAATCATCCTCTTTCCTTCATCCAAGTGACTGCTATTTATTTACCCGCTGTCGTGACTATTAGTTCTTCTTATGTCCTTCTTCAGCTGCTTCTAGCTTTCCTCTGATTATCTGTGTGTTCCGCTTGCATTCTTTCTGTTGTATCTTCTCCTTATCTGCACTTATGCATCTAGTTTCCTCCGCTATGTGCCTGTTCCGTCGCAACCTTGGTAGCTCCGTCGTTTGATGTGGTTGCGACTTGGTTGCGGCTGCCGTGTGTCCTTGTTCTGCAACTCCAAAATCTAGCCGTTGTTCCAAATTCAAAACATTCAAAACAAGGGCCCCAACACCACGGTGGGTTCCGAAACTTAACCATGAGCAAACACAAGTCAAGAAAACTGACGAGAAAAATCCAACCAATTTTGAAATCGATGGTGCATTAGGGGAATTTTGAGGTCTAAATTGGGCCTCTTAAGGAAATTATAAAATAATAGTGGAAATAATAAAGTAATATTAGATTACATCATCAAATTTTAGAGGGAAAAAAGTAAAACTACTTTTTCAACTCATATTTCCAACTTCCCTGGATGCGGGTGACAGGATGCACACGTATGAAACCGATTCTTCCTACACACAAGCTGATGAAGTTCAGCACTGCAAAATCTTATCTAGTGTAGAACATCCTCTCTACAATCATTCACATGAGCTCCCTGATGTACATGATCTTCTGCCACACCCTGATTCACATGCCACTCCATGAGAACTATTGCAACTTGCACCTGTGAGCATGTCATAATATCGCACAACATCTACGCTTATGCCACGACTCTTCAAAAGGCGAGGTCCCTCCTCATTGTGTTATCCTCATGATGCTCTTGTTGGTCTCTAGAGCCCTCCCTGCCCCCTTAGCCATTCTGTTGCTACCTCAGTTTCTCTACGTGCCCCACCAGCTGCGCGCCCTCCCTCCTACGCACTTCCATATTGGCGCAGGGCCACTGGGAATCCACCTTGTTGCGCACCTCTAGGGTGCATGTTGTGCACCCAACTCTGGAATTCCCCACCTTCAAAGATCTTCCCTACTACCTGCATTTAGTGGTAGGCTCCCCCATTGCACGCCCCCCACCTGTTCATCCCCTACTACACAGTTATAAGCTTTGCACATCCCTCCTCCGCTTCTCTATTGAATGCTTCCCTGAAGAGCAAGTCACCGTTCGTGGCCCGACCCCCACCTCTCTGCAGCTTCACCCCACCATGGCTTATTAGCACTAAAAGACCATCAAGGGTAGCCAAATAGTCAAATTCTCAAGTCGCTATTAGCGAGGTCAAAAAAACCATTTGGATTCCTTCAAGGGCTCCTCTTCTAGTAGCCATGACAGGGAGGTATAAAAATGCACTTAGCACACCCAGGAGGAGGTCACCCCAACTCAAGAAACTCATAGGGGTAGAAGGGGACTTAGGAAATCCACCATCGCACACCTGGAGCAACCCACTCCTATAAAAACCGAGCCTCTCCCAGTACAGGAGGCCGCAGGGGAAGATATTGATGTGCGGATTATGGACTCGAAAGGTGTTTGGTCGCATGTACTGGATGTTGAGTACTCGGTCACTCCCACCCTCTCCGCAGCTGATTCAAAGCCACCGCACTTTCCTACTGCTAAGGAGGAAGCCATAGCGCAGGTGTACAAATGCCACATCCAGGAGGAGGAACTTGTCATCGAGGATGATGCAAGAACACCATGACTATGTGGTGGCTCAGCTCTTTTCGACTTTATGTTATTTTAGCGCATATTATAGATCTTTTTCTTTTTCATGTATCACGACACACCTTGTAATTTTTTTTTTTAATGCTACTAAACGGTTGGTTTCCTCCTAGGAGGCAGCCCCAAACCTGCACCAGTCTGAAAGCATCGAAGGCTGGGATTAGATAAGCACAACTTACCATCTCAGCCCATCACCTATGTAAATTTTTTCTTTGAATTATTACAGTTTAACCTAACTTACCAAAAAAAAATCATATTTTCAACTTATATTCCTATGGGTTTACTCAAATTCTAAGCGGGAATACTCATTGGATGCATAATTTCATTCCTCATCCAAGGAGTACCCATGTTTAATATTTTCGATGGAATTTTCTACACGAAAAATGATAAATACTTGAAAAAATGTGATTGCAATCATGTTTCTCATGTAGCACGGTCCATGAAACGTATGCAACATGGGTACTCATTAGACGATGAATTAAATGTTGCATGCAATGAGTACTTCTACTCGAAATTTGAGTAAAAACTAAGGAAGATAAGTTGAAAATTTAGTTTTATTATTTTATTATTTTTTAATCTCTTTACTTTTTTACCCCAAAAAGTGGTGAATCTTCCCCCATGGTTAACATCTTCATCTTGAATCCTATTTTTTCTTATAAAGTTTATTTTGGTTGTACATTTTTCTTAGGAGGCCCATTTTACACCTCAAAAGTTCTCTAATGAAGGAGAGGCTAAGTGGTAGAAATTTAGATAGACATTGGGCTAACCAACATGATTATAGAGGCAACAATTTGCACCCGATGCAGTTGGAATCTCGTTGGCACGGGGAAAATTTGTCACCCCACATGGCTGAAAAAGGCTGAATTTGTAGGATGAATTGCAGGAAGGTGCGATTTGTAGTAGAGATAGTTCAAAAACATCATTGGAGCATAACTCATTTAGTTTTTAGCCTTTTTTAGAGGAGAAAAACCCGAGCTAGGGGTTTTTAACTATTTTGGAGCCATTGGAGACATTTTTTAAGCCATTTGAGCATTGTAAATTGATGTAATCACACTTTTTTGAGCATAATGAAAGAGGCCCAACCATTGGAAGATGGACCAGGAGATGTATCCCATGAGGGGTGAACTCCTTCATCACTTGTTGTTTTGATCCAGGTGGATATTGGTGGCCACCCGCCTATTCCACTTGGGCCCCCACCATTGTCTCTTTCAATTTTTCAGTTTTGGCATAACTTACTATTTTTAGCAGTTTTTCGGGTCCTGAACTTCCGGAGCCGTTTTTCGGGTCCTGAACTTCCGGAGCCGTTTTGAGGCCCTAAACGACGTTCTTTGGTATGAAAATTTGTTGCGATTTTGATCATCAAAATCATCACAAAAGTTGTAGTCCTCGGATAGAGATTTCTAATGATGTATCATGTGCGTCAAACGGAGATAGTATGCCAAAGTTACGTCCCTGGGAAGTTGAAACACCAATTTACCCAAACGGGGCCCATAGTTTTGGCGCTTCATCTCCTAGGGTTAGGTTTTGGGATGTTGAGGGCTCTCCATTGTTTCTCAATAATAAATAGGCCCTCGAGCCTCATTGTAACTCAGTTCAGAGGTCTGTAGCCACCACATCTCTCCTCAGAGATTCGCTACCAGCACCCTAGCTATTTTATTTCCATTATGTCTGTAAGCATCTTTCTGTTATTTTGATATTAATGAAATGAAGTGTTATCTCTGCTGCATCTCTGTATTTATGGTTATGTGTTTATTCTGTTGCGTTCCTGCATAAATCCGGATCATGTTTTGTGTTTACTGTTATGGTATTATTGTCTTCATTATTTTTGCAAAAAATGAGTTTTAATGCATGTTTATATGTTAATGAATTTGACATAAGAGGTTAAAAAAAGCCGAATCTATTCACTTGAAAAATTGGACATAATACTCAAGATTTCATATACATATCAGTAGGTGTATGTGTTGTGTTGTATTGTACATGGGGTGTAGGTGCATGGGTTGTATGCCAGTGTAGGCATATGTATTGTGATGTATTGTACACTGGGTGTAGGTTTATGTGTCGTATGTTGGTGTGGGTGAATGTATTGTGTGATGTTATATGCCTTGGGTGGATGTATGTGGTGTATATTATGTGTATGTGTATGTTATTTCAGAGAAGAAAGGGAACTGGGTGGTTTCTGGGTGTGGCAACCGATCCAGTGTGTGTACAAAAATAGCAAACGCAGAAGTAAGGACCGATGGAGGATAAGTATCAATATTTTATTTTAGTTATATTCTGCATGTGAACTACGATTCTAAATTATGATGGTTACATGTGATTTATGATGATTTCATGTCATTCATGATTTTGATCTATGATGGTTGTGTTTTGAGCTAACCATATGTGATATGTTTATACATGGTGATTTGATCAAATAGGTGGTTTGACTGGTTGTGACAAGAAGTGAACAGAATTTCAAGTGTACCTTATTGACGAGATACCAATGAGGTATGATGTGAATTTATTTCAATCTATTTTGAATCTAATGGCATTTATGTGCTTGGTACAGGAAACAAAGAAATTCCCAGGTGGGTGCTTGAAACTGAATGCAAGCATTATAAGAAACAAAAAAAGGATTTGAAAATAGGAAACAATATGTTGGTAGAGAACTTCAGGAGGAGGGCCACTATGGGACACCATTACCCAATAGTTTCTATTGATTTCCATCAAAATCCTATGACCAAAATGATGGTTTTGAGGCACGTATATGCCTTGTTTTTATATCTTCTGATGTGAGTAATCCTTTCCATGGGATGAATTGCGAGAGATAGGGGATGTTGGGGAACTTGGAAGGTGAGTGACTACACGGAAGGAATGTATGGATTTCCCCAAGGACTGTGTAGTAGAGAAGGGAATGCTAGGGAATAATTTTTTTTTGGTCATTAGCATTGCCAGGTGGAATCAGATGCACATTGGGAATGCACCCTGAAATAATGAGCCAGTAACTGTTCACTAAGAGGAGCAATGGCACAGGATTTTAGCATTGGACATTGGACACAACTTTGACATTAGTAGTGTATTTTGGACTTCCTTGGAAGGAGGTGAATCATGGTTTTACTTTGGGGGTGGAGGTGTGAGCCTCTAGCTTCTCTTGTTGCTGATACAAGCATCATATATTCTTTTTTTATTAAGAGAATGTGCATATGTGTATATTATTGTAAATACTATATCGAACTAGATTTATAAAGATCCATAGACAATATGGTTGTATATATGGATGTAATTATAAATAATGCAATGCATTGTGTTATAAAGATCCATAGGAAGTACGTTTTTTTTTTCAGCAATTTTCTGGTTTGTACGTGTCATTGAAAACCGATAATGGTGTTCCCCAAAGGTGGAGGATTCTACAAAATCCCTAATGAAAATTCCATGTCATAAAATTTAAAAATAATAACCATGGTTTATGGGACATTTATTCCAAGATGAATGTTGGGAAAAACATCCTAGTGGGTGTTCATTTGGCTTATTATGGCTAAGGAAATTGGAAAATGCAAAGGTAAAGGAATTAAAGAGGGAAATTTTTTTTTTGGCACATTTATTTATGAAAATAATAGAAATTAGGAGAAAATGGAGGTGAAAGGTCACAAGTTGCATGTGAGGAGTAAAATGAAGTAAAATACTGGAAAATGAAGAAAATAGAGGCCTCAAAATGTTGTCTGAAGAAGTTCTAAGACCTAAGGTCTAACAACTAAGACCTAAACCGAAAAACCTATGTACCGCAAACATAACCTATGGTGTAAAACCCTTTTGGGCCTAAACTATGTAACAAAACCCAAAATCAAATGTAATACGACCATAGACTTGACCATGGCCTATAGACCAGATCAGAACTATGTGGTTGGATGTGAAAAGGTATTAAAACCATTGTGGAAAACCGTAACCACGGAGTTAAGATGCTATCTCAAACCATTGACCGCTATCGTCAGAGATTCAAATCTGAATGTGGTAGTGTTATGTAGATTAATCCCTCTTTCAGACAAGAGCGATCTCCCTATATTTCTATGAATATCTAGAAACAAACATCCATTTGTAAATCATTTTCTCTAGATTATTTACTATTCAGAATTATTATAAACAAATAAAGTGGACATGCCCCTACCTTGAAATCGGACGTTTGATGCAGTCTTTTATCCAGTTGCTCTAAAGAGTAAGTAGAACCTACAATCAAAGACAGATAAAATAATTAAAACCACCAGCAACATATAATAATTAAGAACAACTAATCTAACTTAGTGATCAAGGATTCCAAGTATTGAATTATTCAAATAAGCACAAGAACAACTCAATGAGAAAAGGAGATCCATATGTATTATCTTGAATGAAAAAAGTAACTTTACAACCTGATGCCTTGATGTCGTACAAGTTCCTCCCATGGTCCTAAACAATTTTTCCTCCTTCAGTTTGACAAGCCTTCCTCTCTCTGAACCAGCATGGATTTATGGACATAAGGGCGTGATCATTCTCATGCCAAAAACAAATAGTGTAGAGAGTATGCTCTCTTGAGAATTTCTTCAACAAATAACATGTATGTCTACCCTTGAGACTGAAACATGAGCTCAATTTGTAGGGAAATGGAGGTACTTTCAGTTCCATGAAGAGGGGGATGGATTCCTCTCATGAAGGGATTTTAGCTCCATAGACCAAGGGATAAGCTCCATGAATGGAGGGATAGAGCTCCATGAGTGGAGGGATAAAGCTCGAACTGATCGCGCGTCTAGAAGCTTCCATTTGGGAGAATATTCGACCAGCTGGGCTTCTAGAACTCACTTTTTCCTTTATTTGACTATTTATGGGGGTCCGCAGGTTTTATAAGCAGAACGAGTAGGAGCTACCGCAGGTTATAGAACAAATATCTACGGATCCACATGAAATAGCTAGGAAAAGTGCGGAGTTAGAATTTTAAGGGTTTTAATGAGATTTTCTCCAATTCGAAGTCTTGGTTTAGGAACAATATGGTTTTTGACTTCTAAGGGAGAATAATATAGGTAGTGATGAACATATATGGACAGTCAAATATCCTTGTGACAAAATAATGTGTAACAGATTTCCCCTTAAAGCATGAAGTCTGAGGTTGTTCTAAAGAGTGAGTATGCATTCCCATACTCAGAACAAAACTAACTAAATGTTCTGGTACAGATATGATTTTAATATTACATCAATAGTAGACACAACATGGATTCAACCATCTATCATAATTAGTCTACTATATAATGAATAATAAAAATCCTCGCTGCCTGGATGGTGGAAACTAGATCTAGGGTCTTGATTTCTGCTTCCCAAACTAGTACGATTCTATCCATGCGATTGATTCTGTTGAAGTCAAGCATGGTAGAAACCACTTGATTACCAGTCAATGATGTAAACTGTTAACAATTTTGAGAGAAACCACCAATAATGACAATGGCTCTCAAAGTACCCAGTACAATCCATGAATTGTGAATGAATTATTTGTAGTCGAACACTTCACGGAATCATTCGATCGAACTTCAATGATGCAACCTGTTGTTGAAGGCGAGAAACCTGCCATTAGAGCATGAAAATCCCAAGGTACTAATAGGATTCTAGATCAATTTTCTATATGATGAGTTGTAGTCGATAGAAAGTGACCAGTCGTAGGAAAGGCCATGACATGAAACCATTATATCAAGTTTTGAAGAAATATTTGTAAGGACTAACTCAGGGATGTTCAACGAGAATGGAGACAAATTTTTGCAATGAATGATTTATTTGAACTGTCTCTTGAACACATAACGACACTGCAGATGGTTTGGTAACAATTGACCTAAAGCTAATACCCAGAAACTAGCTGAAGACTTTCAATGTGGTTTGATTAATTGTTAGAAAAAGGATTTTCCCAACCCAAGTACAAATGTAATAAAAGTGTCATGTTCAAGAGTAGTATATTTATTTTAAAACAAGGGTGACAACTGGATTCTTTTTCTCTTTTTTCCCCCACCATTACCGGAAAGTACCTCTTTATTTTTGACAAGCTTGAGGAGGATAACATTTGTTTGTTGTTTAAGCTCATCCTTCGGATGAGTCCATCTTATTATTAAAATCGAATCCTCAGAAGGAGTGGTTCGTTCCTATTTGTAATTGGTGGGTCCTTTACTATTAAAATTTAATGAGTCCAGTATATGAGAAACTCGGCGTTTTTCAGTTTTAGGGAGTCAGAAGAAAAACATAAGTTAACTCTGTGGTTGTAATTTTTTCGTAAATTTAGTCTCTCAAGCCTGAGAAAGGATAAAATAATGCAAGTGATAACTCTGTTGACCATGATTACTCAATGCATACCTTTTTCGTAAATAGTCCATTTCAGTCTAGAAAGGGGGTAAACTTATACTGAAGGGACGATTGTTCATTTCCTTTAATCAGTTCGAATAGTCAAGTACTTAGCGATCTTTTCTTTTTTAGAGAGTCTAAAAAGGGCTTAAAAGAGAACTCCATGGTTTCACTTTTTTGTAATTTTCAAGAGCCCGAAAAAGTGATAAAGTGTACTCAGCATCAAAATAATTATTTCACCAAAAAACCTGTAATCTGCACAAAAACACAAAAAATTAAAAATACATGTTCCAAAGAAGTACAAATATTGAAAAATAGCCCTTTTAAGTGAAAAATAATTAAAATATAATATTTTTTTCATTCAAAAACAATAAAAAGGAGTTTAACAAAATCATTTTCACCTTTTATCTTCAGAGCAATGAATTGAGAGCTTTTGGAAAAAAATGTTCCAGAGAAAATATCGATAAAACTGACATTTCATTTCGTGATTCGTCAGGACCAAATAATCCACATCATATTTCTCTTCATTTCTATCTGTTTCAATTCTCTTTTTTGGCTTTAATTTCATTTTTGAGAGACATTTGTGTTCAAAAATGCACTCTCAGGGATCCGTAGGTTATATGCACGTTACATGAGGACCTCAATAATTTTTCAAAAGGAAATTTATCGGGCTACCACGGTTTTTGTGTAGAGCCTGTGCGGACGTCCACACTGTCTCCACACAAAAACTGCAGAGGCCCCATGAGAGTTTTAAATTCACAAATTCTCTTAGAAATGATTAAAATTTTTCACTCCAATGATTTCTAACTTTAAAATATGTTTATTTGCAAGCCATTTCACCATGATAGAGTGGAGAGAATGTGAGCATGAGGCTATAAACAATAAAGCCATGAACGACCCTGTAAAATTGGGTGTGTTAAAAAATTGTGGGTTATATAAGTTCTGGGTTATTCAAGGTATGAAAGCACAGGTGGAGCTGATGACATGGTTAGTGAAAACATGGGATGTTCAAGATCAATGCTTTATCATTGGTGACCATTGGCTCACAATCGAGCTCAACGATATCTATTTTCTCACTGGATTATCCCAAAGAGGAGAAAACATATGCTTGTTTGGGGCTAGATAGGGTGGCCTACCCATTTCTAGCTATAAACAATAGTTTTGTTGTGATGGGGCAAATCCAAAGGATAATCGCATAGACATAAAAACTATCTTGGGATTAGATCTTAAATTGATTGCATTCACAATAACCAGGTTGTGTGGGATTGTGGCTCCTCATGTAGCCACTAAATCTCAAATGCAGACTGTGGTAGAGAGTTTCAGAGGCACCATATTCAACTGGTGTGAAGGGGTATTGGCCAACATGAAAGGCCAACAAACCAGAGAAAAGAATTCAAAGTTAAAAAACTTTGGTTATGGAACCATTCTGATTTCCTTTGCTTTGGAGAGAATCCCACTTCTCGTCCCTCAGCTTATTCTAGTAGATCGTGGGGAACCTCAAAAACCTCGAATGGTACATTGGGTTGCATTAACGGCCCGTCATGGTGGTGATGGAAGTTTAGTGGTTTGGTTCACTCCAACGTACTTTATGTGGCTAAAGAATCAAGTCTTCACCATTTAATACTTCCCCTATGTAGGTGTATATTTTAGAGGTGATCTTGAGATGTCATTTCCTCTAGGGGCACAGTGGAATGAATCAGGTAAGTGAACCATTTTGATGTTTTTAAGAAAAAATTTATTTATTTTTTATCGTCCAATACTAATAAAAATATTTAAATGAAAATGTTGGTCCACGACGATGAGGTACACTCCGCTGCTTTGATAGGTGACAAACAAAGCCAATAACACCACCACAGGATCAGGCAATATAGATCCTAACTTATGTGGAACACAACCTTGAGTGGTTAACCATAGATATTCCTGAGACAAGGATAGATGACATTCCTCTCCAGCTTCAAAGACATGTTAGAGGTGTACCAAGATAGTTTAGGAGACTCCTACGCAAGGTGGCATGTGCCATAGTCTACTACCATGATCATCATCATAGATGGTGGATGATCATTGTGGATTGAAATATTTTGTTTTTTTTTATTAGTATCTATTAGATCATAAGATGTTTGAACCTATGATCATAGACAATATAACATTTTTTGAAAACAAACCTATCTATGATATTACTACTTTCTCTAAGTATCTTGTTCAACATGTATCAAGTGTTGTTTTGGTTTATTGTTTTAAGGTTGAAAATGTCTATTTAGAAAATGATTAGCTAATGCATCGGCCAATGTGTTTAAATTTCTTGAAATGTGTTGATATTTGATGTAATCAAATTATCATTACAAGAGACGAACCTATTAGTGTTAGTCTAGTCATACTACCATCAGTGATCAAAAATTCTCTTTTGCATTTTCATATTAGGTGTCTCATACCGAATAAATTTCAACATTCCGCTAGCTCATGGATTCATTGATGGTAGTCATTTTTTATCATTTTTCCCTCATGAGGTACTTGCTAATTTTCCTCTCTATGGTCCTTAGTCAATAGTCACTTTTATTCTCAAAATCATATCAGTAGGTCATAGGATGGGTCTCATTAGTTTCTAGGGTCTCACCATGGTCAAATTAATGGGTCAAATGTCAATAAATATCAGCAAGTTCATGAGGAAGTCAATAAACCCAAAGTCACATCACCTGCAAGATCAAAGATATATTTTATTTAGTTTGATGTAATTTTCACCTGAAAACCATGTTTTGAGATGAAAACATGATATTTTTCCTTTATTATCATTCATTTTATAATTTCATGTCATCATATGTAATAAGTCACAATTCAAAAGTTGTCATCTCCACAAATTCAACACCCTGCCTTTCAGAGAAGTTTTTCACAGCATGTTCAGCACCAAGTCATCTTCCAAGCAGATCCATCAGAAAGAGCCTGGAAAGAGATTTCCAACGGTATACTACACTCTTAAAACTGACTTCTGGATTGAAATTTATGCCTAAGTGAAGTAGAAGTCCCTATATCCTCATATACCCCCTATTTCACATTTTTCCCTTTAAACTTTGTATTATTAAAGTTTAACATTTTTCTTTAATAAAATCCATTTCCCTAAACTTTATAATAAAAATTTTTATATTATAAAGTCCCCGCCGTTATAAACCACTTCCCCTTTCCATAACCCCTTAAACTTTAGAACAAAGTTTAAGTTTCATATTATAAAAACCCCATCCCTTCCCCTTCTGTTGCAATCACAACCCTTATTTTCTCTCCCCGATCTAATCACATTGTAAAAGTTCTGCACCCGATCTGACCACACCTCCCATTCCCATCAGATCGCAAAATTGTGTGCCCTGATAAACCCTTATCCAAAAGTTATGATGCTATTGTATTGTTCCCCTCCGATGTACATCCGACCGTCGATCTACCCATCCGATCGGATGGCCCAGAGTCAATCGGTGCCTCCACAGACTCCCTTCCAATTAAACTCCTCCGACCCAATCGTACCATTTAAATCCTGCCTCTGATTGAATTTCAGACCCACCATAAATCCTTCTACCCATTCATAATAGTATGGCCCTTCCCTTTGTAAAAGATAAATTTTATGCCGTAGACTAACTAGCCAGAGGAATCGCCCTGAAAATCATGAAAATTCTGATAAGATTTTCAGAAAATCCGGCAGGAATTTTTCTAAATCCATGTTATAACTATCAAAGTTTAATATTTTGGGTGTCCTACAGGTTTTTGATGGTGCTGAATCCATTTCCAATGTCAAAATCAAGATTCAAACACTGTTTCTGCAAGATTTTGTAATTTTTTTTGGCCCGGATTCCGGCCAATTTTGACCGTCTGGGCAATTCCTCCGGCTCGTTAGACGACTCCAAATTTTATTTTGTTTCGTATTACAAAGGCTTCATTACCATTGCATCGGAGAAACTATATTATGCAATAAACTGCCCCGACCTCCTGAATCTGATTGTAATGTATAATTCCCGGTCCCACGTTTAGCCCTCCGCCATTTATAAAATCATTCTTCCCTTTTGTATAAAATAAAATAAAAAATCATTTTCATTTGTTTTCAAAGGGTCTCCCCGCCCTATTGTATATTGCACCATCGGGCCTTGCCAAATCACATCGGAACTTTTGTTTCAAATAACATCCTGTCTGACCCCGATCCCAATTGCGATGATACCATTGCATGCCATGTTTTATATACTCCATTTTATATGGTATCCCCTCTTCCGCCAGCCGATTCTGATTACGATTTACCATATGGACCCCACTCATTCCAAAATCGGTTTTTCCCTTCACAAAGGCATAGATTCATTTTATTTTATTTCAACGGCATATTATTAAAGTCAGCTTCTTCAGAGTAATAATAGAATGGAAAAGTGACAGTCAGTTGGTCAAAGAACTTAAAATAAAATAGAGATATATATAGCTGCAGGAAAATAGGATCGGATTACCTATTTTTCCTTCAGAGAAATTCTCAAAGAGTTTAAAATGTATTGTTGTTCCTTGTTTTTAGAGCCAAATGTTGGTTCTCTTTGCCATATTCAGATTTCAGTTCTTCAGCTATTAGAACAACTCCTCTTTTCATGGATATATGGTTCCACAGTTCAGTGTATTTATTGTAATTGTAAATCATTTGTAAAATAGCTTGAGAAGTCTAAGAGTTCTGAAGTCTGAGAATTCTGATAGTTCTGAGGTCTGTAAACTCAGAAGTAGGGGAATAGTGTGCAAGAACATTTTGTGCTCCATTGTACAGTTTGACAAGGATTAATAAAAGATGCAGCTCTGATTTGTGGGATCCATGTGGTATGAGATTTACCATTCATTTCTTTCCTTTGTTTCATATGTAAATTGTTATGTTCCATCTCTCATCCATAAACATTTCCTTTTGAATGCTTTCAAGATAGGAAGGTAGGATCCATTTTCATGCCCTGCCTTAGGAAATCATTCATCCTCTATGTTTTATCTTGTGTTTGAAGAGGATCCATTTATTGTGCCCTTTTTCAGCTCCTCACCAGTCTTGCCATCCCATCCTTATTAAATTTAAATTGCTAAGTTTCCTACCTATCTTGCCCCATGAAATACCCTATGTCCTGATTTAATTCCCCAGTTTCAACTACCCCTTCTATATCCCACACATCCCTGAAATTCATTTCATCTATTAAAACCTTTTTCCCATCATTTTACCTAGCCTAAAATCAGTTTTCATTTAAGTCATCTCAAGCCTCATTGATCATTTTTTGCTGATATTGACAAGGAGAGAGCCCTCTCCTAATCTAGTAAGGCTAGCTAATAGGTTAAGCATGGTTTGATGTTACCCTAGATTCTTCCTTTCTTAGCCTGAGGTAGATTTAGGCCATAACATAGTGGCGACCATACTGGGGATACAGATTTTTTTTTTGTTAGTGTTATTCATTTTATAAACTACAGATGGAGCCTGAAGTTAGCCAGGTAGCCTTCGAAACACTCTTGCTTTGCATTAGCGAAAGTAGATGAATGCTGCTTCAGTCAATATCTGGTCTAGTCTTATAAACATAACACCTAACTTTCAAATTTCCCCAATACATCAGAAAATTATAGACTTTTGGGTGATGAGTTTAGAATCTGATAGGGTGAACAAGTTGATTTTGTCCGTTTGATTTTTGGGAATAATTCAACACACTGGCTTCCAGATGACACACTAGGGAAAATCCGGATCCTGATCCACCTCCTGTGTATGAAAATCCAAATCTTATTTCGAGAATCCTTCGTAGAGAAAGTCCTATGATTCATGTGTTCAAATCTCATTCATGTCCTGCTATTTTTGAGTATCTTGAAGATCTTGAGTTTGACGAACAATTTGAGTTGTCATTGTTTGAGACTAAGTCAGAAAGTGTTATCGATTCTACTGTCCTAAATCCATATTTTGTCAAATATCTTGAAATTGAAAAATCTAATAGATCAATTGATAGTTATATCTTGAATCTTCAGACTTCTATTGTGGCTACAAGAATTCATGAGTTTATAGAGTCTGCATCTGCAACTCTTGGGTCATCTGCAATTATATCTAGTTCAGAAATTCCTACCGAGCCTCCTTTCATTCCCACCATTCTCGTGCAGCCTTCTTTCTCTGATCAAAAATCTATAGTGGTATCACCTCCATCCACACCACACACACCTCATACATTAGCTACTCTGACTCCTCCTATATCCCCAAGACTGGTTGTAAATCCACCTAGAGCAATGGCTGCCTGATTTTCACCCCTCGCGTTGCCTCAAAATTTGGATAACATGCCCGCTGATTATCAAAGAAAAATTCCATTTTTTGATGGAACTCCTCAAAGTGTCACAGCTCAGCAACATGTGGATAGGATAACAGATTTCTTTGACCTTCATGAGATTGATGTGGAGAATGTGGCCATAAGATAGTTTGTACAAAATTTTGGAGGTGAAGTAAGGAAGTGGTTCAGAGATTTGTCGGCTGGTACTATTACTACATTGGCTAATCTTCAGAGACAATTCTTGGATCAATGGGAAGTGAAGAAAAATCCTCTTCAAATCCTTTCTTAATATGAGAATATCAAGCAAAACATTGGTGAGTCTGTTCAAGATTATTGTGTTAGATTCAATTTTGTTTACAATGCAATTCCTGCTGATATAAAGCCACCTATGGGGTTGGATTTGATTAAGTTCCCAGATGGATTCAATCCTGACATGGCCTACCAATTGAGAGAAAGAGATTCGGCCAATTTGGAAGACATGCAGAAAATTGTAGTCAGCATTGAAGCAAATCTGCTTGCCAAGAGAGCTAGAACGAGAACTGAAAAGAAGGTAATAGTAAAGGACGAGGCTTCCACTTCAAATCAAGTGCTCCATAAGATGAAACAGATGTTTGAAAAATTGACGATTGACAAGTCTGAACCGCAAGTCAGAAATCCTAATTTCCATGGCCAACAGCAACCACAATTTAGAATCAAGCAAAGAGAGCAATGAGTACAAGACCAAGCAGTACAACAGCAAGTGAAGACACCCTTACACCAAAATTTTGTACATGGTTTGGAATCAGATGACGAGGAGAATGTAATCGGAGAAGAGAATCATTTCTTTACACCTGATGATATGCCAATTTTTATTATTGAATATGAGGAGTATTCTGAGAACTCGGCTATACAAAGGGACGAGAATTTCATCTTGGCGAATGAAACAGTTCTTGAAGAAGAGTCTGATGAATATCAGAGGGGGTACATGAATGCTTTGACAACCTAGAAGCGGCAATATTCACTCAGAAGTAGAGAGGTGCCCATTAATCCAATTCAAAAAAGAAAGGAAGTGACAGCACCAAAGAATGATCCACTCATTATGCAGAAAAAAGGGAAAGAGACAGCTGATCCCACCACTAGCAAACCACCATCAGCAAATGAAATATCCAATCAACCAAATATATCAAAGGATAAAACTGAAAAGAAGGATGTCCCAGCTAAAGAGGTAGAAAAAACTTCATCTTTTAACTTAGAAAGTGAAATTTCTAAGTTAAAGTATCCATTCCTTTGACTAAATTGATGAAGAATAGCAGCTATAAGGGTCAGGTGTCTAAGATTTTGAGTTTAGATCCATTATCTGATATGGTAAACGTGGAAGATGATCGACCTGAGTTGATTTTTGGTCCAGCATTGGATGGTCAGTCTCAAGATAGTGATGTACCTCCTTTTTACATCAGCCTTAGGTTGCACGACTTTGTGTTACACAATGCTATATTTGATTCTAGAGCCTCTCATAATCTCATGCCTAAGGCAATCATGGATAAATTGGGATTGGATATCACCAGAAAGTATCATGACCTTTATTCTTTTGATTCTGGTAGAGTAAGATGCATTTGGCTTATCAAATATTTGGTGGTTAGTTTAGATCAGATTCCGACTAAAAGTGTTTTGATGGATGTGGTTGTAGCAGATATTCCTCCTAGATTTGGCATGCTTCTTTCCAGATCTTGGGGAGTAAAACTTAAAAGGACATTGTAGCTTTATTTCTCCTATTCTACTATTCCCGTGTTTGGTCAGATGAGGAAATTATACCGGGAGAAAAAGATGAAGTATATGATCACTAGCAAGGAGAAACCGGTAAATCATCCAATAAACTATGTACATACTGATTTAGAATCATTTGTTTTATACTCAGATAGCTTTAATGATGTGGATAGCCAAGTAATTGAAGTAGAAGACATTCCATAAATCACTGAAAATTTCATAGAGGTCTTGAAAAAATAAAAACAAAGACGAGATAGTACCACTGAGCAAGCAGCCCCCCAACAGTAGAAAAATATTGATGGACAGCAAGGAGAAGTAAAAGAGAAAACATAATTTCAGCATTTGTAAGAGGAATAAGCTGGTTTGTGGACCATGGATTTTGATGGTGTGGTAGGAAGGGAAGGTGCTGGAATTGGCATTTGGATACGCAACCCTGTTTTCTCCCCAAACAAAGTGCCAAGTAATGTAAGGGTCTGTTCTTATAAATTGGCTTTTGATTGTTCAAATAATGAGGCTGAATACGAAGCTTTAATTGCTGGTTTGAAAATTCTTAGAAAGTTAAATGCCAAAAGGATTGCATTGTATGGCCACTCTGAGTTAGTTATAAAGCAAGTGAAAGGTGAATACCAAGCTAAGAATCCTCGAATGTGGGCCTACCGCAATGTGGTACTAGATATCTTGAGATTGTTTTCAGATTATACTTTGACATGTGTCCCTCGTATTCAGAATGGTATTGCAAATGCACTTGCAACAACAGCAAGTAACTTGAAAATTCCGATGAATTAAAACAAAAAATTTGAAATTCATGTGAATCATCATCCGACTGTCCCTGACAATCAAAGGTATTGGCAAGTGTTTCAAGATGATAAAGAAATTGATGAATTTTTGCAAAATGAAGGTAAATTCAAAGATACTTCTATTGATGGGGATCATGATGATGGCAAGGCGAATATAGAAGTCAATCAGATGGAAGTTTTGCAGCTCAAGGACAATGTCATTCCTAAAGGTCTAATACCTTTAGAGGAGATTTTCGACCAAGATGATGTAGCTTGGAAATCGAGATTGCAGCCAACCAAGAAAGGAGTTGAGGATGTGAACATTGGATCAGCAAAAAATCATAAAATGGTGAAATTTTCCAAGGCATTTCCCCCACAGGTAAAAGAAAACTATATCAGTTTACTATCTTCCTTTGCTGATGTATTTGCTTGGGACTATTCAGATTTGAAGACATATGACACAAACATAATTCAGCATACCATCTCGATCAAGCCAAATCAAAAGCCCTTTCGACAGAAGTTGAGAGGAATAAATCCAAAGCTGTTTCCCTCAATAGAGAAGGAAGTGAATCAGTTGTACAAAGCTGGTATCATCATCCCCATAAGATTTTCAGATTAGATTTCTAATTTGGTGCCCGTGCGCAAGAAAACAGGTGAGATCCGTTTATGTATTGATTTTAGGAATCTGAATAAAGTATCTTTGAAAGACAACTATCCATTTCCAAAAATGGATCACATACTTTAGTGAGTAGTTGGACCATCCCGCATGTCGCTACTCGATGGTTATTCCGGTTATAACCAAATTCTGGTGCATGAGGATGATAAAGACAAAATAGCATTCACCACTCCATGGGGAACTTTTCATTATGCTAAAATTCCTTTTGGGTTGAAGAATGCTGGTGCGACCTTTCAATGAGAAATGGATATGGAATTTTCAAATGAGAAAGATGTCATTATAGTTATTTATCTTGATGACTTGACAGTTTTTTCTAATTCAGATGAAGAGCACCTTTATCATTTGAAGATTGTATTTCAGCAGTGTGGCAAATATGGTGTATCTCTCAATCCAAAGAAGAGTCTGTTTTCCATGGATGAGGACAAGCTTCTTGGTCATATTATATCAAAGGATGGCATCCACATTGATCCAGCTCGAGTGGAAGCCATTCAGCGAATTGATCTTCCTCGAAACAAAAATGAGATCCAATCATTCAATGGTAAGATGAATTTCTTACGTCGCTTTGTGCCCAATATCTCAGAACATTTAAGGGAAATCACAAACATGCTCAAGAAAGATAGTGTAGTGAAGTGGACTGAGGAAGCAATAAAGTCTTTCAATTTGGTGAAATTGGCACTTTCTTCAGCTCCGGTTTTGATCAGCCTAGACTATACTCAAGATTTTATTTTGTTTTCATTTGCCTCGGATCATATTATGGCAGCAGTCTTGATGCAGAAAAGAGATCATCTTGAGAAACCAATTGCATTTTTCAGCATAACCATAAGAGATGCATCTTTAAAGTATAATATTATTGAAAAGCAAGCTCTTGCCTTGGTAAAAGAATTGAAAGTTTTTCGAGTCTATATTTTGCATTCTCACATTCTTGCTTATGTTCCTAATGTTGTTGTTAAAGATGTCTTAGTGCAAACAGATCCAGAAGGGAGATGAGGCAAATGGATTGTTGCCTTGTTGGATATGACGTGGAGATGAGACCTACAAAACTCATCAAAGGACAAGGGATGGCCAAGCTAATAGCTGAGTCAAATTTGCATGCCTTGGACATTAATCTCATTGCTGCTATGTCCGAGGAAGATCAAGAAATTTCATTAGCTCAGGTATCAGAAATTTTTGTTCTTTCTCCTTGGTATTCGGACATTGTTTATGTACTCCAAAATCTGTCACCACCGCCAAGAATGGCTAAAAACAAAAGTAGGACACTGAAATTGAAAGCTACCAAGTTTTGTATCATGAATAATGTGCTCTATTGGAAAGATCCCGGTGGTGTCTTGCTCAATTGTTTGGTTGAAGAAGAGGCAAAGCAGGTTATGGAAGACTTTCATAAGGGAGATTGCAGAGGTCATATTTTTTGGAAGATGACGACCAACAAAATTTTGAGAGCAGGATATTATTGGCCAAATATTTTTGCTGATGTGTACAAAGCTGTCAAAAGTTGTCATGTATGTCAGATTTTTCAAGGTAGGAGAAAATTGCAGCCTTTACCGCTCAAGCCCATTGAAGTAAGTGCTCCATTTCAGCAATGGGGTTTGGATTTCATTGGCGAGATCCATCCTAATTCTTAGGTGCAACATAAATGGATCCTTGCAGTGATGGACTATTTTACCAAATGGGTTGAGGTGATTCCCACTAGGCAGGCCACAGATTTGGTAATCATTTCATTTCTTGAAAAAAATATTTTGTCTCGTTTTGGCTATCCAAACAAGCTAATCACTGATAATGTATCAGCCTTTAAATCTAAAAGAATGATTGAATTTTGTGATAAGTATCAAATCACTTTGGGGCAATCAACAGCATATCATCCACAAGGCAACAGATTGGCCGAATCCTCAAAAAAATCCTTGGTTAATATTATCAAAAAGCTACTGGAAATGAATAAGAAAAGTTGGCACAAAAAACTAGTTAATGCACTTTGGGCAGACAGAGTGAGTCAAAATAAATCTATAGGCATGTCCCCTTTTGAGCTCGTGTATGGTGTTGACATTGTATTCCTGACCTCTCTCGCAGTTCCAGTGGTTAAAATTCTGCAGGAAGATGGGAGCAAGGATGATCATTTGCAACGAAGAATTAATCAAATGATCCATTTACAATAGACTAGAGAGGAGGCTTTTCAGAACACTTTCAAGCTGCAAGAGAGAATCAAGAAGATATATGATCGAAGGGAAAAGGCGGACAAGTTTCAAATAGAAGAAGTGGTGCTAAAATGGAACGCAAGAAACGAAGATAAAGGTAAGCATGGAAAGTTTTAGAATCTTTGGAAAGGACCTTACAGAATTGCTGCATATCGAGGCCAAAATGCTTTCCTTTTGAAAGAAATGAATGCAGAAGATTGTCCAGTTAGGCCGGTCAATGGTCGGCTACTCAAACGATACTATTTTTGAAATGTTTTCTACTGTCATATATATCACTGTATATACCGGTTTGTTTAAGTTTCATTGCAAGTGTGTGCTGTCATCATTCTTTCAGTTTGGGGCCCGAGGTGAAGGCTATAAAATTGAGGGTTGATTTCAGTTTTGGTTTGGTTTGTTTAAGTCAGGTCTTTCAGTAATTTTTGGTCTCGAAATTGAGTCATTTTTGAGTCATTTTTCAGTTCTGAAAATGAGTCAAGAGTCTGGTTTTGGTTTGTCGAAGTTATTGACTCCATAGCCCAATGGAAAAATGGCACTGCCTGCTTTCCCAAATATCTGTAGTTCTTGGCACCTCCATGGAGCTACCATCCCCATTGGAGCCAAGGTTAGTGTCAGTCTAGTCATACTGCCATCAGTGATCAAAACTACTCTTTTGCATTTGCATATTAGGTGTCTCATACCTAATAAATTTCACCATTCCGCTAGCTCATCGATTCATTGATGGTAGTAATTTTTTATCAGTTTTCCCTCATGAGGTACTTGATGATTTTCCTCTCTATGGTCTTTATTTATTAGTCACTTTTATTCTCAAAATCATATCAGTAGGTCATATAATGGGTCTCATTAGTTTCTAGGGTCTCACCATGGTCAAATTAATGGGTCAAATGTTAATAAATATCAGCAAGGTCATGAGGAAGTCAATAAACCCAAAGTCACATCACCTGGAAGATCAAAGATATATTTTATTTAGTTTGATGTAATTTTCACCTCAAAACCATGTTTTGAGATGAAAACATGATATTTTTTCTTTATTATCATTCATTTTATAATTTCATGTCATCATATGTAATAAGTCACAATTCAGAAGTTGCCATCTCCACAAAGTCAACACCCTGCCTTTCAGAGAAGTTTTTCATAGCATATTTAGTGTCAAGTCATATTCCAAGTGGATCCATTAGAAAGAGCCTAGAAAGATCTTTCCAACGGTATACTACACTCTTAAAACTGACTTCTGGATTGAAATTTATGCCTAAGTGAAGTAAAAGTCCCTATATCCTCATATACCCCCTATTTCACATTTTTCCCTTTAAACTTTGTATTATTAAAGTTTAACATTTTTCTTTAATAAAATCCGTTTCCATAAACTTTATAATAAAAAGTTTTATATTATAAAGTCCCTGCCATTATAAACCACTTCCCCTTTCCATAACCCCTTAAACTTTAGAACAAAGTTTAAGTTTCATATTATAAAAACCCCATCCCTTCCCCTTCCGTTGCAATCGCAACCCTTCTTTTCTCTCCCCGATCTGATCGCATCGCAAAATTGTGCACCCCGATCAACCCTTATCCAAAAGTTCTGATGCGATTGTATTGTTCCCCTCCGATGTACATCTGACCGTTGATCTTCCCATCTGATTGGATGGCCCAGATTCAATCAGCACCTCCACAGACTCCCTTCCAATTAAACTCCTCCGACCCAATCGTACCATTTAAATACTGCCTCTAATTGACTTTCAGACCCACCATAAATCTTCCACCCCATTCATAATAGTATGGCCCTTCCCTTTGTAAAAGCTAAATTTTATTTTGTTTCGTATTACAAAGGCTTCATTTCCATCGCACCGGAGAAACTCTATTATGCAATAAACTGCCCCGACCTCCCAAATTTGATTGCGATGTATAATTCCTGGTCCCAACTTTAGCCCTGCGCCCTTTACAAAATCATTCTTCCCTTTCGTATATAAAAAAAAAAAAAACATGTTCATTTGTTTTCAAAGGGTCTCCCCACCCTATTGTATATTGCACCATCGGGCCTCGCCAAATCACATCGGAAATTTTGTTTCAAATAACATCCTACCTGACCCTGATCCTGATTGTGATGATAAAATCGCATGCCATGTTTTATATACTCCATTTTATATGGTATCCCCTCTTCCGCCCGCCGATTCTGATTGCGATTTACCATATGGACCCCACTCATTCCAAAATTGGTTTTTCCCTTCGCAAAGGCATAAATTTATTCTATTTTATTTCAACGGTATCTTATTAAATTCTGCTTATTTAGAGTAATAATAGAATGGAAAAGCAATAGTCAGTTGGCCAAAGAAATCAAAATAAAATAGAGATATCTATAGCAGCATGAAAATAGGATCAGATTACCTATTTTTCCTTCAGCGAAATTCTCGAAGAGTTTAAAATGTATCGATGTTCCTTGTTTTTAGAGGCAAACGTTGGTTCTCTTTGCCATATTCAGATTTCAGTTCTTCAGCTATTAAAACAACTCCTCTTTTCATGGATCTATGGTTCCACAGTTCAGTTTATTTATTATAATTGTAAATCATTTGTAAAACAGTCTGAGAAGTCTGAGAGTTCTCAGGTCTGTAAACTCAGAAGTAGGGGAATAGTGTGGAAGAACATTTTGCGCTCCATTGTACAGTTTGATAGGGATTAATAAAATATGCAACTCTGATTTGTGGGATCCATATGGTATGAGATTTACCATTCATTTCTTTCCTTTGTTTCATATGTAAATTGTAATGTTCCATCTCTCATCCATAAACATTTCCTTTTGAATGCTTTCAAGATAGAAAGGTAGGATCCATTTTCATGCCCTGCCTTGGGAAATCATTCATCCTTTGTGTTTTCTCTTCTATTTGAAGAGGGTCCATTTATTGTGCCCTTTTTCAGCTCCTCACCAGTCTTTCCATCCCATCCTTATTAAATTTAAATTGCTAAGTTTCCTGCCTATCTTGCCCCATGAAATACCCTGTGTCCTTATTTAATTCCCTAGTTTCAACTACCCCTTCTATATCCCACACATCCCTGAAATTCATTTCATTTATTAAAACCTTTTTCCCATCATTTTACCGAGCCTAAAATCATTTTTCATTTAAGTCATCTCAAGCCTCATTGATCTTTTTTACTGAGATTGACAAGGAGAGAGCCCTCTCCCAATTTGGTAGGGCTAGCTACCAGGTTAAGCATGGTTTGATGTTACCCTAGATTCTGCCTTACTGAGCCTGAGGTAGATTTAGGCCATAACAGAACCTTCAAAAATAATCTCAATAACTATAGATTTTTAATTATGTATACTATGTTAAATGTAATACAATGAGTTATGAATCTAACCTAATGATCAAACGTCGAATACCAAATGAAATGGAATCAGATAATAACTCAATTACTGGGATATATTCTGAAATATTGTTCGTTGTTTGACCAAGGCTTACCCCATGCATAGAAACTAACTCATCAGTGGGTGAATATATAACACAAGTTGTGGAAGAGATACTCCATGTACTACAACATGGACCATTAGAAAAACCAATGTACGTTTGAAGGGATGCCGACATCTAAAATATAAAGAGTAATCAAGATAAGCAGTGATAGTAGTGAAAGAAAACTTAATATAAGTACACTTATCTAATATAAAGCACACTATCTAAAAAAATCTAATATAAAAGTGAGATCTTCACACGAGAGTCAAGCATAATATCTCTTCAGATAAAGACCATTTATGGGCTTATCTAAAGAGACCCCGTCATAATCAATCAATTCATAGGCCCCTTTGGCAAGCACTTGTTTGAAAATGTAGGGACCATGCTGCATTGGTTTAAATTTCCCAGCACCTAGCTTATCATTAGCTTGATCATATACTAAGACTAGGTCACCTTCTGAAAAAACACAAGGTGTAACACTTCGATCATACTAAGCTTTCACACGTTTCTTATGAGCTTCGGTAGCTAATGCAGTGGTGCATTGAGTCTCATCAAATTGTGAGAAGTAAAAAAAGTTTTTTCCTCTTCAGAGGTAGCTGGTAGTAACTATATGACTAATTGGAGTGACGGTATTTCACATTCACTGGTTAACAAAGCTTTTAAACCATAAACCAGTTGAAAAGGAGTGAACCCTATAGTATTTTTTGCTAAGGTTCGATATGCCCATAGTGCCGAAAAATGCATGGTATGCCAATACGATTTGTGAGTTTTGATAATCCGTTTAATCATGGTTGTTAAAACTTTAGTAATGTCTTCAACCTGACCATTAGCCTACAGGTAATATGGAGTAGAGTTATCATGGTGCAAGCCAAGTTGATCGGAAAGTTTGGTCATCATTATATTTTGAAAATGACTCCCATGATCTATGATAATAGATTGGGGTACATCGAAACGAGAAATCACATGATTGAATACGAATGTAGCTACATTTTTGCCATCTGTCACAAATGTAGGCATCGCCTCAGCCCATTTGGTAAAATAATCTACAGCGAGAATAATATACCCATCCCACCCAGTCGAGTGAGGGTTACATGTAATGAAATCAATGCCCCATTTTGCAAAAGGACTGACAAAAATTATTGGGTGAAGAGGAGTTGGAGGTGCACGCATATTTCGATCAAAAATTTGGCAGTTGTGGCATTTTTGGACCACAATAATGCAATATTTAAACAATGATGACCAAAAATAGCTAGCGTGCAATATATTTTGGACTATGGCAAACCTACACATATGACCACCACACGCTCCAGAGTGGCAGTCATTCAAAACCCTTTCAGCCTCTTCGTGAGTTATACAACGTCAAAAAACAGAATCTGCACCACGACGATAAAGTCTCTCCCCAACAATATTTTATTGTTTGGATTTATATCAGATTCTCCATCGATTTGATCGTGAAAGCTCTGGGTGAAAGGTTTGGGTTTGAAGATAAATGATGATATCTCCATACCATAGATCTAATGTACTGATAAGAAACATAGATTCATCTGCAACATGACTCTCTACCATGGTTTCCATCTCAATATTAGGAAAGTCACACATGTGTTTTGCAAACAACAATGATTTATTTGATTTAGATTTTTCGAATTCCAAATAAAACCATTATAGAATAAAAATCCATTTATATTATTTTCCCTCGAGTAATTTTTTTTTCAAAATATACATCATCGGGTTACAATTAGATATCACAGTTGTTTTGCATAACAGTATGTAGTGACGAAATCATTGGACAACTTCAACCGCTACCAAAGACAATTTCTCTACATGCGAATATTTAATTTCGGTCGGATTTAGATTCCAACTTAGATAGTAAATCACATGCTCATTGTGAGATTCATTCTCCTAAACTAGAACCATTCCAATGGTAGAATCAGAGGCTACTATGTATAAAAATAGTCCTGTTTATAATTGGGTGGATGCAATAATGGTGCATGGTTTAACGCGTGTTTTAGAGAATCAAAATATCGATCATCAATCTCATCCCAAATAAAAGGAACATTTTGTTCCAACAACTGGGTAAAACCTTTTGTTAACTTAGCATAGTTTGGGATGAGCCTATGTAGAAAGTTTGCTTTCCCTTGTAAACTTTGGAGTTGGCGAAGTGCGAAAGGAGGAGGTAAATTTATGATGGCCTCAACCTTCAAGGGATTGACACGAATGCTATCTTTCGAAACAACGAATCCCAGTAATCGTCCTGATTGCACACAAAAAACACATTTGTGCAGATTAAAATGAATCTTGTAAAGCCTAAATCTCATGAAAATAGCTCATAAGTGAGTATGATGATCATCCCTATGTAATTAGTGAGAAGGTAAATCATCGAGGTAAGGCTGTAAAATATGTTTGATATCATGAAAGCATAAGACATTGCCATTTGAAAATTTGCACCAAAATTCTTTAATCCGAAAGGTAGTTTTCAATAAGAAAAAGTTCCCCAAGGACATATAAAGGTTGTTTTGGTTGATCAGCAGGGAGTATGTTGATTTGATTATATTTGGAAAACCCATCCATAAATTAAAATATTTCATTACCAGCACAATTATCTATAATATGGTCAATATAGGGGGTCGGATAATTGTATTTTGGACATGCTTTATTAATCTTCCTATAATCAACACATACTCGTATAGTCCCTTATTTTTTGGTAACAAGAACTATATTAGATACCCAATCTATCAATGGGATTGGATAAATAAATCCTTCTCATAGGAGTTTTTTAACTTCAGCTTTAATAACAACAAATTTTCTCGAATGTATTGGAGGTAATCTTTGTCTAATAGGCTTGGCATCTGGGTATGTCTTTATTTCATGAACGATAATATTTGGATCGATTCCTGGCATCTCTTCGTAATACCAGGCACATATGTCTTGGAATTGAAATAGGGCTTTATATGTATTAGTTTATTCAATCGTACAAGAAGCACCTATATGAATGTTTTCAACAATTCCAATTTTAACTAATATGTCAATAGAAACAGTTGTAGAAATGTTTCCCAAATTAATCTCAGAATCTGGATTTGTAATTGATATGGGATTCTGTGGTTCCTTAACATAATCAATCGTAAAAATAGATGAAAAATAATTTTCAAACCTATCAAGTTCAGGTAAAAACTAAGATCAATGATGAAGATCATCCTAGGGTAATTCATCCATAGGCAAAAATTCACGAATACTTTCATCAGTGTGAAACACTTATTGAAAAGGATCAGAAATTGATGTCAATTCTAAGCTTGACAGTGAATATTATTCTTCAATGATCACATTCATTGGATTAGAAATAGTTGAAAGTGTGTCATAAAATGACTGTAATGTGACATATGCCATCTCAAAATGACTCAAAGGCATCTTTCCATTGAAAGAATCCATTTCTGACTCTGAAGTCACTACCCAAGTGTCATCGAATGGTATAGTGCTTGATGAAATCATATTGATGTTAGCAATGGTATGAGGTATGTTGGGTGGAGGCATAGAGAAATTTCCCATCAAAACAGAGTCTTTTACTAAAACTACACCAATATCTTCATATGGAATAATTGATTTTCCAATACATTGGATATTGTCTGTAGAAGCAGGGTCTGATGAATAATATGAAAACTGATCGATTTTCACAATATTCCCTTTATGAGGAAACATGATTAATTGAAATATATATGAAACGACATCAATCATGGCATAATACCAACTAAGACCTAAGATAAGGTTGTAATCTAGAAGGGCATCAACAACTTCCACATCTAGATTAACAATTTTTCCTTCTACTTCTATAGGTAGATCCTAAAGTATTCCAAACGGATGGAATCCTCTTCCATCAAAGGCTTTAAGGATTGTTGGAGATTGGTTGAGTGTCAGAGAACCAATATTTTTCCAACAATTTAATGACATTATGCACGTGGATTCCCCCTCATCAATTACAGTATGAAAAACTCGTATGTTTTTTACTAATACTGGAATCTAAAAAGGCATCTGATGAGGGAGTCTCGGTGTAAAATTTTCTAGATAAAATACCATGAGGTTAGAATCTTGAGGATATATAGTTCCAATAGATGATACAAATAATTTCATTTTCGTTGGAAATAATTGTAGCACTTCTAAGGCTAACATTGCTAAAGGGGATATTGCCAAGTCTTCAACAATGTTGTAGTTTTGATTAGCTCTCGCATGTGGATTGAAAGCTGATTTTAGAAGTACAACTTTAGTAGGCGGTTTAATCACTAGATCAGGATTAGGTTTCTCGATATGAAGTGGATCAGAAACCGAAGGAGATATAGCTGGTGTTGAATTATAATTTTCTATCTCTTTACCAGTTATAGGATTATTACTTCCATAGTCTTGTGATCGCGTCGCAACCATAACCTTGGACATAATTAAAATATCTGCCGATGAATTTGAAGAAGATCCTGTCATTTTTCTATCTTGAGTAGGAAAATGATCTTTCAAGGTAGCGAGTGTGGGTGAACCTTTGATGAATTTAGAGACCTCAGATTGATGTAGGCACTCTTTAGTAAAGTGATCCTCATCACAGATAAGATAAGGATAATGAGGTTTTCGTTTATCGTCAGATGGTTCATTCTTTTCAGTTTTCTCTTTGGGAGACGAAGTTTGTTTTCTTTTATTTTTTCCTTTCTTCTTATTACTAGTTTTGGATTTAGCGGTAGATGAATCTACAACATGAATGTCGGCAAACGTTTCAAGGGAAGAACCTCCTTTTGGTGAATTTGGTAAAGTTATGATAGGAGAAGTAGTTTTTGAGGACTTCTTCTTACTCTTATTAGCGCTAACTAAAAAAATTACACCGTCTACAACATGAGATCCTAAAGGAGTTGTAGTTATTTGACCAGGACGTGGTAAGTCAGAATTTTTTTCGTATAAAGTACCAGATTGTGTATATACAAGGTCAAAGTACTGATCTTGAGAAATGACCTATTCTTCCGTAACAACCCCTCCCTTAGCCACATCTTCAGTGATATTTGGAAGAAATTATTTGATAAACCATTCTGCCAAAATATGATTCGGAATAAATACTTTCACTAAATGTCTTCTACGCTCCATTCATGTATCTGATCTGATTGTTTTAATGAAGTCAAGACGTAGACGTAGATTGTTTTAATGAAGTCAAGAGTTCCGTGCCATTGTCGTATCTGGTTGGAAACTAAAAATGTGTTAATAAGGTTGTCACTAATGCGTTGAAATTGTTGAATGAGCAACGTATTATTTCAATATACCATTTTGCAGCTAAACCTATCAATGTTCTCTAAAATGGTCTTAATCAAATGGAATTATCAATCAAAGAGTTGGATGCACAATAGAGGTGGTAAGTCATGACATGTTATGAGAGGTCCTCTCCTGATTTACCTTCGAACTTAGGAATATCACTGGGAAAATTATTCAACATTGGCAGCCAATACAGAAGATAATAGATCGGATCATTCGTTAAGCGCAAAAAATTAGGTAAATCCAAAGTTTCTATGAATGACAACTGATGGTTAGGGTCCTGCTGAGAAAATTGATAACCTTGTGGAACTATACCAGTACCAAGAGGAGGATATCCAGGATATCCTAGAATAGCCTATGCATTTGGGATTGGAATACTCCCCGATAACTAGGATTGGCCAGACCATATTGAGGTTGAGCTGGTACCTGATACGTGTAACCAGGGTACAGTTGATGCCGGTATACTAAATTTTGTGCTACACGTCCATATTGATATTTCCCTTGATATGGTTGATAAACAAATTGAGGTTGGCTTGTTACAATTGTACTTGTACCAGGTTGTCCCATAAGCATCTGAACAATAGTTTGAACTATGGGTCCAGGTTGTTGTACTGTGACTACAGGGATTTTTTGTGATACTTAAAGGGCTATAGAAACATGGGCTACAGAAATCCCAGGGATAGGTGTGGAAGGTTGAACAGAAGTTGGTGTAGTATTTTGAGGTGGAGTCCTAGGTGTACTCGAACCAGGCTACTGAACTGTACTAGGTGGAGATACATATGTTATAACATGAAGCTTAGGTTGGATAGTTTGTTGGATTTGAATGTAACCAATTGGCTGAATAGGTTGATTATAAGGTACTTGCACATTAGGTTGAAAATTCTGTTGAGTTTGTGTCAGATCCCACACCATGTTACCTCCAAGATATGGAGGTCCCATTGAAGGTTGTGTTGAATAAGATAGACCATAACTAGTTTGATCATTTGGAAAGTATGTTTGATAATTGGATGGATAATTCCCACTAAAATATTGACCTCCCTGAAAAAATTGATTTTTTGGGTAGAAATGTGGCCCTAAAGGAGGATGTTGTCATTGGAAAGGCAGTTTCCCTGGCATATGGTACTTTCCTTGAAGAGGTTGCAGACCCTGAATTGAGTACTACCCTCTAGGTTGATATTGTCCTTGAGGTTGTCCCTAAGGCGGTAAATTACTACCTTGAGGATGCCCCCCAGGTGGTATTACTACTTTGAGGTTCAAGGTTAGGAATGTGTACAGACATCATGTAAACGTGTTCGTGTTCCCCACTCAAATTTTCAGTATGTAATTCAATTAGACCAGCTAATGGTATAAGTTTTTCGGGAGAAGGAGCTACTCTTGAGAAAGTATCAAAAAGCGACTCGTATCCCATAGGAACAGACAAAAAACCATACAAATATGATTGATTCATAAAACATGGATGACTCGCCAGACATGTTTAATGAAGGTCTGTGATTACCTCTTGGTATGGCGTAAAAAGGAATTCAGGGTGGTGAATAGTTCATACCAGAATTGTGTAGAAAGTATGTTAACTGAGAACACTAAGGATCTTGTTTGAAATGGCTATAGTAAACCAATTCACTTGGCCTAAGTTCTAAATATTCTTGATGTGAAGGAAGAACAACTTCTTCCTCTATGTCAGTAATTTCTTCAATGCTAATGAGCACAAGAGGAAGGTTCTCAGTGATACTAAACTTCACTCAAGGTGAATCAGGATGAATGGGGCTTGGAGTGATGAACTTTGAAGTAGGCTCAGATGTAGAAGGTTCAGTTTCTGGTTTAGAAATTTAAGGCTCAGTAGCTAATAATTCACTATTTGTGGAAGCAAGTTCAACTAGTTCAGAAATTGTGAGTTTTCTTTGAGAACTCTCTGTTGTTTGAGGTTGATCTACTTCATAAACAGGAATTATAATTACTGATGTTTCCTCGTGTTCAGTTGATCCAGTCCCTGATGGTTTTCCTTTCTCATATTTAAGCTTTTCTAACTAGCTTGGTGTGTACTCAGGGGGTTTCCTCTGCATTCTACATGATTTTATAGGTAATTCAACCACGATTAAAAATTTAACACACGAAATCAAAGAAAATCTCAAGAAAATATCCTAAAGTCTCTATGGAAACAATCAAATTCATCACATGCCTACAAAATCTAAGAGAACAATTCACACACAAACAATAGATTCCCACACTAAAAACACTATGTGGTGATGAAATCCAACATGGTAGAATTCTAATGTAGAAATCACGGTTGGAACAATTACCCCAACAAACTTCTTAATGAAACAGTCCGGTGCAAGTATCTCCACTTATACCATCTCAAAGTGAAGAGTACCCTCCCGAAATTCCAAGTGAGTCTAGTCGACGTCTGCTCTAGGTATAGTGGGACCTTCCCTCCACCGTCACCTTGGGAAAAAATCCTAAATTTTATAGCCACTAAGGTCACCAACGGGAAAAAATGTACTTGGGGGAATAGTCTACGATCCGATATACATGCAAGGGTAGAGTAACGAGCTCATTACCTTTGAAGGCTCCTTGATATAATCCAAGGTTTACCAACAAGTGACCCTGGGCTCCTTGACAGTGGTCTATCTGAGGTTTACCGTTTTTGATACATGCATATCTGCTATCTTTCCTAATGAGATGGGTATGATTACCTCACTGGTTACGACATGATCTCGTGCTTGAATCTTTTAAGAAGAGCTTCCCAGAGCACAAATGCTACAATTGGATTTTTCCTACCACAAGATTTCTAACTTTTTGTTTGAACTTTCTTGGAATGTTAATTACAACATGTTCCAAGACACTATCCTAAGCTATGTTGGTGGAAAAGAGCCCTAGAAAATGTAAAATATCTAGATTTATTTTATTAAAGCGTTGTTTCTAATTTGGTTGTTGCTTAAGACAGAAGGTATGGAAGTGAAACTTCAATGATTATTTATGACCCGACTCCAAAATATGCTAAATGAATATAAATGAAAAGTGCAACTCTTTTATTTTCAATGAATCTTATTTAAGGGAAAGATTGAGAGATCTAACAATTTTTGAAAACACCAATTATTTCATTCATAAACAAAATCTTTGAAAATAAGATGATTTCTTTGAGAACTCAATTTCACAAAATGATCAATTACTCGATCAAAATGAAATCCCTTAATCTATCAAATCAGAAACTACAAATCATTAAACAAACTATTTCCAAAAAGAAAACAATATCTACAAATCCTAAAAACATAAAATTAAAAATCAAAAGAAAAACTCTAATTTTTATGTCTATCTAGAAATTTTGAAGACTTTTTCTCCTAGTTTGTGATCAAACCAAGAAGAATTCTACTTATTTCAGCAGAAATGAAAACATCAACAATGTTTTGGTGTGAAAATTAGGCCTTAGTAAGCTAAAAGCTCTCCTAAATTTGCAAATGAAAATGAAATCAATTTTCATAAAAGTAAGGTTTGCAACGAGTTTAATGGCTCAAAAAGAGAACAACATGATACCAGTAAGCTAAATGAAGGTTTCTTATATGGAGAAAAAATAAAGTAGGGAAAACACTCACTCATAAAATGCAAATCAGATGAAAAATCACACAAACGCAAACATTGTTGAAAATAAATTCACACATAAGATTTTCATAGCTAAGGTAGACTCGGGAAAACACAAAGAATCATGTAATCCGACTCCTAAAAAGAGAATTTTAAATTTTTCAAAAATTTTCCACAAGTCCGCAGGTTCTAATAGAGAACATAGTGGTACCGCACTGTTCTGAACTAAAAACTGCGGAGGTTGTCGCACTATTTTCAAATAAAAACCATGGAGACCAGGAAAAATATAGAAAAAAATCAATATTAAGCTTTTCTTTTCAGGGATTCTTAGACGTTATCTACCCAACCTAGTTTTAGACTAATCCAAATAAAAAAACTCTCAAAATTCAAACTGAAAAAATAAAAAAGGAAAACTAAGTTCTATTCCCCAGTGGAGTTGCCATTTTTTTATGCGGATTAATCCATCTTGCTGATAAGAAAGATCTCCCTAGTATTCTACGAATATCTAGAAACAAACATCCATTTTTAAATCATTTTCCCCCTGATTATTTGTAATTCAGAATTATTATAAACAAAGAAAGAGGACATGCCCCTACCTTGAAATCTGACATTCCATGTATTCTTTTATCCAGTCACTCCAAAGAGGCTTCTTCAGTAAGTAGAAACTGCAATCAAAGACAGAAAAAATAATTAAAAGAACCTGCAACATATAATAATTAAGAACAACTAATCTAAATTAGTGATCAAGGAGTCTAAGTATTGAATTATTCAAATAAGCACAAGAAAAAATCAATGAGAAAAGCAGATTCATATGTATTATCTTGAATGAAAAGAGTAACTTTACAGCCTGATGCCTTGATGTCATACAAGTTCCTCCTAGGGCCCTGAACAACCGTTCCTCCTTCAGTTTGACAATTCTTCCTCTCTTTGAAACAACATGGAGTTATGGACACAAGGGTGTGATCATTCTCATGCCAACAACAACTAGTGTAGAGAGTATGCTCTCTTGAGAATTTCTTTAACAACTAACATGTATGTCTACCCTTGAGACTGAAACAAGAGCTCAATTTATAGGGAAATGGAGGTAGTTTCAGTATCATGAAGAGAGGGATGGATTCCTCTCATGAAGGGATTTGAGCTCCATAGACCAAGGGATAAGCTCCATGAATGGAGGAATAGAGCTCCATGAGTGGAGGGATAAAGCTCGAACTGATCGCGCATCTAGAAGCTTCCATTTGGGATAATATTCAACTAGCTAGGCTTCTATAACTTAATTTTTCCTTTATTTGACTGTTTATGGGGGTACACAATTTTTATAAGCAGAATGTGCAAGAGTTGCCGCAGGTTATAGAAAAAATATCTGCGGATCCGCAGGAAAGAGCTAGGAAAAGTGCATCGTTAGACTTTTAAGGGTTTTAATGAGCTTTTCTCCAATTCCAAGATTTGGTTTAGGAACATTAAAGTTTTTGACTTCTAAGGGAGCATACTATAGCTAGTGATGAACCTATATGGATAGTCAAAAATTTTCCACAGGTCCATAGGTTCTAATAGAGAACAGACTGGTATCATACTATTCTGAACTAAAAACTATGGAGGCTGCTGCAATATTTTCAAATAAAAACCGCAGAGGCCAGCAAAAATACAGAAATAAATGAATATTTAGCTTTTCTTTTAAGGGATTCTTAGAATTTATCTACCCAACCTAGTTTTAGACTAATCAAAATTAGGAAACTCTCAAAATTCAAACTGAAAAAATAAAAAAATAAAATAGAGTTCTATTCCCCAGTGGAGTTGCCATTTTGTTATGTGGATTAATCCCTCCCGTAGACAAGAGCGATCTCCCTAGTATTTACGAATATCTAGAAACAAACATCCATTTGTAAATATTTTTCTCTATATTATTTGTAATTCAGAATTATTATAAACAAATAAAGAGGACATGCCCCTACCTATAAATCTGATGTTCGATGCAATATTTTATCCAGTTGCTCCAAAGAGGCTTCTCTAATAAGTATAACCTGCAATCAAAGACAAACAAAAGAATTTAAAACACCTGCAACATATAATAATTAAGAACAACTAATCTAACTTAGTGATCAAGGATTCTAAGTATTGAATTATTCAAATAAGAATAAGAACAACTCAATGAGAAAAGGAGATCCATATGTATTATCTTGAATGAAAAGATTAACTTTACAACCTTAGGCCTTGATGTTGTACAAGTTCCTCTCGAGGTCCTGAAAAATTGTTCCTCCTTCAGTTTGACAAGCCTTCCTCTCTTTGAACCAACATGGAATTATGGACATACGGGTGTGATCATTCTCATGCCAACAACAACTAGTGTAGAGAGTATGCTCTCTTGAGAATTTCTTCAAAAACTAACATGTATGTATACCCTTGAGACTGAAACATGAGCTCAATTTATAAGGAAATGGAGGTAGTTTTAGCTCCATGGATGGATTCCTCTCATGAATTGATTTTAGCTCCATAGACCAAGGGATAAGCTCCATGAATGGAGGGATAGAGCTCCATGAGTGGAGGGATAAAGCTCGAACTGATCGCGTGTCTAGAATCTTCCAGTTGGGAGAATATTCGACTAGCTGGGCTTCTAGAACTTAATTTTTCATTTATTTGACTATTTACGGGGGTCTGCAAATTTTATAAGAAGAATGTGCAGGATCTTCTGCAGGTTATAGAAAAAATATCTGTGTAACCATAGGAAAGAGCTAGGAAAAGTACAGAGTTATACTTTTAAGGGTTTTAATGATATTTTCTCCAATTCCAAGGGTTGGTTTAGGAACATTAGGGTTTTTGACTTCCAAGGGAGCATAATATAGGTAGTGATGAACCTATATGGACAGTCAAATGTCATGGTGACAAAATAATATGTAACAGGCGGAGGTTAAGGGATAAGTCGTGACCGTGGCCGCTGGACCCAACCACTAATCTTACTGTCGGAAATAGTGGTCACAAGCCGACAGGTGAAACCTCCACACTGTTAGGCTAACCGTTGAGGTTAAATTCCTATCCAAAGTATATTTTTTTTTCATTTAAATTTTCACTAGGGTCCTATTTAATACACCTTATACCTATGATAGATGTCACAATGTGACATGACCGAGAGCCATCAAACTAATTTTTCTCAACCAAATGCCTGATTTGGCTTTAATTTTTTTAAGATAAACATTATAAAACCATGAAATTTTCCTTCCGTGGGCACACATTGAGATTTTGGAGTTTAGATTCAGAGGGTCAGAGGAAATTTTGGTTTCACCATTGCTTGACCATCTGGAGGCGGAATTGAGCGCAGTGATAGGCGTTGGAAAGCTGAGAGAGAGAGATTCTTGTTGTCAATGACCAGAAGTGCCTAAGAGCATGATCATTCCAGTGTTTTTCTGTATAAATAATTCCTAGGTTCAATCCTAATAAAGTGGATACCCATCTTGAAAGTGGACCTAGAGACGTAGTCCACCCGGGGCGAACTCCGTAATCAATGTTTGTTGTTTCTTATCTATGTTCTTTGTTGTGTTTTTATTCTTAATTTTTTGTTGGTTTAAGTCATGAATTATTTCCTTCAGTATTCCACATTAAAGCATTCACCAATTAACGATCAATTCACTTAATGGAAAATTAATCAAACTATCTCAGCACATAATCGATCACATTCAGATCATATATTTTGGTATCAGAGCAGGTTTTGCTTTGTATTATTTTGACATTGGATGTTAACCAGGTTAGTATTACAACATGGAGAATAAAATCTTGAGGATTTCAATCCATAAATTATAAAGAGGAAAGTCTATCATCAATCGACGATGACATGGACTGAAAACGTTGAAACCGATGAAACTCCTTAAATGAAGCACATGGACAAGAACCAAATTCAAAAAATGTTTTTGAACATGCAACATATGTTGGGAGAACTCTATTAAGATAAGAAGGCTAGAGATGCATCTTCTCCGTCAAAGGCATCGAAGAAGGACAGGGGAAAAGGAAAATCAAATAAACCTCCTTCTCCTCCATCAGCTCCTTCTTCTTCTTCTTCTTCTTCTTCTTCTTCTTCTAGTTCAGAATATGAAACAGATAAGAAACCTCATAAATATCTTTTAAAACTTGATCTAAATTTTTAGTTACCCGTTTATGATGGTGAAATGAACCAAAAGAAACTAGATAATTGGATAAAGCAATTAGAAGTGTATTTTTGAATTAAAAACATTTCTGATGATAAGACAAAGATCCAGTTAGCTACTCTTAGTATGGGGGGAACTTCTTTATTCTGGTGGGAGAGTGAAATACAGATAGATTTAAAGCATAAAGATAGAATCATCTCCTCATGGTATAAATTTTTGAAATTTCTAAAGAAACAATTCTATCCATTGAGTTACACACAACAATATGTTATTGATTGGCAATGTTTGTGACAAGGTAAGGGAAAAAATGTTCAAGAGTTCACTCTGGAGTTCAGGAAGAAAGCGTTGGCGCTTGGTATTCCTTTGGATACACGAGAAAATTTGTTAAATTACATTGGCAATTTAAATTCATATTTACAACATACATTATTGATGTTCAATCCTAATGACTTTGATGAAGTATGTGTTCAAGCCATACATGTCGAATCAGGTGGCAGGCCATTCAATTTTTCACCAAATACATCCAAATAATTGGAGTCGAAAGATAGCAAGAGGAAGGATATTTCAAAAGGAAATAAGACAACTACAAATCAAAAGGAATATGAAATACCTACCTATACTCGCTGCCAGTGGATCGGGCATGATGAAGCTAGATGTTGGAAAATTCACCGAGAACTCAAGCCAAAGAAGTTCCAAAAGAAGAAAGGTGAAAAGAAGGTTGATACAAAAATCCAACAAGACTTGGACTCTGATTCAGGTGATGAATGGAAAATTACCGCAATGGTTATGATAGGTAAAAACTCTGTTGCTAGTTCAATTTCAAGTACTTCTATTTCTTCTTCAAATATTAATCGCCTGGATGAAGATAAAAGAGTTGTGTTATTTCATATAATGGTAACTTCTAAGCACAAAAAAATAGATACATTGTTTGATACTGGGTCACAAGAAAATTTAATATCTGAATCATTAATTAGGAAATTGGCTTTGGAGACATGGAATCATCCAAGACCATCCCCATTAGGTTGGCTAAAGGAAGAAACTTAGATTAATGTCACAAAGCAGTGTCGATTAAAATTTTCCATCACAGCTAATTACATTGATTAAGTGGATTTAGATGTGATACCATTAGACATATGTGGAATAGTGATAGGAAGTCCTTATCTCTATGACTGTGATGTGGTATTTCATAGGAAAGAGCATAAGTATCATCTTAAGAAAGATGGAATTGAATACATCGTACGGACACATAAAATCAAAACTCACTTGGATTTAGTTAATTCTAATTAGATGAAGCACTTAATAAGTTCAAGTAAGAGATATATTATGTTTTTAAGAGAACAATATAAGGATCTTAATGATGCTTGTTCAGGTTGTGAAACTTGGCTTAAAGATAGTTTGGTTAAAGTGGTAGATTCATTTCAAAGTCTATTTAAAGAACCAAAAAATCTACTTCATAAACGGGAAATACAACATGAGAAACAGTTGATGTATGTTGCCCCTCTTCGTAATATTGGAATGTATCACAAGTCAGTTATAGAGCATGAAGAAATAAAGAAAAAAATCCAAGTGATGGTTGGAAAAGACTCCATGCGACCTAGTTCATCTCCATGTGGTTTACCCATAATTTTGGTTCCTATGCAAAATGGGACATGGGGAATGTGTGTCGACTTTAATTTTTTTATTCATTTAAGCATAAAATTTTCACAGCACCTCTTAGATCATCAACATCCATTTGAAGTTAAAACAGATGCTAGTGGTTATGCAATGGGTAAGAAAAAAATGATTCACACATATCATCAGTCGCTTCAATACATTCAGTCACAGACTAAGTTGCAACAATCTCGCCACTATAGATGGATGAGATTTATTCATAAAATTCACTGAGCAATTAAGGAAAATAAAGGTGTAAAAAATGAAGTATTTGATATGCTGTATAGACCATCTTTGAATGCTTCATTAGTATTTCAGAATAGTTCATTGAAACATGAAAGCTATGTAGAAGAGTATAGTACTGATGAAAATTTCAAAGATATTTATGAATCACTAACTCATGGTACTCAGATAGAAGAAAGCAATTATCATATTCATGATAGGTTGTTATATCATCTAGGTAATTTTTTCATACCACAGATAGAAAGGGTGCATGTTATTCAGGAAGCTCATTCTTCTCGAATTGCAGGGCATTTTTCCGTAAGCAAGATTATGGCGCAAATTCAAAGGTATTGTTACTGCCCTCATATGTATGAAACAATTGTGAAGTACATTAAGGGATGTGTGATGTGTTGTAAAATAAAACCAAGAAATTAAAAGGTTGGTTTATACATGCCACTTCTGGTTCCTTTGCAACCATGGGACATCATGGATTTTGTTGAAGGACATAAATGTTGAACATGACTAAGATACATATTCTTCAAGGTTACTGCAGTAAAAATCCTAAGTTTTGGGATGAATATTTTCCTTATATGCATCATGCTTACAATCAAGCCTTACATTCTTCTCTTGCTATGCCATGACAAGCATCGATTCAAGTCAAGTACAAATTGTGCCATGACAAGCATCTGTTCAATCATCATTTTTAGGTCGGTGATCAGGTATGGTTCTATATCAACAAAGGCAGGTTGAAAGGAGAAGGTAAGAAACTAAAATATATTAGGTATGGTCCCTTCTATATTTTTGAGAAGGTTGGAAATAATGCATTCTGATTATATTTACCACCTGACATGCGTATTTATTCAGCTTTGAATGTATAAAATCTGAATTTGTATTAACCTTCGATGATCGTTGATCCTGAGGAAGATACATAGATTCCTACAATTGATGATTTAGCACCTGAGTATATGAATGAGTTGCAGGAAGATACCATATTCCATAGGAGAGTTCGTACTTCTAGATGAAGAGATGTGGAATATCTTCAAGTGGGACTCAAGAGCATAAATTCAAGCAAGGCGTGATGGATAGAGATTGGAAAAGTGAGGGATGTACCCTCACCTGATATCTATTTAAAATCAAAATTTTGTGGTACAAAATCTTTCAAGTGGAGAGGATTTATCGAGGAGGATATTGTTTAGTATAGAATGATAGAGTTTCAGTTTTCCTATTTTATGGTTCAGTCTTCAGTATCATCAGTTTCACCAGTGTCGTCTAAAGAAGAAGTCCTCAAGATGTCATGTGGTCTAAATTTTGTGATGTGATGGTGTAATTTGGTATATAAAGTGTCATGGTGATAATGGTACTAGGTCCTCTATTGTGAAATAACTTACAAAATGTAATTACAAAAGACCTAATCCTAAACCTATGGTCTAGTTTGAGCACTATGTCAAAACCTAGTTCTAAGACCTAAGGTCTAACAACTAAGACTTAAACCTAAAAACCTCTATAGCGCAAACATAACCTATGGTGTAAAACCCTTTCGGGCCTAAAATATATAAAAAAACCCAAAAATCAAATGTAATATGACCACAGACTTGAACATGACCTGTAAACCGCGTTGGAACTATGTGTTGGCATGTGAATAGGTATTAAAACTATGGCAGAAAATCGTAACCACAGAGTTAAGCCACCATCTCAAACTGTTGACAGCTACCGTCAGAGACTCACATGTGAAAATGGCAGAGGTTAAGGGATAAGATGTGACCATGACCGCCGGATCCAAAAACCAATGTAGCCACCGAAAATACTGGTCACATGCCGAAAATTGCAACCTCTGCGTGGTTAGGCTGACCATCATGGTTAAATTCCTATCCAAAGTCTAATTTGGTTTTTGAATTAGATTTTCGCTAAGGTCATAATTAATACACCTTATCCCTATGCTAGATGTCACAATGTGACAAGACTGAGAACCATCAAACTGATTTTTCTCAACCAAATGCCTGATTTGGCTTTCAATGGTTTGAGGAAAACATTATAAAACCATGACATTTTTCTTCCATGGGCACACATTAAGAGTTTGTAGTTTAGATTTAGAGGGTTAGAGGCAGTTTTGTTTTTAGCATTTCTCGACCATCCGGAGGTGGAATTGAGCGCAGAGACAAGCGTTGCAAAGCTGAGAGAGAGAGCTTCCTATTTTCATTTACCAGAAGTGCTTGTGAGAAATATTAGTCTGTTTTTTTTCTTTACAAATACTTCCTCAGATCAATCCTAATAAATTCAACACCCATCTTGAAAGCGGACCCAAAGACATAGTTGACCAGTGATGAACTCCTTAATTAACGTTTGTTGTTTCTTATCTCTATTATTTTTTGTGTTTTCATTCTTAATTTGATGTTGGTTTAAGTCATAAATGATTTCCTTCAGTCTTCCACATTAAAGCATCCATCAGTTAATGATAAATTCACTTAATGGAAAATTAATCAAACTATCTCAGCACATAATCGACCACATTTAGATCACTAGTAGGGGTCAAATCTAGGTATTTCCATTGTTTTTTCAAATACATCACTGTTTTAATGTTTTGTTTCATTTCTGAACTTTTCATTGAGTTTTCAGCAGTGGCATGGAATCTGGGCCTCAAAAATTTCTTTAAGTCATATGGATGTAGGTATAGGTCTGGGAAATTTAGCTCCTAGACATAGGCATGAAGGCTTGTGCATGCATCTAGAGCTTCCCAGACACACTCATTGTTAGCCACCTATAAATTCTAATATACCCAATGGTGGCTAAATTTGTTGTCAAGTCTTCAAGAGATAGTTTCCTTTGAAAAACTATCATCCTTGAAGTCTTATGGTTTTCCTATCCTAGAGTTTCATCTTCACTGTTGTTTCCATTAATGAACCCTACTGTTTATGAAAGAAATTGTTTTCAAAATGCCTCTGAAACTCCCCCTTTCACTCATTTTTATCCACTTTCATAAAGCTTTATTTTAATCCTTAACCCTCCATTTCCCTTTGAAGGCCTCCAAAATCCCTTTAAACCTATAAAAACATCTTTTATAGGTTTAAAACACCCATTTTTCCCTTTCTACCGAAAGCCAAAAAAGCCTTGAAAAACCTTCATTTTGGCCTAGAAACCCATTTTTCAGTTATTAAGGCATCAAGCCCCCAAGGGCCTATTTCCTTTAGCCCCTTCCTCCATGCGTCCTAAATCCCCACAATTTGGCACTTAAATACATAAATCCCCTTCAAAAACCTTGCCTTCTGTCTATTTTTACCATTTCCCGATGTTATGATTTAAGTAAATGTGAACCATTGATCTTCGCAAATCAATGGTCCTCGGGCACTCATCCTTTCGCCCTTTCATCTATTTTCCCTTCCACACTTTCAAAATTTCTACTTCATCTTTTAAATCTCCACCGTTCATTTATGCAGATCCGACGGTTCACACTAAACCCGTCGCTCACCCCGCGACAAAGAATATCACGTCTCCTCCTAGGCCCACAGCCCGTTCCGCCCACACACATTGCTGCCTATCGCGTGCAACCTGCATCATCCGATTTGACACCCCAGATCCAACAGTCGCTATCCAATATCATAAAATTTTTGCACCCAAATTTTACGCTCCAAAATTTTGCGAAATGGGCAGTTTTGGAAAATCCACGTGGCGATTAGTGTATGGAGTCACATTACAAAAGTGAATACCACCTCTCCCCCATTTCATTTTGCAAAAACCATTCCTAGTTTTCCACCATACCGCTGCCCTCCTCAACGTCATTTTCGCTTTTAATCTCAGCCTTCGATCTCTGAGATCGAACAGCTTGTGTTATATCAAAACCCCATTCATTTTCCCTTCATCTATTCTCCCAAATGACTTCATCAAAATATCTCCACCATAGATCGTCCTGATCTAACATTCCACAGCTCTCGTTGCACCCAAACCTCTATCAAACCTGGTTAGCTGCTCTCCCAGGGTTTTCTTCCCATTTTCTATTGCATCCACATTTTTCCTCACTGCTCCTACACCCTCACGAGCCTCTGAAGCAGTCATTCGCCACTCCCACAAGTTTTTATAATGTGTTTTTAATTTTTTGCAAGTTTCAATGGGCGGTGAATTCACACTGTCTCCATAAGTCACAGTCATGGTGACATATAGCGTAGAGGAAGACATTACTAAGAAGAGTTAAAATCAATTTTTATTGACTATTGGGGTTATTGACCCTAACATAAAACCCTCCAGTGCCCCTGTAACCTGTATATTCACAAACACAGGCCAACAGAAGTCTAAAGAGTATCAGAAGAAGACCAGCAGGATTACCAGATGATACTGAAGATTTAAGTATCTAATCCGCATCTAAGGACAATAAAGGAGCTTAATAAATCTCATACCATAAAAAAATCAAGTCATATTAGTGTTTCAAAGCATCAATGATCTGATATCAGCAGAACATTCTTTTCCCTAAGAAGGACCAATTTACACGGCCTACTCCATTCCTTATCAAGCACCAAAATAGTTATTACTCTAACATAAGTCCTTAAAATTGTCAGTGCCTTAGTTACAAATCATGGAAGACCTAAAAGACAAATCTTCCCCTTACTTGTCTCAGAAGACAAAACATAGTACCTATAGCCAAGAAGTACTTCAAGAGCACACCCCAGAAGCAATTGTCAACTTGATAAGGACTTCTAAATCGACTAAAGAGTACTGAAATTTAATGTAAAGTTATGACACGGAATGGAGCATTCGAATGCCCTCTCTGATCTCTGATGATCATTAAAACCTTCTTTACCTACTTTTCCTCATTTTTCCTATAAAGACTCTTTGAAGTCTCATTGTAAAAGGTTGGCATTTGGTGATTTCTAAAGTAATACATATTGTTGCTTTGAAGAAGCATTGGTGTTTTGAAGGAGTGTGGAAGTCCCTGTTTTCTCTGTTGAATGAAGGAGGCTAGACCATTGGATCCCTGAGCCTGGTTTTGATGAATTAATCTCTTATTGTTAATGTTATTCCCCGTTTATCACTTTTTTTCCATTATGCTTTGACTTACAGTAGGATAAAAAGTTTAGGCAGAGAAATGTATCTCAGAAGAACCTTTGACCTATTTATCCTTCACTGTTTATATGTTTTCTACTACTAAACATGACAGGGTAGTCTAATATCTCTCTTGAAAATTCAGTTTGTTTTATTTCAGAAATGGAAAATTCAGTTGTGTTAAAGACTGTTTAGGCGTTCCCTCTTTCTTTTCCGCTGAATATTGTATATGAGATCTCCCTTTAATTATTAATGCTTGCAGTTTAATAGATAGGCTTGTTTCAATCATACCCTCTGTTCATTATTGTAATTATTATGTTAAAGGCCCCTATAATTGCATTCCTAGATGTCTAAGGTGTTCCCTCTTCTTTGAATGCAATTGTATGTCTTTGTTGATTAAGCTCTCAACAGTGAACTTATAGGAGGAAATAGGGCATTCCCCGAATCCTATAATTCATTAAGATGGTTTTACTCTTCATTTCTCCTTTTCTTTGGGTGTTTACATTGAATTAGTCCATGACAGTGAGCTTACAGGAGGAAATAGGGAATTCCCTGAATCCTTTAAGCCATTGTGAAAGGGCTTAGTTTGCTTTTCACTCTTAGTCCTTAATGTTCATCCCATTTCACCTATATTATTCAACAGATCCTTGACCAAGTTAGATTTTCCCTTTGGTTTCCCCTTCCTTCTCAATCAGTACTATTTGGACTTTCACATGACTCCATTGCCCAATGGCTTGTAGATTCCCATTCTCTATCTATACTGCATGAAACATATTTGTCCAACCAAACAAAAAAAATAGTCCTGCACTCCATAACTAGCCTAAAATAAACTTCTGAACCACTCAAGACACATACTTAGAAACATATGGAGAGATCCATATCTGAGACTAGGAGGGCTAGTTCCTAGAGCTCTAAAGCTTGGTTTGCATGTTGCCTTGTCATTTGGCATGCCAATATTCCAAATCACAGGACCCCAACATAATGGTGATCACGGTGGGATGTATTGAGTACAAAATAGTCTAGAAAACTATTGTAGACTCAGTAAGTCCTTAAAAAACCACATAAAACTCAGAAAACTCAAAAAAACATTTCAGATTGGTTGCATAATAAACATTGGTGGTGGACCGTAGAACATTTTACCTCCAAGGGAGCTAAAAACTTCCACCTGGTGACTCCACTGGCCTCCAGTAGGCCTATTGTTTTACCAGTCCTTGTAAACTCCCCATGGGAATGCATTAAGCGGATCCAATCATGTTGATGGTGAACAACAAAGTTCAAAATATTCCACCTGGCGACTCCACAATCCTAAAAGGCCTAATGAATCCACTAGAAAAATACTCTGAGCTGGTTGAATAGGCACAATGACCTCTTTTCTGATTTACAAGCATGATTCCGAGGATACAACGAAGATATGCCCCAATGAGTAGGGATCATATACCTGGATTCCCACACAAAATGCCTAAAATAAATTGGTTGAAAGACCTACCTATCTTTCAGGATGAAAATGTTGATGACCCCTTGTTACATCTCATCAAGTTTCATATACATGTGTGGAGGTTAAAATTTGAATGGCATGAGGACTATCTTATGAAAATGTTCATGGAAACATTAGAAGGTAATGCAAGGAATTGGTATGAATGGTTAGAACCTAAGAGCTTGATTTATTTAAAAGATATGCATCAAGTATTTTACAAGAATGATAAAGAAAACTCTCCATCCTTATCATGGGATTGTTGTGATCAATCTCAGGACATCATATAATACTTGTTATACATTGATGAGGATCTGGTTGATATGCATCCTGAGGATCTCCCAAAAGCCATTCAAGAATTTCACATGCATCTTGACTATCACAAGAACCTAGATGAATTAGTTGAGGAAGAAATTAACCAGGAAAACAAATACATTCCCCAAGATATTCTTAAAAACCAAAATAATGATTCATCACCCCTTATATTTGAGGCCGAAGAATACATCCAGCCTCAAACTCAGTCTTCACAAGAAACAGAGAGTTGCTGCACTTCTGCTCAAAGAAACACAAGAACATCTTCCCCTTTGACAGAAGAAGAAGTAGATCAGATCATCAATAGATAGCTAGCCTGTAAAAAGTTTTGCAGAACAAACACTCTTTCCCATTCATCTACTGAGATTTTTTTTACAGATTTAGAAAGCTCCCCTGTAAATCAGAATGAAGAAATATCTTCTGATAATCTAGTATGTTTGATTGGTAGCATTACTTACTTTTGATGATTTTCCTAACTTTGATCTGTCTCATGAGGATGTTCTCCAAACAGAAGTTGATCTCGCAGGGTCATCATTAGTAGATTTGTGGGAGGAAGATTAGTTCCACCAACTCCAAGAAATTAATGAGCCAAATCAGGCTATTTATGATACTGATGAAGAAATTTATGAAAGTCTAGTAGCAGGTGAAGATTCATTGAATCTCCACTCTACTTTATCTCAGATCATTAGTAATAGTTTCCATGCGTTTGGAAATCAGTAGCGTTTCATCTCAAAGGGTGAAGAAGAAAACAATGAAGAAATTTTTGAGCAGGTTGAAACCAAGGAGCCTTCTCTTGAAAAAGAGGAAGCAATGGAATAGAACCCTACTCAAAGATACATTGATCTTTTCACAGAGCTCAACCCACCAAATCAGAATATCTCAGAGCTACAGGAGGACAACACTGCATTATATGATAATTCCTCCAGTTCAGAAAATAATGAAGATGAGGAAGAGTCTCTTTCTCAAAAGAATATTTTCCTTGATCTAGTGGAAGAGGAAGTAATCTTGGTTGAAACCTAGTTGTCAAATACTCCCAACCAGGTATTATTTCAAGATCCCTATGCTCATTTCTTGAAATTTTTTGAAGAAGGGATAAAGGTTGTTAGCAGCAAGGTGTTATTAGAAGCAAGAAGATTTTTTAGCACTACTGCTAAGAAACAAAAGGAATGGGAGTGGCCCTGTTTTTCTAGGCTTCCCGAAGAGATGAGAAAGGACCAATCATGTAATCTTTTACTAGATTGGTTGTACTGGAAAAGAGATTTCATCAGCTAAACATGTAAATATTCCAAGTTAAATTAGGGTAGGTAGGAATGTCAATAAAGCTCAGTTCTTGAGCATCTAGTTAGTCTTTTCGTTTATTTCTTTGAAGAAGAAAAATGAGAAAAATACAAAAAAAAAAAAAATAGAAAAGAGGGTAGAAATAAAACAAGAAAGGTATAGCCCCATACCAAAATGAAAGGAAAATATGAAAGTGTGCAAGCTCAAATGCCACTACTTTAAGGAGCACTACTATCCAATCATATAGCCTAATCATGATTGAATAGATTTCAATTTACTGTTGATAGGATAGTGAATAAGATATGCCAAACTATTTAATCTTGGCTTATCAGTAGAACAGATTAGGATAGAAGAAAGAGAGCTTCAAACATGCTGAAAATCTGAACCTAGAATCACAAGAAAATATGGCTCTAATTCTCTCAAAACTTGAGCCAAAGAGAAGAAGAGAACTGGTTCTAAAATGCTCAAAACTTGAACCAGCCAAGAAGGAGAAAACAACTCTAACAATATCAAAACCAGAGCTGAAATAAAGAAATAAGGTGACTCTAAAAAACTCAAAATCTGAGTCACAATGAGAAGGAAGAACGTTCTGAATTTCAGATCTTCAGCCTTCAAAATTTTGGTTTTGAATTTCTACAAGTTTCAGTTCATGTGCAGCTTGTCTTTATGCCATGGACCCACAGCAAATCAGACATCCTAATCCTGGTTTGGTTGTGTTTCAATTTATGTCTTAGAATGTAGAGAATGAAAATTAGTCAAACAGTTTAATCTTGACTGATAGATAGTTAGGTAGTGAATTTATGAATTCAAATACTTAATCTGAACTCATGGAGAAATAAGGGTAGCATTAGATAGGTTTGTTTTTCTATTTGCAAATTAAAATGTTGGAAAAAAAGTTTTCTAGTCCAAGTGCACTCAAAGAAGAAAAAAATGCTAGGACAAATAGTTTGGGGTAGGTAGAAGTGTTGTTCAAATAGATTTCTTGTTGCAGGATAGTGAAAAGTGTAAAATGAAGAATTCTGCCCAATGGAATGGCATTGGTCTATTAAATCCAGAGATTACTAAGGTTCTGGACACCTAAAGAGCAAGCTGTTCTCCCCAAGTGGAGCCACTGTTAGCCACCTATAAACTCTGATATACCTAATGGTGGATAAATTTGTTGTCAAGTCTTCAAGAGATATTTTCCTTTGAAAATATATCATCCTTGAAGTCTTATGGTTTTCCTATCCTGGAGGTTCATATTCACTGTTGTTTCCATTAATGAACCCTGCTGTTTATGAAAGATTTTTTTTTCAAAAGGCCTCTGAAACCCCCCCTTTCACTCACTTTTATCCACTTTCATAAAGCTTTCTTTTCATCCTTAACCCTCAATTTCCATTCGAAGGCCTCCAAAATCACTTTAAACCTCTAAAAACCTCTTTTATAGGTTTAAAACACCCCTTTTCCTTTTCTACCCAAAGCCAAAAAAGCCTTCAAAAACCTTCATTTTGGCCTAAAAACCCATTTTTCGTTATTAAGGGATTAAGCCGCCGAAGGCCTATTTACTTTAGCCCCTTCCTCCATGCGTCCTTAAGCCCCACAATCGGGTGCTTAAATACATTAATCCCCTTAAAAAACCTTGCCTTCTATCTATTTTTACCATTTCTCGACGTTATGATTTAAGTAAATGTGAATCGTTGATCTTCGCAGATCAACGATCCTTAGGCACCCATCCTTCTTCCATTTCATCTATTTTTCCTTCCACACTCTCAAACTTTCTGCTTCATATTTTAAATCTCCACCATTCATTTATGCATATCTGACGGTTCACACTAAACCCACCGTTCACCTCGCAACAAAGAAGATCACGTCTCCTCCCGGGCCCATAACCTGTTCCACCCGCACACATTTCTGCCTATCAGGTGCAACCCGCGTCGTCTGATCCGACACCCCAGATCCAATTGTCGCTATCCAATATTTCAAAATTTATACACCCAAAGTTTAATGCTCCAAAATTTTGTGAAATGTGAAATTTTGGAAAATCCACGTGGCGATTAGTGTATGGAATCGCATTACAAAAGTGAATACCTCCTCTCCCCCATTTCATTTTTCAAAAACCATTCCCGGTTTTCTGCCATATCGCTTCCCTCCTCAACATCGTTTTCGCTTTTAGTCTCAGCCTTCGATCTTTGAGATCGAACGACTTGTGTTATATCACAACCCCATTCGTTTTCCCTTCATCTATTCCCTCAAACGACTTCATCGAAAGATCTCCACCATAGATCATCCTGATCTAACAGTCCACAGGTCTTGTCACACCCAGACCTCCATCAAACCTAGTTAGCTTCTCTGCCAGGGTTTTATTCCCATTTTCTGCTGCATCCACATTTTTCCTCACTGCTCCTACACCCTCACGAGCCTCTGAAGTAGTCATCCCCCACTCCCGCAGGTTTTTATAATGTGTTTTTCGTTTTTTGCAGGTTTCAATGGGCGGTGAATTCACACTATCTCCATAAGTCACAGTCTGGTGACATATAGCATAGAGGAAGACATTACTGATAAGAGTTAAAAGCATGTTTTATTTAATATCGGGGTTATTGACCCTAAAATAAAACCCTCCAGTGCCCCTGTAACCTGTATATTCACAAACATAGGCTAGAAAAAGTCTAAAGAGTATTAGAAGAAGACCAACAAGATTAGCACATGATACTGAAGATTTAAGTATCTAATCTGCAGCTAAGGAAAATAAAGGAGCTTAATAAATCTTATACCATAAAATAATCAAGTCATATCAGTGTTTCAAAGCATGAATGATCATATATCAGCAGAACATTCCTTTCCCTAAGAAGGACCAATTTACATAGCCTACTCCTTTCCTCATCAAGCACCAGAACAGTTATTGCTCTGAAAGAAGTCCCTAAAACTGTCAGTGCCTTAGTTACAAATCATGGAATACCTAAAAGACAAATCTTCACCTTACTTGTCTCAGAAGACAAAACACAGTACCTACATCTAGGAAGTACTTCAAGAGCACAGAAGCAATTGTCAACCTGATAAGGACTTCTAAATCGACTAAAGAGTACTGAAAGTTAATGTAAATTTATGACACAGAATGGAGCATTCGAATTCCCTCTCTGATCTCTGATGATCATTAAAACCTTATTTACCTAATTTTCCTCATTTTTCTTATAAAGACTCTTTGAAGTCTCATTGTAAAAGGTTGGCATTTGGTGATTTCTAAAGTAATACATATTGCTGCTTTGAAGAAGCATTGGTGTTCTGAAGGACTGTGGAAGTCCATGTTTTCTCTGTTGAATGAAGGAGGTTGAACCATTGGATCCCTAAGCCTGGTTTTGGTGAAGTAATCTCCTATTGTTAATGTTATTCCCCGTTTATCACTTTGTTTCCATTATGCTTTGACTTACAGTAGGATAAAAAGTTTAGGTAGGGAAATGTATCTCAGAAGCACCTCTAACCTGTTTATCCTTCACTGTTTATATGTTTTCTACTACTGAACATGACAAGGTAGTCTAATAGCTCTCTTGAAAATTCAGTATTTTTTATTTCAGAAATGGTAAATTCAGTTGTGTTAAAGACTGTTTAGGCATTCCCTCTTTCTTTGCCATTGAATATTGTATCTGAAATCTCCCTTTAATTATTAATGCTTGCAGTTTGACAAAGAGGCTTTTTTCAATCATACCCTTTTTTCATTATCATAATTATTGTGTTAAAGGTCCCTATAATTTCAGTCGTAGATGTCTAAGGTGTTCCCTCTTCTTTGAATGCAATTGTATGTCTTTGTTGATTAAGCTCTCAAAAGTGAACTTATAGGAGGAAATAGGGCATTCCCCGAATCCTATAATTCATTAAGATGGTTTTATTCTACCTTTCTCCTTTTCTTTGAGTGTTTACATTAAATTAGTCCATGACAGTGAGCTTACAGGAGGAAATAAGGCGTTCCCCAAATCCTTTAAGCCATTGTGAAAGGGTTTAGTTTGCTTTTCACTCTTAGTCCTTAATGTTCATCCCATTTCACCTATATTATTCAACAGATCCTTAACCAAGTTAGATTTTCCCTTTAGTTTCCCATTCTTTCTCAATCAGTACTATTTGGACTTTCACATGACTCCATTGCCCAATGGCTTGTAGATTCCCATGCTCTATCTATACTGCATGAAACATATTTGTCCAACCAAACAAAACAAACAACCCTACACTCCATAACTAGCCTAAAATAAACTTCTGAACCATTCAAGACACATCCTTATAAACATATGGAGAGATCCCTCTCTGAGACTAGGAGGGATAAATCCTAGAGCTCTAAATCTTGGTTTGCATGTTTCCTTGTCATTTGGCATGCCAATCTACCAAATCACAGGACCCCAACACTCATTATGATATTGTGGGAGTTTCTAGGGATTAAGTGAGCTAAAATATCAGTGGGGCCCAATGGCTAGTCATTTGAGTGGTTGGGATGGTTCCTGGGAATCTTGTTGCTGATGTGGAAGGTTTGTATGATGTGTTTATTTCAGTTCCACTTCCTTAAGGTCACATAGGAGGTTGAATCTAATGATAATAGCCTCTCATCACATGTTTACCCTAGTCGGTCAGTCACTTGGATATATATTGGAGGAGGGTGTTATATTTTTCAAGGTAAATGACAATCTTAAACCAAAAACAAGGTTTTAGACCTTGTTATCAATGCACTGTGAGATGGGATTTGTAGAGGAGTTATTTACACTATGAGAGGGATATTAGATATATTTAATACTAATGGCCAACTTCAACCAATCAAAACTCTTCAATTCATTTTCAATGCCAATCATATTAGCAACATAAGAACATACACAATATATATATATATATATATATATATATATATATTCCCAATTTTCCAACAGTTAATTCAAATATTAGAGTTCTTACTTTTCTTGCTTCGTTAAGTAAATAAAAGTGTGGAGGGACCCATAAACCCCATAGATTAATAAAATCCACTTTTGTTGTGTGAATGTGGGTTAATTAGATATTAGATCAGAATTATGGAGTACTATAGCAACTAATTAATGGAGGAAGAGTGGAGATCATGGAGAATAATGAAGAAGATGATGGAGATAGTGGAGGAATAAAAGTAATACCACGGAGAGATAATGATGAAGTTGTTAGGGTTTTATAATAATAGGGTTCATAAATTTTGAATTGAGATTGATAGTCTTTTAAATATGTACATACCTTGCGTTCGACAAGTAGTTTTCCCATATTTTGAAAAAATGAAAAATAATAAAAAAGCCAAAAAGAGGGAAACAAGTCCTAAAAGAAAAATCAAAGGACTTAGAAAAATATAAACCCCAAAAGGAAAAGAGATAAAATAATACCTGAAAGTGAGCAAATACAAATGCCACTACTTTTACTTTTACTGCAAGAATAATGATTATGTGTATAGTGTCAATAAATGCCATAATCCATGATCAGTTATACAATTTAATCTTAACTTTTCATGTTTTCAATTTCATGTTTTAGATAGAGAATAAATATTTGTCAAACAGTTTAAACTTGACAAATTAATAGATAGGTAGAGAATAATTAGGAGCTCAATAGTTAAATTTGATCCCTTAGATTAAATAAGGTAGAATTAGATAGTTTTATGCTTTTAAATAAAAAAATTTAAGGTTGCAAGCCTAAGCGCACCTACAAAACGAAGAAAACAAATGTTAGAAATAAAGTTGGGTAGGTAGAAAGAAATTGAGAAAGTATGTAATAAAGCATCATCAGGAAAAAATCACTAATTTCCCCTCCCCCACAAGTATTCGATATTCTAAACTATCATTAAAAAAGGCTTAGAGCATTTCTCTGACTTTTGGGACCGGACCCAAGGCTCGATGACAGGTTAGTTAAAAATATTGAATTCCTACATTAAATCCTCATTCATCAACATTTTTCCTTCATTCATACATTATAATCCCTTTTTCCTAAGTAAAAACACATTTTTTACTTAGTAAAATTGTAAACCTAAAATAATTAACTTCATTCCCTTCAAAATCATTCATAAAACCCTAAAAAGAATTTATCCTAAGTATAAGTGAAGTAATACAACAAAGATGAGCAATGATTTATTTTTATACTTAGAGGTAACATATGCTTTGTTTCCATTTTTACTACCCTTTTTTCATATTAACACCTAACCTATTTTATTAAATCCCTAACAACACCTATCCGTATATATTAATTCCCTTATATTTAAATAAATCCAAAAACCCCACTATTTTAAAGTTTATACCATAGTTTTATATCCCACATGTGAAATATAAAAACCCCGCCCTAACAAACCCATTGGTCTAAACATATATTTTTTGAAATATCCAGTCCCTATAGTTTTAAACTGTCAAAAGGTTTAAAACTATATAAAATAAAGCCCACACCCATATGCATTGATTAAAACATGGTATAAATGTTTTAATAAACCTTAAGCCCCCCACCATATATTATATACTGCTAAAGATTTAAAAAACTTTGTTTAAATGCATTTCATAAAGTTTGACCCATCCGCGCATATAACAAACCTTGGACCCACTCCTAGTCCAATGCACCTTCCCAACTAATCTAGACCATTCGCACATGAACTCTAGATCTGATGCCCGAAATCAAATATCCCGCATATAAGTTGCGCGATCACCCAAACTCCAAAGTTACACGAAATGGGTGGTTTTGTAGTTACTTCTCTCTTCCACATGCCCTTTCCCTATTGGACCACGTGGGTTAAGCCTGTTACCACTTACCACCTCAACGCTGCGCGATAACCACTATGGTTTTCAATCCATTGAACTCTGAAACCATCCTCCTTGCTGATGCGACCTGCATTCAATGCATAACTAATGTAACCAAAATGCATATTTAACCTTATAAATGAATTCATCCCTTTATCTTCTACGCATTAACCTAAACCCACTGCACAGCCTTCTGGACTGTGAAAACACTCTTTTTAAGCCATTTTCCATCATTTTTATGCCCCAAACCTGAGTAATTTTCCCTGCAAACCATTGAAGACCACCAAGGTGCTACACATCGCTCTAGAAAAGCTACAGAAGCCATCAACTCAATCAAAACCTTAGAAATTGTTCCAAAAACCAATACCTGCATTACAACAGGTATTTATCTAAAATTAAACCAGCAATCAAGTTGAAATTTTTTTTAAAGAATGAAAACACATTTAAAGTTAAAAAATTGATTTATAGACATTGTCAAAAAGCCCTGAAACAGGCCAAACTCTGGCAAATTTTTCCTCGAAACCCTGTTTTTACTGTTGCGCGCTATTTTGAGGAAATTTGTGAGTTTTCACAGTTTAACGATCTATTTCAAGCTCTGAAATAATCCAAAAAACCTTTGCAGGTACCCTAAGCCTTTGTGATCCTTTTCAAAAGAGTTTTTCAACCCTATTTCTCAGTCAGAGACTCAGGAAACACTTGTTTTCTATTTTAAACTAGTTTTAAAGCCTCTAAACCTTTTTTACAGACCTAATTGGGCAAAAAAACCCAAAGAAGAGACCATAATTTGCCTTTTTTCCCATTAAGCCTCTGTAAAATTTAAATTACCTCTGTAAACTGTGTAAAATTGTAAAAGTAGAACAAAATGCCTAAAAAATAGAGTGCTAGCAAGCCTGAAGCTTCTAAAGCACCTAAACCTACCCCTGCTATGACCTCAAACAATACTATTGTTTTCAATCCTTTGCATCCACTTGGTCTTGATATTAAACAAATTCCACTAGCTGATACTGATTACAAGATAGCAGATCCCATTGCTAAATTTAACCTACTAGATATCCATAACTCATGCTATGAAAAGTATTTAAATGATCAAGAAGAAGTCCATATTTGGGAATCCAATTTTCCCAAATATGTTGTCCCATTAACTCACCCATGTCATGAGGTTATTAGATTGTATCAACAGTATTATGTTCCTGAGAAAAGAGCCATTGTAAATGCCAGTAAAGATGTTTTTTTTACCATCGATGCAGAATCAATTAACCAAATGTTACAAATTCATCCTGGCCCCCAAGTAGCCCTTTGTCTATAGAGGCCCTCATGAAGTTATATATTGGCCTATATTTTCCCAAGAGGTTCATGATTTTTCAGAAATTTATTCCTCTGCATGTATAAATTCCTAAGCTAAACCCTCCATTTTCTACTACTGAATTCCCTAAAGGTTCAAGACATGTGTTTTCCATGCTTTCCTTCCTCCTTGGATATCTCACTGATGAACACACCGATGAGTCCATCTTGGGATTCTTATCCACCTTTTCTCCGGGTCAACCACCCTCAGTAATCTTTGATTATGTTGGTTTCATTGCTGATAGTATTCATTATCATTTGACCAATTTGCAAACTGAGGGAGTATTCAGATATACCTTCTACCTTTTCCATATATTTTTGTACTTCCAATCAGATAATTTTTCAATTACTTTCCAAAAACTTGACATAGAGGGAAATCCTCTATCTGTCATCTTTTGGACATCCATACTCAGGAAAGAATGTACAGATTTCAGTTATTCAAAATTTTCAGAGTTATTTTTACATCCAGTGATCACAATGTTGACCAAGACAGAGCAGCCAAGAATAAATGAAGAAATGAAAAAGATATTACAGTTATCATAGCAGAGTAAGGTTGGTGACTGTTATTTGTATGAAAAATATACCTAGATCAGTGTCTTTGGGTCAAACTTGTTACCTTACAAGTCACCCAAACATCCTTCAATGAGGATCTTTTCCCTGGAGTATATTAGGCAAATCCTAAACTCTAATTCAATAAATTTCATGGCAGCTAAGAAGAAGACCCAATTCAAATTTAAAAATTAGATTGGGCCATTCATATGCAATCACAGGGATGGAGAGAAAGAAGCAGCTAATTATTTATTGGAATATAAATTTGAAGAGAGTTTCCCTTGGAACTATGATCCACAAGGGATCTTGAGTAAGCTAGGGGTTAAATGCAAGTTAACACCCTTTATCCATGAAGCTAAACAAGAAATAGAAAATTTTTCCAATTAGATTGAATGGACTGAAAACACTTTAATAGATGCAGTGAATAAAGGTAATACTAGTCATACCTTAGAGACTATAAATTAGCCATATAAGTGCATTAAAAGAGTAAGGGAAGAAGGAGCCTATGTGGCAGAAACTACAACTGAAACCAAGTTCAGGATCATATATAAAAAAACTCCAAAATTAGATTTAGCAAGTAAAGGAAAAGTGACAATAGATGTGGAAGAAACAGAGCCTTTAAATACCAATACAGATTTGGCAGAGACAAATGTTGCTACTGTAATTATCAATGAGCCAACTACTAAAAATCAGAATGAAGGAAAAATCAATAATGAAGATACACAGTTGATGGAAAGACAGCAAAGCATGGAAACCTTTTCCTCACATGAAGTTGAGGAAAAGGATTTGGATATTAAAGAGAAATATAAGCAGATCAAACTGAAGAATGAAGAGATAAAGAATAAAATTTATTCTTAATATCTCAAATAGACTCCTAGTGTACAAAATAGGCTCCTTTATGCATTTGATTATTCTAATAAAAAATACTCATGTCAGTGTTGCAACCCACATTCAAAACTCCTAAGACAGTGGTTGATTATAAGAAAGTTGATTTGGAGGTTTAGACAGATAAGATCCATGCTCTTGATAAAATTTAGTTCCATATGCAGACTTCAGAGATGCTTTATTCTACTATCACAAATAAATCCATGAGTGCTCAAAAACTCCAAAACACCATCTCCAACATGCAAGATCAAATGAAGATGGATAGAGCCCCATTGTATGCAAAGGATCTAAGGATAAAAGCCTTAGAAGAACTATTTTTTTCGGTGGGATATGATCCTATTAATATCAAAGAAGAAAATTTATTGGTAAAATTGAAAAATTAAGATATAAGAGCCTTGAGGAAATATCTCAAACTTCCTCAAAGTGAGCATCCTCAAACAAAAGAAATCATAAAGGAAAAGAGTGAAAAAAATGACATGATGAATTTAAATTTTCAGTTGACAGCCCAGGTTAAGGAAATAGAAATACAAATGGACAAACTTGTCCAAGAAAAGGAAACGGTGAAAGAACCTTCCTATAGTCATTCCATTATCACTGCTGCAATGCCTTCAACTTTAGGTGAAAAGTTGGCACCCAAAGAACCACTGGCTACTGCAGTGCTAGTGACTTCTTCCACAACATCAGCCACTGAATCATCTACAAAATAAGTACAACATATAGATGAGACCAGTAAAATAGTCAAAGAAATGGAAGAAATTTCTTTAAAGACAAATGAGATTAATAGGTTGACAAAGATGGTTGAAAATCTTGAGAAGTCAAATAAATTAGCTCAGATAAATACAAAGACACATGAACAAAATGCCATCAAACTAAGTGAAGAGTTAAAGAAGTTTCAAAAAGAGTTAAATTTGAACGATCATATATCATACATCAAAAATTACCATTGGAATAATGTCATTGAATCCATTCATGATGTATGGCCTTCAATTCAAGTAATTTTTGAGCAAAGAGAATTATTACTAGCAGCCCAAGCAGAAATTCAAAAGACTCAAACTGTTTTTTCTAACAAACCAGAGCAAGCTGTAAGGCTAATCAATTTCCTTAACATCAAAAATAGACAAGAGTTGGAAGAACTCAAAATCATAGACAGAACTGCAACTATCCTAGAAATTAGGAAAGTCACAACAAAGAAAAATTTGATGAGACAACTAGAAGAAAAGTGTGTAAGTATGAATACTGCCATTACCAGATTTATGGTTAATTTCACAACTTTAGGGAAAAAAGGACTACCTAATATCATGGTCATTAATGATAAATTTATGCCTTGCAATGACTATGATAAGAAGATTATAGAGTTTGCAAAAGAGCAGGTAAATAAACCAATAGGTCAGGGCATCCCAATAGGAAAAGTGTTACTAAAGAGTTTTTAAGACTTATTCTACTGGAAGCATGAGATCAAACTCGTGTTTATCATCAAGCCAACCTTTGCTAGATATACTACAGGTGATGAGAACTTTAGGAAATTAAAGAATATACAAAATTCCTAAAAATTAGGATTGGCAAGCACTCATATATTTATTGTGAAGGATAAAAACAAGCAGAAGAAAGGAAGACAGAAACTATTTTCAGATTTACAATAAAAACAGATTTTACAGCAGTAAACATTTTTTGACTAAGGGTTAAAGAGTATAAGTTTAGAGAGTATCAGTGAATAAAGAGTATTAGAAAAGGTAGAGTAGATTCCAAAAAAATACCTAAAATCCAGCAAGGAGGACACCAAGGCAGCTAGCTGCATCCTATCCTCAAAACTGTTTCTATTTATTTTGGATAAAATAGGACAACTTGCTAATTTGTTAAGCAGTTGTCTCTATTATTATTGTAAAGATATTTTATTTTCCTAAGATAACGCCTAGAAGTATTCTAGGATATTTTGTAAAACATTATATATAAATACTTCATCTTTAGAAGTATTGGTGTGGAATAAAGTTTCTAGGATTGTTATAGTCATTTTTTCTTCGACTTCAAAGCTTTTGTGTGTCAAAACTCAAGTAGCATGGCTAGATCAACAAAAATTGGCTTCATACTTCAGGATTCATGTGATGAGCTATTTGGAGTGAAGTATTTCCTCACTTGTCATTGTTTTTTTTCTTTGTTACATGCATCCATTTATGTTTATTCTAAATGTGAATGTATAACTAGGAGCATTACTATAGTACTTGTCGAAAGCACCTTGTTTTTAACTAGCTATAATTTATATGTTTTCCTCTGATTTCCAATGTAGGGAATCCTTAATTGATCCCTCTCTCGTTTTACCTCTCCCTACTACTTCCTTTTCCGGATAAAAGGATTCTTAAGTTCCCTTTATCCTGATCATATCACCTCATAAAACAATTTTCCAAGATCTCCAAGGGTTATCTATCTTGTAGTAAAAAAATTTGACCTTTTGCCCTTGATCTCAGTCTTGTTTGCTTGATTTTGACTCCTTAGCCCAATGGAAAAATAGATTTCCCACTATCCATCCTTTCAAGTGATTTTTCCCACCAAATCTACCAAAACAAAACCAAAGCTGCACTTTCATAACTAGCCTAATATTCACAAATTGAAACAAAGTTAAATTTTAAAGAGAGAGCCCTCTCTGAACCCTAGGAAGGCTAGATCCTAGAGTTTGAAGTAGGTTTGTGGTTACCTCTCGAATTTTTTGACTAAAAACCATAATCACACAACTTTAGAATTACTAGATTCATAACATTACTAGCGACCATACCGGGGAACTAACCAATCCTCAGTCATAAAACTAGTCTTAAAGAAAAATATTTGTATTTATCCTTTTACTTTAAGATTGCTTTTAGAAGTTGTGTGTATTGAAAACAGTAATTCTAGCTTCTAGGAAAGTTTATTATACCAAGTCTAACCTGGATCCTAAGCCTGCTATTATAGTAGACAAACCAAACCAAATTGGTAAAAAGAAAAAACAACTAAAAGATTTAGAAGCTGAAGTATAATTAGAAAGAGTCAATTCATTACCACAAGAGTTAGTAAGTCTGCAAGATATTGATTTTGATATGAAATTTGAGCATTATTTATTTAGAAGTAAATCTGAAAGTGACCTGAAAATTGTTATTTTAGACCCTGTTTTCATTTCATTCTTGAATACAAAACATAAAAATATTACAGTAAATTCTAAATCAAAGAAAGTTGAAGATCAGACTAAAATTGAAGAAATTATTGTTACCATTCTCAAAGATATTTATGAAGCTATTGAATTAGCTCAATTTTTTACCTATGCAAACAAACCTCCAATTTCTCAGTTACATACCACAATAATACTAGCTAGAGATTCATCTCTGTATGTTGTTACATCATATATACATTCCACTACCAACTCATCTACAGATCCATTTATCCCTAAATTACCTTTACAACCTAGAGTACTATTTCCACCACTCACTTCATCCACTATATCCATTAGCTCACCTTTTGATTTTTTAAACACATCATCCTCATTCCATACTAGTTCCATATACATTCCAGTTTCATTTCTGTTAGTCATCAATATTTTTCACTTTTTGATGATGACTGTTTGTTAAAGCCAAGTTTTCTAGCAGCTGATCTCAAAATTTGTCAAATTTTCTAGCTGGAAAACACCCATCAACATTTTTTCCCTCCTAACCTTTTCAATCAGCCCATGACGAGATAAAACCTCATTGACAAGCCCTATCTAGCCTTAGCCATACTAGCTTGTCCATCAACTCCAAAGAGAATAATCCAAATCTGTCCAAGAAGTCTCCCCAAGTTAGGTAGTGACGCTTTAGGCATTTCTCCCTTGGAAAACTATCCTAAAGCAAAAGAACCTTTTTCTAATATCAACCAGTCCTAGATCACATTCCTATTTTGCAAATGAAGTTTGGTTACACCCTTAAGTCATGCCACTAAAAAACCTTGAAGTCTCAGTAATACATATGCCACAAGTCAAGCTGATATTAGGTAAATATACAGTGTTTCAATGTCTTTGTCAAAGAGAAGAAGTATACTAGTGTTCCAGAAGATAGTATTAAAATCCACATGAGAAGACAACTTCTTCTCATGTGGTTTTGAGACTGGGATGAAAATACTGGACATATATTTATTTCATTAAGCTCCTGCAAACACAGTCAAAGGTCAGTGAATTATAAATGACAAGAAATGCTTTGCAGATATTGGCCAGGCTGCCTCTGATTGTCTAAATATGCACAAAGGTATTTGAAAAGAAGAATTACATACCTCAGAGAGATGCTCTTCATGGCATATTTTCATTTTTTCATTTTCATTTGCTTAATTATGAATAGGAAGTGAAAGGAAAGATAACAATGTTTGAAAATTGATGAATGGGCATCACTAAGAAAACCTCCTCCATAGAAAAGCAGAGGGCCAAGAACAGAGGTATCAATTTAGGTAAGGGCACTAAGCTAATAATAATTGAAAACTGCCTAAAGAGCTTGTTTAACACCTTGTCTCCAGTAGATGAAGACCAGTAACACAGCAGTGGTGTTTCAAAGATTGACTATAGGTTTTCACTGATTGAAAAGTGGGTTTTAAAGTGCAGTATGAAAGCAACTAAAGGCTTATGGATAAATAAATGGTGTTAAAAACAAAGGGAAGCAGTGGTACTGTAATAATCAAATAGGTTGAATTGTCTCCTATTAGAGATCTCCTTTAAAAGGAAGTCTGGAGCCAAAATGAACAAACCCTGTTGAGGTATGAAATTTCATTAAAAGTTTCCAAAGAGCTCTCTCCTTGATCAACATGCATGAAATCTAGCCATTGTTTTCCTCTAACAAACATAGTTGAAATTAGTGGAAATCCATTCAAGGTTTATGAGTAGGGAGCTGGGTTAAATATAAGCCAAAGAGTGATGTTGATATTAAAAGAAGGTTTTCTCTTCCTGTTCATGAAGATATTTTTCAAACACTCATCAAAATGGACAAGAAGGTGAACTAAGCCTTGTTTCTCAAGGGGACTTTGCAAATAAACAACACAGAGACATTATCTATAAAAAGGGTATGACAAGTGATTTAATTTCAGGAACAACACTCAAAGCCATTGAAGCATGCCACTGTCACAAACAAAGGTTTGTTCCTTATGAAAACAGGTAAAATACCTTGCTATTGTATTTGAGTGTAGGAGAGGTTTTTAAAAGGAGTTCAGTTTGAAAAATATATGATGATAAAACGTAGGTGAATGAAACTGAGTTTCAACCACAGTCAAAGAGGAATATAATGCATAGCATGCATCTATAATCATCAACATGGTTTGAGCAGAGTTTTTCCTTTAAAGGGACAGAAATAGGCAAACAGTGAAAAGGGTATTGCTTTGATGAGAAAAACAATGAGAGAGATTTTGTCTTTCAAAATGGCTTTTTCACTTTGAAAAGGGGCCATATGTATGAATATCTTCAAAAATGTCATCCACAACACTTTAAAGAGTCCTGGTCGAAATATTGGATTGTGTAATGTTTTAAAAATGATAAAATGACGGAGCAGTGCTTCATGTTTTGTTTTACAAACCAAGAGCTCTTTCAAAAAGATTTTTGAACCCTCACAAGTTAAGTTCAAAGGGTTTCTACTTTAAGAGGATAAAGGACCATTTCCAAGTCTCATTGCAAGGTTTAAAAAACATAAGCAAGCATTCAAAAATGCCCTCTTAGCCGCCCATTGGAGAAAAGAAGGATTTCAAGAAAATTTGCAGAGTTTTTGGAGGCTTAAGACTGCGCGGCGCACCTGGAAAATCATGCAACGTGTTCAGGTGAAGAATTATAAATCCCTTGCACTACTGTGAGGCATGCCTATAGCGGTGCGTGGCGCACCTGTAGTGCGCGGTCAGCACTGCCCGAAGGCCGAATTGACACTTTCTCCACTATGCGGCGTTCTTTCTAACAAACATGCCGCTCACTCCTTGTGCTTTCCAAAAAGCTCTAAACCTGCTCAAATCATCGAAAAAAGGCCCTTAAACATTTTTTAGGTATTTTCCTTACTCTAATACAATTTTTGAGTTTAGGGGGTGATATTATTTTCCTATGTTTCCAAGAGACAAATGATGTTATAAAGTGGGATGTTTTGGTCGAAAATCAAAGGTTATGGTTGACTATGAGTGTCAAATATCCACACTGTAATAGGCTAAGGTGTGTTTAGTTAGTTCTAAAGAACCCTATATGCCTTCAAACACGATGATAACCCACAGTGAAACAAAAGCAGACTTTTCCTAAAACTCAAAGGGGAGAATGAAACATTGTTTATAAGGTGGAATTTTGATCATTATAAAATGCCTTCTCCATGTTATGAAATAAAAAACTAGCGCTGCCTCCATTGTTCCATAACACAGAGTGTGGTGAGATATTTTTCAAAATCAGTTGAGGGTGTTTTGTCTACCTCTGCAAAAACAGTGAATACAAGAAGAGTGTTTTTTATTGGGGAAGGGTGTTTTGTTTTTGTCTAAATACAAGGTTGTTTTGCTTCTGTCAAAACACAAGGAGATCTTTGTTCTAAAAAAAGCCACCAATACCTCTTTTAAAATTTCCTTGCCCAAGCACAGTAATCAATTGACTGTTGCTCTTCATTTGACAAAAACTTGTTGTTTGGCACAAAAGAGGACAAAACAATGATTTAGAAAAAGCACAAGGTTGGTGTTGGGGAACCATTTCACAAAACATTTGAAGTAGTTTCTCTTGGTTAAACAATGACTGACAAGGAGGACAGAGGTGTGTGCTTAAGAAAAACATTCCAAAGGCCATCTGAGACATCTTGGTTTTGCAAAGAACATTCAAAACAAAATGCCTCCGAGGCAAGACAGTAGGAGTGGCCTTCACAGGAGGTTTGAGCCTGTCTCCACTGAAAAGGTAAATGCCCATTCATCAGTTTTGTTTGACTTCCATGAGGTTGGGTCTTTATATTTCTGTCAAAGAGTGCAAGAGGTGAAGAGCTATTCCTCTTTGACACATCTTTGTGCTTTGAGGTTTCAAGAGAAGCACTTCCAGCTGGCAGGCCTAGATTTAAAATTCTCTCCAAGGTCCATTTCCAAGGCCACCAAAATCCCTTATGTTGGGGAGAAGTGGTTTAAACAAATCCACCTAGACTCAGAAGAATACAAGCCTTTTCTAAAGCCTGAGCATAGAGATTCGTGCCCATAAATTTTTCCCTTCTCATATCTATTGACTAGTTACACCCCCCTCATGAAGGTAATCATGAAATACTTCACTTGCGAGGGAATATTATCCCGAGTCTATGCCTATCATATCCGATTGATCATGCATTTCACGAGGGCCAAATTGTTAAATCTCCCTTTCTTTCTACATAGAAGCATTGAGAAAATAACCTCCACTTTTCAGAAAAAGCCTCCTTCTTCCATCACTCCCTCATCAAGGTTATCATCCTTCATCAGCTTGAGAAGAAGGAAGTCTCTTGGGATACTTTCATCACACATTTGTATTTTGCCGCTGTCCCTTCATTTCATACATCTCCTTCACCTTCCACTCACCATCCTTCGCCTTCTTCAAGCATGCCTATTCCCAAGAAGCTCAAATTTCCCATTGAACAAAAAAAATAGCATGATGAAGAAGAAGAGCATGAGCAAGAAGAGGAAAGTGATGATGAGCAGCAACATGATGAAACAGGGCAGCAAGGGGATGGTGAGGAAGATGATGATGAGTAGCATCATAGTGAAACAGGGCAGCAAGGGGCAAAACAATATAGTGAGGCACAAAAACAACATGATGATGAGCAGCATGATGATGAACAAGTGCAACATAGTGAGGGTGAGTAGCCTCATGAATAGAAGCAGCCACAAGATGATGAACAGAGGCAGCCACATGATGATGAACAAAGGTAGCCACATGATAATGAACAATAGCCTCATAAAAAGGAACAGTAGCCTCATGAAGAAGAAGGGCAGCATGATAAATAGGTGCAACACAGTGAGGAGGACAACCCTCAAAAGGAAATGCAAAAGGAAAGCCAAGGCATCCATGAAGAAATCAAATATAGTGGCAAGAATGATGAGCAAAGTAGCAAGGTTAAAGAGCCAATGGAGCATGTGCTAGCTGCCTCTCCTAGGAAAGGGGCCATGCTCTCTTCTCCAAAAGTGGCCAAGCCCCTGGAGATCAAGGAAAAGGGTGCCTCGAGTTGTAACTCTAAATGTGACTAGGGCCCTGCGTAGCAAAGGGAAATTGCCCAAGAAGCCCATTATTGAACTGCCCAAGAGGAGGAAGACTAAAAGAGCCACCCAAAGCAAAGGAAAGGAGAAAGAAGAGAGCAGCCCTGAAAAGGAAAGGGAATTCGACATCATTCAAATCCAGAGTGATGATAGTGACAATGAAGCCTGGATCCTAGAAAATATCTTGATCAATAGAGAAAACAAAATCGATGCTTTGAAGACTGATCTTGAGAGGGTTAGAAACTTCAATCACTTTTTTCAAATTCAAAACAAACAGATGAGTGTCCATATGGTGGTATATGAGACATGGGCCATGAAATACAAAAAGGATGCCTCCAAAGCACAAGTGAGATTGGAAGAACTCATGGCTGAGTTCGATGAGAGTGAAGATGAAGATCAACCAAGGCGAAAGAGGCCAAGAACCATGGGGCTCAAAAAGGCCCTTGAGAAACAAAAGGAAGAAGAAGATGCCCTTCTCCAATCTACCCCTCTCACTACATTGTTCGAACAAGAGATAGAGAACAATCAAGAAGCATGGCTTGAGAGAGTTAATGATCACTTGGAGAAGAAATTGGAGAAGGAAAATAGAGACTTGGACCTTCAACAGAGGATGACCGGGCATTATAAAAAGCTCAATCAGTTTTCCCGGCGGAAATTGAAGGCCGCTCAGGAAAAACTCAAGGAGGCTAAAGGGAAGCGCCCGGCACCAAAATTGAGGAAAGACACCTCAAAGCTCCAAATTTTGGCCTCATCTTCACAACATGTTTCTAAAAACCCTTGAGGGTCATGCTTGCCAAATTTGGGTGAAATTCGACAAATTCTGGTTTTTTGTCATTTTTTGGGTTTTTGGCTAAAACTCATGGGCAGTGCCATTTCAGTTTGGGGCATCCTCAAAGGATGAAAATGGTATAATTGGATGCCATAATTTTGGGGGCATATACTCAGTGATTTTCAGGTCAATTGAAGATCATTTTCTCCCCCAAAATGGCAAAAAACACTCGCGTTTTCTACACTATGCCCTGTTTATCAGCAAGGCCTATTTTTTTGGGTTTTTACACACAGGTCTATTTTTGGAGGACTTCCAGTGGTCCGTTTGAATAAAAATAAACATTTTCAGAAATTAGACACTCAGATATTTCCAACGAGCCATCACAAGCCTCGTTTTGACATCGAGAATGCCTCCAAACATTGCCGACAAGTCAGGGGGCCTTTTGCTGATGTATTTCTTGAGTATTTTTGTAAAAATTGAACCTTTCAAAAGTGACTTTTCTTCATGTGCGTTTAGCTATTTTGTACATGATAAGTTATGAAAAGTCAATATATTTCCCTTTTTTAGCAATTTTGCAATATTTTATTAGATATTTTGTGCCTTGGGCTTTGCAAAGCCTCAAGGACAAAATCAGATATTTTGGATAGGTCAATGAGATTGCAAGTTGAAATAAGAGGTTTTCCTCACTTTGGCCTATATATTCCAAAGGCTTTCATTGTAAAAAAGGTTGAACTTGATGAATAGAAGAAATATATGGTCATATAGGCTTTGGAAGAAACACTTGTCTCATGCTTTTGGATAGTTTCTTGGATGTTCTTGGATGATGAAAGAGGATTGTTGTTGGATTTCATGACTTGGTAGAATGGTATAGTGTGTCTCTCTCTGTTTTGTTTCGTAGTTTTCATTCATAATTCCATGTTCTTTCTTGCTATAAGAAAATAGAGAATATATTTGAGACATGCCCTTGGAGGCACCTCAAATTTCCTGTTTCTTTATAGCTTCTATGTTTTCTTCATTCTTAGTCATATCAAAGAATCCTTGATTGCTCTTTAATAACTGAAGAATATTGTTTGCTTGTTTCATGTATGGTTTTATGCATGCTAAGTATGATTTACGGTATGCCCTGCTTACTCATGGCTAGCCATAGCTCCACCTATGAAACCTCTCTTTGATTGATTAGGTTGCCATTTGTTGAACCAAGGAGGTCTTGTACTGATCTTGCCATTTTCCTAAAACTATGCAATCTTGTTTTCAAAGTGCCCAATATCTTGAAGTACTATGTTTAGGCATTCCTACATAGTGATTTGAGGTGTTTTTCTGTCTTAAATATATTTCCCCAAATTCTAATAGCCATTTCCTAAAGTTAGAGAGTCATATATCTCTATGCATAGCTTGAAATGTTTATTTCTATGCATTGGTCAGTTTACAGTTACATTTTTCATGATTAATGGTTTTCCCTACCATGTTTATGTCAGCTATTAAACTTATTATGTTTGAAATCCTTTGTTCTTCACAAGTTTAATGTCCATCTCACTCCATTTTACCCAAAGATCCATTTTACCTCGAATAAAATCGGCCCTTCAGCAGCCTTGTATCACCATCTGAAAGCATTCTCGGACCTTTTTTGACCCCATATCCCAGTTTGTTTGACATCTTTTTACCTATCTTATGTCTTTGATCGATTCATCCCTCACAACCTAAAAAAACAAAACCAAAAACCTACTTCATAACTAGCCTAAAATCATAACACAATAAGCAAACACATAGATATCCCTTACACAAATAGAGAGATCCCTCTCTGAGTCCAGGAAGGCTAGGTCCTTGGGCTCCAAAGATTGGTTTGATGTTACACTTTCATCTGGATTTCCAATCAGCCAAATCACAGGACCCTAAAAATTTCCTAGCACTTCAACTACAGATTTTAGTTCATCACCTATCATTTCCAGCATAGCCCCAAAAAGTTCTACTTTATGTCTTATCCAAGCTAAAATTCAAGCAATGGCTACTAGGTATGCTCCCCTAGTCTTACCACAACAGCTTCATGACATGCCTCAATATTATCAAAGTAAGATACCATAGTTTTATGCCACTACCCACTATAAAACTCAAAAACACATAAATAAAATGACTGATTTCTTTGAACTTCATGAGATTGATGATTCTGATGTTCGAATGAGTTTATTTGCACAGAAATTAATAGGAGAAGTTAAGAAGTGGTTTAGAGGTCTTGCTGCTGGTAGTGTAACTGATTTAGTTTTTTTTCATAGATTGTTTTTAAATAAACGGGAAAAGAAAAATAATCCACTCCAAATATTGTCTGAATTTGATTCCATGAGAAGAGCTCCATATGAGTTAGTTCAAGACTACTGCACTAGATATAACAGTGTTTACAATTCCATACCTACAAATATTAAACCCACCCCTGATAATGTCTTACTCAAATTCCCCGATGGATTTGACATGGACATGGCTTATCAGTTGAGGGAAAGAAATGCAGAAACATTAGATAGAATGCAAACAGATGTTGTTAGTGTATAAGTAAACATTTTAGCCAGAAAATCTAGACTAAGAAATGAAAGAAGAGTGACCATTAAAGAAGAAATTTCCAATTCAGGCTAAAAAATAGACATGTTAGCTAAAAATTTAGATAGGATGATGGATATGTTAGACAACATAGAGAGGAGACCTCAGTGGGATAACCAATAGCAAATCAGAAATCTCAGTTTTAGAAAAAACACAAATTCAGGAAAAGCAAAAGAAACAGTCCCAGACCAAACAATAAAGCCCCCATTCTAATAGAACTATGCTGAAAGTTATTAGAATAATGATGATGATGAGGATGCAATAAATATAATGGGAATATATGATAATAATACTATCTTTCTCACTCAGGAAGATCAGGAATTGTTTGAACTCCAACAACTCAAATTAGATTCAAGTGAATACTTTGATTATAAACAAGGTTATGATTATGCTATAAGTGAAATACATAGTCAATATAACCTTAGAAATAAGAAAAATAATGAGTCTTCTACCAAGAAAACTTCCCAAACTCGGAATAAGAAAACAGTAGAAGCTTCCAAAACAAAAGTTCTGCAAATTCTCCCAAGGGAAATTAAGCAAAACTTTAGTTCTTCCCAAAACATTTCTAGTCCTAAAAATGCATCAATTCCTAAAATTTTTGATATTGCTGATGAAGTTTCTCAAGCTATGAAAGATTCACAGAAATCTGTTGTTGCTAAAGCTTCTAATTATGTTAAAACAAAAAATTTAGATCCTAAAATACCCTCTCCTGATCCTAAATTAGTAGATCCAAAAATTGTTGCCTCAAAAACATCTGTTGATAATTCTAAATATGAAAGAACATCTACTGCTTCACAAAAAATCCCTGAAAAGAAAGTTAGGAGCAGTAAAAATCAAGAAAATCAAACATATAATGTCAAACCACTTGAAAATGAAAAAATAACTGTATAAAAATAAGACAAACGAACACAAGCTACAGTTACCAAGGAAGAATTGATTCCAATCAGTAAATCTCAACCTACATTCAACATACAGTCTGAAATTGCAAACCTAAAAATACCAATTCCTATGACAGAATTGGTAAAACATGACTTGTATAAATCAACCATAACTGAAACATTAAACATGAATGATGGAGAATATTCCATAAATCTAAATGATGATTAGACAGAGTTGATTTTTGGCCCATATGTGAATGGAAAACATGCAGATGGAGTAGTCCCTCCATTTTATATCAGTCTTACCATTCATTATCAAATTTTACACAATGCCATGCTAGATTTAGGAGCTTCCCATAATCTAATGCCTAAAGCTGTAATGGAAGCTCTCAATCTAGAAATCATAAAACCCTACAAAGATTTGTTCTCATTTGATTCAAGTAAATTTAAATTCCTTGCTTTAATCAAATATTTTTGTATAACACTAGTTCAATATCCTGGTAAGAGTATATTAATGGAAATCGTAGTAGCTGATATCCCACCTAAATATGGAATGTTACTTTCTCGCTCATGGGGAGCAAAGTTACAGGGATATCTACAATTGGACATGTCTTATGCTACTATATCAGTTTTTGGTCAGCCTAAAAAGTTATATAGGGAAACATTGATGAAATACATCGTCAGTAGTGATGAAAGATCTATAAATTACCCAATTTACTCTACACCAACTGACCTTGATTCTTTTATCTTATGTAACTCAGAAACCAATGAAATCCAAACTGAACTAATAGAGAAAAAAAAAACACCCAACAACGATAATATCTTTCATGAATCACTATTTAATTTAGACTTTGATGGTTCAGTAGATAAGTTAGGAGTAGGAGCAGGAGTTTGGATAACCAACATGGAGATTAATCACTCAGAAGGCCATGATTTCAGGCTCAATTTCAAATGTACCAATAATATGGCTGAGTATGAAGCCCTCATCCTAGGACTCCAAATCATTAGGAACTCAGGAGGGAAAAGAATATTAATCATGGGAGATTCAGAGTTGATCATAAAACAAGTAAATGGAGTTTATTCTATTTATAATCCTAGACTAAGGAGATGAAGATACACTATGATAGATTTAACTGATGATTTATTCGAATGTAAATTTGTTTCTATACTTAGAAAACAAAATATAGAGGCTCATTGTCTAGCAACCTTTGCTAGTACATGCAATTTACCATTCTAACCTAATCACAGATATACTGTTGAAGTCAAGCATAGGCCAATAATTCCAGACAACCTTAAGTATTGGAAAAAAATTTCTCAAGATGAACAGATTTACAAGTTTATGAGCAATGAAGGTGAATTTAGAACTGTAAGATAGACACAGATTGTACTATAGATCAAGATTTAGATGGTGAAATAGATTTGAATAACTTATATGTAAATAGAATAAAGTTTGATAAACCAACTAGATTTAGTCAATCAGGTATAACTAGTTTAGAGAAAGTAGAGATTGAAGAAATTATTGATGATGAATTAGATATATTGAATCTTAATTATAATTTCTTACCCAAAGGTTTAACTCCCTTAGAAGATATTTTTGACTCAAATGAATTAGCTAGAAAACCCAAAATGGAGCTAGTCAGATCTGATATAGAAGAATACAATATTAGTACAGAGTTAAAACCCAAAATAATCAAACTTTCCAAAACATTACCTCAACAAGGGAAAGAAAAATATGTTACTCTTTTAAAGGAATATCAAGATGTTTTTGCTTAGAGTTATGAAGATCTAAAATCCTATGGCACTAGCATAATCCAACATAAAATTCCAATAAAAAATTATCAAAAGCCATTTAAACAAAAGTTGAGAAGAATTAACCCTATTTTATTACCTTTGATAGAAAAATAAGTGAAAAGAATGTATGATGCACAGATAATTGCACCAATCAGATATTCTGATTGGGTTTCCAACCTAGTTCCAACAAGAAAGAAAACAGGAGAGATTAGATTATGTGTCGACTTTAGGAATCTAAACAAAGTGTCCTTGAAAGATAATTACCCTTTACCTAAAATGGATCATATATTACAAAGGGTAGTTAGCACTTCTAGGATGTCACTTTCAGATGGTTTTTCAGGATACAACCACATTTTAGTCCAAAAGGAAGATCAAGCCAAAACAACATTTACTACTCCTTGGGGCACTTTTATGTATGTAAAAATGCCTTTTGGTCTAATGAACGTAGGAGAAACCTTTCAAAAGGCTATGGACATAGCTTTTGCAAAGGAAATACATGATTTCTTAGTAATTTACTTAGATGAAATTACTGTGTTTTCCAAAACTGATAATGAACACTTGGATCATCTGAGACAGGTTTTTATTAAATGCAGGAAATTTAGCATCTCTTTAAACCCTAAGAAAAGTTTATTTGGATTAGAAGAAGGCAAGTTACTTGGACACATAATTTCTAAAAAAGTAATTAGAATAGATCCTGCTAGGATAGAAGCAATTCTTAACATCATTCCACCAAGAAACATCAAATAATTACAAGCCTTTCTAAGTAAGATTAATTTTTTAAGGAGATTCATCTCTAATTTAGCGCAGATAATTAGAGAACTAAATAACATGATTAAAAAAGATTCAGTTCTTAAATGGACTATTAAGGCCAAACAATCATTTGACTCCATCAAACAAGCCTTAACCAAAACTCCAGTCCTAATAAGTCTTGACTTTAACAAAGATTTCATAATTTTTTCATTTGTTTCATAACACACCATTGCTGCAGTTTTACTGCAAAAAAATGACCAAGGATTTGAAAAACCCATAGCTTTCTTCAATAAGACCCTTAGAGTTTCCCCTTTGAAGTACAACATTATGGAGAAACAAGCCTTAGCTTTGGTTAAGGCCATTAAAGACTTCAGAGTTTATATTCTCTACTCTCATATCATTGCCTATGTCCCAAATTCTATAGTAAAAGACATTCTTACTTAGGATGGTCCTGATGGAGGAAGAGGTAAGTGGATTTCCACTATCTTATAATATGACATAGAGATAAAACCCAAAAAACTCATCAAAGGTCAAGCATTATCCAGACTTATGGTTGAATCTAACTGCAATGCGCTAGACATAAATTTTATTTCCCAAGTAGATGATCAGGAAGAGATGGTGACTCCAACGATCAATGAAGCCTTCTCAAAATCACCTTGGTATATAGATATCATATTTTTACTCCTAAATGTACAAGCTCCTCCTGGATTTTCAAGAACTAAAGCCAGATTCTTAAAACTAAAGGCAGTAAAATTTTGTATTTTAGACAATGTACTTTTTTGGAGAGATCATAGTGGGATTTTATTAAATTGTTTATTAAAGGAAGAATATGACAAAATACTTGAAGAATTTCATGCAGGTGACTATGGAGGACATCTATATTGGAAAAATAATGCATAAAAGATCATGAGAGTTGGTTTTTATTGGCCTACTTTGTTTGCTGATGTAAAAAAGTATGTAACTTCCTGTCATAAATGCCAAAAATTTTAGGGTAAGAAGAAATTATTACCCCTTCCCTTAAATCCTATTTCAACTGAAATTCCATTTCAACAATGTGGTTTATACTTCATTGGTGAAATTCACCCTCCTTCTTTAGGCCAACATAAGTGGATTTTGACAACCACTGATTATTTTACCAAGTGGATTGAAGCCATACCCTCCAGACAAGCCACATATACTGTCATTATTTCCTTCCTACAAAACAACATTCTTTCAAGATTTGGATGTCCCTAAAAGATAATTACTGTCAATGCAACAACATTCAAATACAATAAAATGATTTACTTTTTCCACAAATGCCATATTACCTTAGGTCATTCTACTACATATTACCCCCAAGGTAATGGCCTAGCTGAATCCTCAAACAAGAGCCTTGTAAACATCATAAAAAAGTTACTCGAAGACAATAAAAAGACTTGGAATAAGAAGTTAGTCAATGCCTTATGGGAAGATAGACTTACTACTAAAAAATCAGTTGGTACTTCCCCTTATCAACTTGTTTATGGAATGGATGATGTTTTTCCATCCTCCCTAGGTGTACCAGTGATGAAAATTATACAAGAGTTACAAGTTGAAATAAATGACATTCAAAGAAGGATCAATCAAACTATTCACTTGAAAAAAACAAGGGAAGAAGTTTATATCAAATATCAAGTCATTCAGGATAAAATCAAGAAACGTTTTGATAAAAAGAGTAAAGAGGATGATTTATACATTGGAGATAAAGTATTAAAATGGGCTTACATAAGAGAAGACAAATGAAAACATGGAAAATTTGATTTTCTGTGGAAATGACCTTATGTGATTTATGGATATAGAGGTAATAATGATTTTTTTTTGAAAGAAATGGATGGAACAGATCTGCAAGAAGGACTAGTAAATGGTAGAATTTTGAAGCACTACTACTCTCCCGAGTTAACAAATAGTTAGTTTTTTATTCACTTTTGTCATTGTACATATACATTGCAAAGTTTAGATTGGATTGGATTTTTCCCTAACAAAGTTGAAGCCCGGAGAGAAGGCTCTAAGCTTTGAGAGGTAAATATCATAAGTATGAATAAATTTCAGATATCATAAGACATTTACAGGGTCATCACAGTCAAATTTCAAAGGCTACTAGTCTCAAAGTTCTTGATATTTCACCACGAAATGTCATCCCCTTGTGGAGCCACTATTAGGGCCCTATAATAATAGGGTTCATAAATTTTGAATTGAATTTGATACTCTTGTAAATATGTACATACCTTGCTTTCTACAAGTTGTTTTCCCATATTTTGAAAAAATGAAAAATAATAAAAAAGCCAAAAAGAGGGTAAAAAGTCCTAAAAGAAAAATCAAAGGACTTAGAAAAATATAAACCCCAAAAGAAAAAGAGATAAAATAAGACCTAAAAGTGAGAAAATCCAAATGCCACTACTTTTAATTTTACTGCAAGAATAATGATTATGTGCAGAGTGTCAATAAATTCCATAATCCATGATCAATTATACAGTTTAATCTTAACTTTTCATGTTTTCAATTTCATGTTTTAGATAGAGAATAAAGATTTGTCAAATAGTTTAAACTTGACAAATCAGTAGATAGGTAGAGAATAATGAGGAGCTCAATAGTTTAATTTGAGACCTCAGAGGAAATAAGGTAGACTTAGATAGTTTTATGCTTTTAAAGAAAAATGTTTTAAGGTTGCAAGCCCAAATGCACCTACAAAATGAAGAAAAATGGTTAGAAATAAAGTTGGGAAGGTAGAAAGAAGTTGAGAAATTATGTTATAAAGCATCATCGGGAGAAATCACTAATTTCCCCTCCCCCACGAGTATTCAGTATTCTAAACTATTAGTAAAAAAGGCTCAAATCATTTCTCTGAATTTTTTCGGGACGGAACCCAAGGCTCAATGACTAGTCAGTTAAAAATATTGAATTCACATTTTTCCTTCATTCATACATTAAAATCCCTTTTTCCTAAGTAAAAACACATTTTTTACTTAGTAAAATTGTAAACCTAAAATAATTAACTTCATTCCCTTCAAAATCATTCATAAAACCCTAAAAAAGCATTTATCCTAAGTATAAGTGAAGTAATACAACAAAGATGAGCAATGTTTTATTTTTGTACTTTACTTACTTAGAGGTAAAATGTGCTTTGTTTCCATTTTTACTACCCTTTTTTCATATTAACATCTAACCTATTTTATTAAATACCTAACAACACCTACCCATATATATTAATTCCTTTATATTTAAATAAATCCACAAAACCCACTATTTTAAAGTTTAGACCATAGTTTTATATCCCACGTGCGAAATATAAAAACCCCACCCTAACAAACCCATTGGTATAAACATATCTTTTTTTAAATGTCCTACCCCTAAAGTTTTAAACTGTCAAAAGGTTGAAAACTATATAAAATAAATCCTGCACCCATATGCATTGATTAAAACATGGTATAAATTTTTTAATAAACCTTAAGCACCCTGCCATGTATTATATACTTCTAAAGGTTTAAATTTTTTTGTTTAAATGAATTTCCTAAATTTTGACCCATCCGTGCACATAAAAAACCCTGATGCCACTCCTAGTCTAGCACACCTTCCCAACTAATCTGGACCATTCGCACATGAACTCCAGATCTGACGGCTGAAACAAAATATCGTGCAGATAAGTTGCGCAATCACCCAAACTCCAAAGCTATGTGAAATGGGTGGTTTCACAATTATCTCTCTCTTCAATGTGCCCTTTCCCTATTGGATCATGTGGGTTAAGCCCGATATCACTTACCACCTCAACGCCATGCGATAATCACTATGGTTTTCAATCCATTGAACTCCAAAACCACCCTCGTCGCCGATGAGACTTGCATTCAATGCATAACTAATGTAACCAAAATGCATATTGAACCTTAGAAATGCAATCATCCCTTTATCTTCTGCACATTAACCTAAACCCACTGCACAACCTTCCCGACTATAAAAACACTCTTTTTAAACCATTTTCCACCATTTTTATGCCCCAAACCTACATAATTTGCCTTGCAAACCATTGAAGGCCGCCAAGGAGCTGCACATTGCTCCAGAAAAGCTACAAAAGCTATCAACTTAGTCAAAACCTCAGAAAATATTCCAAAACCTAATACATGAATTAAAACAACTATTTGTCTGAAATTTAAATGAGAAATTAGGCTAAAAAACTTTTTTAAAGAATGAAAACACATTTAATGTTAAAAATTTGATTGATAGACATTGTCAAAAAGCCCCAAAACAAGCTAGACTATCAAATTTTTTTCCCAAAAACCCTGTTTGTACTTCTGCGTGCTATCTTGAGTAAATTTGTGATTTTTCACTGTTTAATGATCTATTTCAAGCTCTGAAATAAGCCAGAAAACCTCTGCAGGTACCCTAAGCCTCTATGATCCTTTTCAAAAGAATTTTTCAACCTTATTTCTCACTCAAAGACTCGAGAAACTCTTGTTTTCTTTTTTAAACCAGTTCTAAATCCTCTAAACCTTTTTGACACGCCTAATTGGATAAAAAACCCAAAGAAGAGACTATATTTTTCCTATTTTTCCCATTAAGCCTCTATAAAAAGTAAATTGCTTCTACAAGCTATCTAAACTTGCAGAAGTAGATCAAAATTCCTAAAAAATAGAGTGCAAGGAAGCCTGAAGCTTCTAAAGCACCTAAACCTACCCCTTCCATGACCTCAAACACTGTTATTTTTGTCAATCCTTTGCAACCACCTGTTGTTGATATTGAACACATTCCACTAGCTCATATTGATTACAAGATAGCAGATCCCATCGTTGAATTTAACCTGTTAGACATCCATAACTGGTGCTATGAAAATTCTTTAGATGATCAATAAAAAGTCCATATTTGGGAATCCCATTTTCCCAAATATGTTGTCCCATTAACTCACCCATGTCAGGAGGTTATTTGATTGTGTCATCAGTATTATGTTCCTAAGCATAGAGCCATTGTAAATTCCAGTAAATATGTGCTTTTTACCATCACTGCAGAATCAATTAACCAAATGTTATAGCTTCAACCTAACCCCCAAGCAGTCCCTTTATCTATAGAGGCCCTCACCAAGTTATATATTGGCCTAGATTTTCCCAAGTGGTTCATGATTTTTCAGACATTTATGCCTCTGCATGTAGAAATTCCTAAGCTAAATACTCCATGTTCTACTGCTAAATTACCTAAAGGTTCAAGACATGTGATTTCCATGCTTTCCTTCATCCTTGTATATTTTACTGATGAACACACTGATGAGTCCATCTTGGGATTCTTATCCACATTTTCTCCAGGTCAACCACCCTCAATAATATTTTATTATGATGGTTTCATTGTTGATAGTATTCATTATCAATTGACCAATTTGAAAATTGAGGGAGTATTCAGATATACCTCCTACCTTTTCCATATGTTTTTATACTTCCAATCAGATAATTTTTTAGTTACTTTCTAAAAACATGACATAGAGGGAAATCCTCTATCTATCATATTTTGGACATCCATGCCCAAGAAAGAATGTACAGATTTCACTTATTTAGAATTTTCAAAGTTATTTTTACATCTAGTGATCACAATGTTGACCAAGATAGAGCCACCAAGAATAAATGAAAAATATATTGCAGTTATCAGAGCAGAGTAAGGTTGGTGACTGGTATTTGTATGAAAAATATACTGAGATCAGAATCTTTGGGTTAAACTTGTTACCTTACAAGTTACCCAAACATCCTTCAATGAGGATCTTTTCCTTGGAGTATATCAAGTAGATAGTAAACTATGATTCAATAAATTTCATGGCAGCTAAGAAGAAGACCCAATTCAAACTTAAGAATCAGATTGGGCCATTCATATGTAATCACGGGGATGTAGAGAAAGAAGCTTGTAATTAGTTATTGGAATATAAATTTGAAGAAAGTTTCCCTTGGAACTATGATCCACAAGGGCTCTTGAGTAAGCTAAGGGTTAAATGCAAGTTAACGCCCTTTATCCATGACGCTAAACCAAAAATAGAAAAGTTTTCTAATTATATTGAATGGACTAAAAACACTTTAATAGATGTAGTGAATAAAGGTAATACTATTCATACCTTAGAGATTGAAAATGAGCCAGAGAAGTCCATTAAAAGAGTAAGGGAAGAAGGAGCCTATGTGGCAGAAAATACAACTGAAACCAAGTTCAAGATCATATATAAAAAAAAGGCCCAAATTAGATTCAACAGGTAAAGGAAAAGTGACAATAGATGTGGAAGAAACACAGCCTTTAAATACCAATACAAATTTGCCAGAGACAAATGTTGCTACTATAATTATCAATGTGCCAACTACTAAAAATAAGAATGAAGGACAAATCAATAATGAAGATACACAGTTGATGGAGAGACAAAAAAGCATGGAAGCCTATTCCTCACAGGAAGCTGAGGAAAAGGATTTGGATATTAAAGAGAAATATAAGCAGATCAAACTGAAGAATGAAGAGATAAAGAATAACATTTATTCTCAATATCTCAAATAGACTCCTAGTGTACAAAACAGGCTCCTTTCTGCATTTGATTATTCTAATAGAAAAGTAATCATGTCAGTGTTGCAGCCCACAGTCAAAACTCCCAAGACAGTGGTTGATGATAACAAATTTTATTTGGAGGTTCAGACAGATAAGATCCATGCTCTTGATCAAATTGAGTTCCACAGGCAGACTTCAGAGATGCTTTATTCTATTATCACAAATAAAGGCATGAGTGCTCAAAATCTCCAAAACACCATCTCTAACATTCAAGATCAGATGAAGATGGACAAAGCCTCATTGTATGCCAAGGATCTAAGGATAAAAGCCTTAGAAGAATTATTTTTGTAGGTGGGATATGATCCTACTAATATCAAAGTTGCAGAATTATTGGTAAAAAAAGAAAAATGAAGATATAGCAACCTTGAGGAAACAACTCAAACTTCCTCAAAGTGAGCATCCTCAAACAAAATAAATCATACAGGAATAGAGTGAAAAATATGACATGATGAATTTAAATTTTCAATTGACAACCAAGGTTAAGGAAATGGAAATATATATGGAAAAAATTGTCTAAGAAAAGGAAACAGTGAAAGAACCAGTGATTCTTACAGTCATTTCAGTTATCACTGTAGCAGTTCCTTCAACTTTAGGTTAAAATTTGGCACCCAAAGAACCATTCGGTATTGCAGTGCCAGTGACTTCTTCCACAACATCAGCCACTGAATCATCTACAACAGCAGTATAGCATACAGATGAGGCCAGAAAAATAGTCAAAGTAATGGAAGAACTGTCTTTAAAGACAAATGAGATTAACAGGTTGACAAAGATGGTTGAAAATCTTGAGAAGTCAAATAAATTAGCTCAGATAAATGCAAAGACGTGTGAAAAAAATGCCATAATACTGAGTGAAGAGTTAAATAAGTTGCAAAAAGAGTTAACCTTGAAGGATCAGATATCATACATCAAAAATTACCTTTGTAATAATTTCATTGAAGCCATTCATGATGTATTGCCTTCAATTCAGGTAATTTTTGAGCAAAGAGAAATATTACTAGTAGCCCAAGTAGAAATTCAAAAGAGTCAAACTGATTTGGCTGAAAAACCAGAGCAAGCTATAAGGATAATCAATTTACTTAACCAAAAAAATAGATATGAGTTGGAAGAACTCAAAATCACAAACAAGACTGCAACTATCCTAGAAATTAGGAAAGTCACAACAAAGAAAAATTTGATGAGACAACTGGAAGAAAAGTGTGAAAGTATGAATACTTCCATAACCAGATTTATGGTTAAGTTCACAACTTTAAGGAAAAAAGGACTGCCTGATATCTTGGCCATTAATGATAAATTGATGCCTCAAAATGACTATGATAAGAATATTAGAGAGTTTGCAAAATAATAGGTAAATAAACCAATAGATCAAGGCATCCCAACAGGAAAATTGTTACTCAAGAGTTTTGAAGACTTATTGTACTTAAAGCGTGAGATCAAACACTTGTTTGTCATCAAGCCAACCTTTGCTAGATATACTGAAGCTGATGAGAAATTTAGGAAATTAAATAATATACAAATTCCTAAAAATGAGGATTGGCAAGCACTCACAGATTTACTGTAAAGGATAAAAACAAGCAGATGAAAGGAAGACAAAAACTATTTTCAGATTTATAGTCAAAATAGATTTTACACCAGTAAACAGTTTTTGACTAAGTGTTAAAGAGTATCAGTGAATAAAAAGTATCATAGAAAGAGTATCAGACAAGGCAGAGTAGATTCCAAAAAAATATCTAAAAGCCAGCAAGGAGGACACCGAGGTAGCCAGTTGCATCCTATCCTCAAAATTGTTTCTATTTCTTTTGGATAAAATAGGACAGCTTGCTGATTTGTTAAGCAGTTGTCTCTATTATTATTGTAAAGATATTTTATTTTCCTAAGATAATGCCTAGAAGTATTCTAGGATATTTTGTAAAACATTATGTATAAATACTTCATCTTTAGAAGTATTTGGTGTGGAATAAATTTTTTGGGATTGTTATAGTCATTTTTTTTTGGACTTCAAAGCTTTTGTGTGTCAAAATTCGAGTAGCAAGGCTAGATCAACACAAATTGGCATAATATTTCAGGATTCCTGTGATGAGCTATTTGGAGTGAAGTATTTCCTTACTTTTCATTTTTTTATTTCTTTGTTACATGCATCCATTTATGTTTATGCTAAATCTGAATGTATAACTAGGAGCATTACTACAAGATTTGTTAAAAGCACCCTGTTTTTAACTAGTTATCATTTATATGTTTTCCTCTAATTTCCAATATAGGGAATCCTTAATTTCTCCCTCTCTTTTTTTACCTCTCCCTACTACTTCCTTTTCTGGATCAAAGGATTCTTAAATGCCCTTTATCCTGATCATATCACCTCATAAAAAAAATTTCCAAGATCTCCAAGGGTTATCTATCTTGCCCTAAAAACATTTGACCTTTTCCCCTTGATCTTAGTCTTGTTTGCTTGATTTTGACTCCTTAGCCCAATGGAAAAATATATTTCACACTATCCATTCTTTCAAGTGATTTTTCCCAGCAAATCTACCAAAAAAAAACCAAAGTTTCACTTTCATAACTAGCCTAATATTCACAAATTGAAACAAAGTTAAATTTTAAAGAGAGAGTCCTCTCTGAACCCTAGGAAGGTGATATTGTAGAGTTTGAAGTAGGTTTGTGGTTACCTCTAGAATTATTTGACTAAAAACCATAATCACACAACTTTAGAATTACTAGAGTGATAACGGAAGTGATGGAGGAAGTGGTGCATTAAATTCACAAATGATGGAGAGGGTGGAGATTAATTGCAGAGATCATGGAGATCATGGAGAGTCAACGTAGTCTTCATGGAGACTAGTGGCCACATGTGCATCGCAGTTATGAGGTGGTCCAAGGCTAGGGAAGGCTCACATCCATATAAGGAATATGAGGGAAGCAAAGAAAATCATTCTAGAATTTGATATTATTTTGTCGTTTGACATTTCTTTGCAAGCTTAATTTGTTTAGCTAAGCCTTTCGTGTTATTTAGCACATGGGTGTTCCCGAGCGGGAATCTTGCCCTTACCCAAGGGAGAATTTGAGTGCCTACTCTAGGAAGGTTATTTTTAGAATATATTCATCATCTGACATTGGTCCCACATTCATCCCCTCTCTTCTTCATATACAGCTTTAGGAATTACACATTCTTGTCTTAGGGTTTGAGAGGAGGAAGGTAGTTTCTAGCATTTTAGCTAGGAAACTGGTGGAGGATCATCCTTTCACCTTGTGCTTCTAGTTAAATATTCCAAGATTATAATTGTGATATTCAACATCATGCCATCAATTTATACCTCCATTCAGCATCAGTTCCATCAGGAATTTCATAGTCTAGTCCTATAGATCTAGTGGAGGAAGGAAGTTTCTAGTATTTCAGTTGGAAATCCCGTGAGGGATCATCTCCTCACTTTGGTGAGATTATTTCCATTATATGGGAGCTATATTCCATCATTATATAGTATGTTACAACTTCATCCCTCTTGATAACGCAGTTCATTCCAGCAGTTGTGTATTCAACATCTGCAACTTCAGAGGAGGAAGGAGGAGCTAGATCTCAAGCTTCTAGCTTGGAGATCAAGAGAAGGGATCATATATTTAGTTACTGAGATTTGTGGGTGCTATTGTAGCTAATAGATCATTATTTCAGCCCCATATTATCATTTATCCCCAGGGAGTGCATAATTCAGCTAGCAGGAGTGCAGTGTTCAACCTAAAAAGGGTCGAAAATCCGAAGTTAAAATTTGGCCAAACCATTTCTGGGTTTTTTTAGTAGAATCCGTGGTTAAAATCTTGGATCTTTAAGAGAACTCCAACAACCTCTTGCGCATTCTTCTTCTTGATAGTAGCAATAGTTTCCAGTAGCAACACAACATTTCCAGTGCTAGTTTTCATTAGTGTATTTTACACACTTATTATTTCCTTGAGTGCATATTCTTTGGAGTACTGTGTAGTTAATATTTTTTATTGTGTATAATGATATGACTCAATTTTTTCTACTCATGGTTATAATTTCTTAATGTAATTTCCGGTTGCAACATATTAACGACATTTTCTATATTTTAGTATTATATTTGTTTTGCTTTACTTTGAATGTTGTAGATGTTCTATATTCCTATATTTTCCATTTTGGAATATTATAGGGGAATCATAGCATGATATTTGGCTCAAACTATGGGCATTTCATGACATCAGAAGAATAAGAAGAAGAAGCAGAAAAAGAAGAAGTCTACAATGGCAGAAGGGTTAAGTTTCCCCACACGTCTCTTTAGATCTATGCAGGATCTCTCCATAGGTATTAAAAAAATGAGAATTGGAAGACAAAGAGAAACCTCAAGAGGGTTTCAGAATGAGGAAGGTCCAAGCACTTCCTATTAGTAGCATAAACAACCAACAATGCAAAGAGCTCCACATCACTCTTCTATGTCCACTTTCTTTGCAGAAGGAGATGAAGGGCATGGAGATGGAGAATACTTATAGCATGAGACTCTGAGTGATTATCTTGTAGAGTAAAAATTTCATTCTAGAGAATTCAAGGATAATATTGTTAGTATGAATCCTTTGTCGAAATGTGCGAAAAAGGACCACTTTAGCTACGCATAACTAATAGCCCTAACAACAAAAGTGGCTGCCAATATCTTCAGATCTGCGGTTAGTTGGACATAAAAGAGCTGCAAAAACCAGATCTATGCATGGAAAGACATTAAGTAGAAAAAATAAGGGTTTTCTCCATATACCAATAGACAAGACAAGAACAGTTTTTGAAAGAATTTTTGTATTAATCGGGCACCTGGGAGGAAAAAAAGAAGGCGTATCCAATTCTCCTCAGTGGGATGGGTTCTTGGAAGTCCTCAGCACTTCAGATCTAAGATTTCTCTCTCTTGTTGGTGTAGAAAACCCACACAAAGAATGGAACTCAAAGGGAGCTCACACATCAAATGGTAGAAAAATGGGACCAAGTGTATAGATCCAGAGTGATCTAATAGGCAACAAAAGGTGAAGAATGGTAGGAAAAACCCTCCTATTTATAGCAAAATATTGGGTCATTCTAGATCTTGGTGCATGATTAAAATAATGTTAACCAAATCTAGATCCACCTTTTATGGAATATTTTATTATATTTGTTGGAGGGAAAAAGTATTTGACTTGGGTCAAATCCCTTTATTTGTTAATAATAAATAAATAAATGATTTATTTATCTTTTTAAGGAAGTGGTTGAAGGATAATCAAATAAATAATGATTTATTAATTATTTGTGGGTGATTTGGTCATATTTAACAAGGAATATTATCTAAATAAGATTTAAATAATTATTCCTAGAAAATAATAAGATAAATAAAGGTTTATCTAATTAATTTATTTGTTTTTGGGTTAAACATGACTGGGAATAATAATTAAATTATGGTTTAATTAATTATTCCATGAGGAAAATCAAACAAATATAGGTTTGTTTAATATTTCCTTTGGGGTTTCCTGTTTAGACCATAAACAACCTAATAAATGTGGTTTATTAAGTTATTTAACATAGTGAAGGCAATTTTACTTAGGGTAAAATTGGTCTTACAAGGTGTACTTGGGTCCATCTAATGATAATAGGTTAGATGACCAAAAATGGTGTAACAGATTGCTCCCCAGCGTGCGAGTGTCAGGAGCAAATCGTATGACCGAAGTACGTTGTAAGAACTCAATCACCAGACAACAAAAGGGAAGTCAGAGAGAGAAATGCAAGGTAGATAGTGTGCTGAAGAACTAGACCCTGAGGAGACGAGACTCGCATGTGAAACGAGTCTCTTTTTATGAGAGGGTACTTGTGCTGAAGGCGGCAGGGGAGGCATACCTATGCTCGCCGAGACAAAGTACAAAAGAATAGTGTGTCTAGTAAGCAAGGGACCGAACCATAGAGTACAGCCGGCATAATCATGAGCCAGAGAAAAATACAATGAGGAATCCCACATACATGTTGTGCCTGGGATAACAGCCAGGACTGGTACAATAATATCTAAGTACATGAGATAAATACAACCCAAATGCCCCCTGTAAATGGGGAAGGGCTCATAAAATCTGACTGATACATGCAAATCAAAGAGGCACTACAAGTGGCTAAGGCCAGCATCATCAAATATCTGGAGCTGCATCGAAGGCTGCAAGGAAGAGGTCATCCAGGCATGTGGGGGGCTACCTGCAAGGCCACCCCCTCATGAGGGTTGAGACATCTCACACACACCTGGGAATCATCAAGAGCTACTGCTGTATCACTGAACCATCAAGTATACGGATCTTGGTCATGCTGAAAGGAGCTAGAGAAACAATCAAGTCAAAGGGAAATGAGAGATACCTTTGCCTGATCCGAGGCACCGAACAAGATTGGAAGCTGGAACCAAGGTACACTTCCCTCTAGACCTGGCTTCTGGAATGAATGAGCTGATGTCGATAGAAGGAGGTCTGCCACAAGTGAGGCAATGAGAAATCCTCAACTAAGGCGCGAGAGAAAATAGTAGAGCGACAGACAGACTGACACTAATGATGATAGGGAAATGGAAAGGACTGAGTAGCAAATGTACGACTTCCATTGTTAGAGCATAAATGGCATGAATGACATGGCAGCTACTGACACAATATCATAAGGGATAGGGGACAGTGGGACTGAAGGTCATAATGTGCGACACAAGAGAGAGACCACGCAATGAAGGATGGAGGGCTATGGCGGGGTACAAAGGGACTCAGGATAGACTCCATGAATGCGATGATGACTCAACTTGGATGCGCTAAACAAGCGTGACTCGATGGTGCTACGACACAGTAAAGGCCCAATGGGGGTCCATGAAAACATGAGTACAAGGTGGGAACTCATGACAAAAATCGATGCGAACATGGACAAGTATGGAGGCGAAGTGGTGCCCCAAGTACAAGTGTCATAAGTGAGGAAATTCGATTTAAAGTGGAGGTGAAGTGGCCCTTCTTGGACAAAATAGGTCCTGGCGAAGGATGAAAGTACAAAAAAGATGCTGGCTATCTAACAGAAAATAAAACACGCATCTCAGAAGGGAAATGCTAAGGGTAATATTTCTTAAGATAAAGTGCATTGCGAGGATTAGGAAGAGGATTGCCTTCAAAGCCCTCTAAAAAGTATGCCCCCTTACCAAGATCCTTACTGATGATGTAAGGGCCTAGCCATAATGAGTCGAACTTCCCGTGACCAAGGACATCATGGGCCTGGTCATATACTAGAACAAGGTCGCCTTCGTGAAAAGGACGAGGCTGGAATTTTCGGTCATATTGAGCTTTGGTGCATTTCTTGGCCGCTTCTATGGTTTGCAATGCAACACGACGGACTTCAGAGGCACGCTCAAGCAGGATAAGTCGTTGTTCTAGAGGTTGTGTGTCAGGGAGAAGTTCAACAGCCAGATGAAGGGAAGGGATTTCACACTCGATCGGTAAGATAGCCTCCTCTCCAAAAACGAGGTGAGGAGGGTTATGGTTAAGGGGCATGGGTGCCCCCGAGCATGGTGTAGTCATGCCAAAATGTATTTAGAAAAAAGGGAATCTAAACACATTTTAATGATGTGGTGTGCCATTTGTTCTTGTTATGGTTATGCAGTTTGAGAAAGGAAATGGAGGATTACCAAGCTCTTTTGGTACTGCATATAGGGGTCAAATGGACTTTAAGTTTCCGAGTTGGCATACATGGTGTCACTATCCCAAAAAGAGGATTTGGAGATAATGAACTGATGCTCTCATATAAAAGCTATAGGTTGGTCAACAATAATGTCTAAGAGACTAGGTTGCTGATGTAAGATGAGGGAACGATAAGGGGTATCATCCCTAGAGTGATCTGAAGTGATATGGGACTCTAGAGGTTCTTCTAAATGTGGAAGAATACTAGGACTAAATTCAACACGACCAGATACACTAGGAGAATTGTGGAGAATTGCTTCTCTTGGTCTCTCAAATGTGGGTGCCCCCTTACCCAAACATTGGGTTTCAACGTAATGGCCACAAGGTGGATGTGGTGTGAACGCCTGGGTTCGATGTAAGGGGGAATAGATAACGTCAGGGGTGGGGATTTTTTCCGTAATGTCGTCATCGCGATAGAAGATGGGGTGACTGGTGGAAGAAAGACCACCTGACATGGTGAAGTGACCTGAATCATCATCATGAGAAGAGAGGTTCACATGCGCATCGTCACAAGGGGTGACCGAAGAGTAAGTAGATAAAGGATCTACCGATGTTGAGCCCAAGATGATCGCTGAAGGAAGGTCAAGCGAAACAACAAGGAAGGATTCAGATGGAGTTCTCCCAGGGTCTCATGGATGATGACAGGGTAAAATGTCGGGACGTGTTGCTCCGCCATTCGACATTAGAGTGGGGAAATGTCAGCCAGCAAATATTCAGTAGTTCTCACTGCTGCACGTTAAATAGGGGAGAGGTGGACTCATTGCGCTTGGCCTCGAATTGGTGGACCATGGCGATAAGAGAAAGGAAGCCCGAGGCAGGGACAAGATGGGTGTCATGGTTATGGGAGATCATACAAAGCACGGGGTGCTGGTTTGAATAGTCTTGCTCCGGCCGGCACGCAGTAAGGAATGAGGTGCTTCCGGGACCGTTGACTCTCAGGAACGTGACATTAACCATGGGCTTGGAGATGAATGCACGTAGGACAAGTATGGGAGGCATGACGGACAACATCACACAAAGCACACTGGATGGTATGCTTTGGAGGCTGAGGAGGAGCAGGGTTTGTCGGGGCAGCCTTGTCCTTTGATGCCCCCTTGCGAGCTTTTCTCTTCTTACCCGAAGCGGTCGCAATAGGAGGTGGTTCCTGTTGAGGTGACTGAGGCACGGATGCAGCGGGAGAAGGCATGGGGACCGGTTGAACCGGGGTCAAAGCAATATAAGGTTTGGGTTGACCAGGCAAGGTGGGGGTTGGAGGATCAAGGTACCAAACGAGAATCCCAAGGGTCAAGTTAGGAAGAGAGAGGGTGGCCATGACCAGTACCGTGTACACTCCTGGTGGGGGAGCTAGGAACGGTATCTGACCAGAGGGGTAATGGCCAGGTGGGATGGCTCCTAAATGGATAAGGCTTGGAGGAACCATGCCAGGAGGATAAAGGGGTTAAGGGATACTGGCTCGTAGGGCGAGGCCGTAGGGAGGAGGTCCGACCGTCGAGATGAGCCACAGTGAGTGGCCAGTGAGGGCGCAGGGTGGTTAAGCCACGGAAGCCAAAGTAGGTCTTTAAGGGCGGCACGAGATGATTGCAATCATGCAAACATTCGAGCAAGGCGGGATCGAAAAGCAGAGGGGGGAGACTAGGAAAAGTTCCAAGCAGGGAGGAATCCTTGTAAACGCCGAGGGATACACTGGTCAAGGAGTCGACGGTTTGCTTGTTGGCTACAGAAGAGATGGTCGTCTCAGGTGAGGTCTGAGATTTTGGCTCATGATATGTCAACTGGTCAATGGTGACTATCTTTCCATTATGGGGGAAAGACATCTTGCGGAAAACCGCGGATGGGACAACAGACATAGCATAGGTGTAGCTTCACCCCAATAGAATGTTGTAGTCTAGCGGGGCGTCTATGACTTCGACGTCAATGCAAACAGTCTTACCGGCGAGGGTGATAGGACAATTACGGAAAAGGCCAATGGGCTGGGAGGCGTGGCCGTCCCACGCTCGAAGGGTGATCGTGGAAGGGGCCAGCTCAGGGGATCCAAGTTGCTTCCAAACCGAAGCGGACATCACACAGGTGGATGCCCCCTCATCAATTATACACCGGGATACAGTGGCGTTCCGGATTTTGACTGGGATTTGGAAAGCAACAGAAGGAGGAAGAGGGGGGTGGTCCGATTGAGTGGCGTCGAAAACAATCATTTGGTCGTCAGCAGGATCTACAGCGCCCACGGCAGATAGTAGAGCCTTCTTTTGGGAAGGGCATGATTGGAGGAGTTCCAATGTGGAAATGGCAGCAGGAGATTGCGCCAAAGCATCTACTATGCTATACGAATGAGCAACTCGACCAGAAGCAGCATTTCAGCGTAATGGTCCTTTAGGAATCTTGGTATGAACCTCAACTTTGGGTTGAGGGATATGTAAGGGACCATTGGTTGTCGAAAGAGGCTCTGTAGAACCTGCAAAAGGTGACTCGGGGACAGACGGAGCGGGAGGCTTAGGGTACTGATGGGACCGAGTTTGAAGGTTAAGGTCGATGGTTAGAGGTGGATCAGAGTTCATCATGAGGATCTGGTAATTGGAGGAACCAGAAGGGGAAGGTTGAGGGGCCACCTGTCCGTCAGGTGGTTGGGTAGCCATGAATCCCTGCTGTGCATCCACCCGCTCTTGAGGGGGCGGTGACTGCTGTTGCAGGGGTTGAGAAGGAAAGGGAGGCGAAAGCGCATATGCTGGAGGAGCTGGCACACCGGGCTGCGGATAAGGGTAATGGTTAGGTTGGGCAACATTGAGGTGAGCAGGAGGTTGGGCGAAAGGATGAGGCATGCCGTATCCTAGATGCATGCTACCGGGAGGGGGATAAGTGTAGGAAGTGGTGCCCCCTCCCCCAGGAAAACCATAGCTCATGAGAGGTTGAGCGGATGGATGAGAGATAGATCCAATGAAACTGTCGGCGGCATGAGGTGCCCCCGGTGTATGGGCATCACCGGGTCTGGGGAGATCAGGTAGGACAATATGATCATAACCTGTCTAAGCGTAGATCAGGTCATACTTTAACGCCATTTGGAGGGCATCTTCTTCGGTTTGAGGAAAATGTGATACGACATATTTCCCGATAGGGGACAAGAGAGATATAAGGAACCAATCCATGTAGACACGGTCTTCGAAGGTAGGAGATTGACATAGGCTCGTTCTTCTCCGCCATTCCTGGACATGATCGGATAGGTGGGTCGCAGATGATTGACAGAAAGAAGTCAAAAGTTTGATACCAGTGTCATAATGAAGGGGAAGCAGGAAGTAAGATAAAAAAGCCCGGGCAAGAGTTGCAAAGGTGGTATGGGAGGAAGTGGGCTGATCAACATACCACTTAGAAGTTGTGCCTGTAAGCGTGCGTTGGAACAATCTAAGACGAACAGAGTCATTGGTAATGGAGGTAGATGAACACCACATGTGGAAAGATCGAACATGATTTGAAGGATCTTCTCCAGCGCGACCTTCAAACTTTGGGATGTCGGAAGGGAGCTTTGTCGGCATAGCAGGCCAACTAGCATCATGGTGTATAGGGTCGTTTATCAACCGGTCCAAGTCGGGGAGGCTGAGGCCTGCCAAGAAGGGGAGCAAGGGGGCAGCCGAGGTAGTTCCTGTGGTGGTTCCACTAGTAGTAGTCCCGGCATTAGCGCCGGGATTCCCGCTAGTGTTAGGCCCTAGACCAGACATAATGGAGGTGACAGGGGGAGAACCAGAAGGAAAATGAGAACCCAAAGAATCAGAAGAGGAGTCGGAGTGCGGACTCGGAGGAGTACTGGCTCGACGACGGCGGGACGGAGCAGTTCGATCGACTGGAAACTAAGGGTGAAGGCCAGGAAGTCTCCAGGAAGTGCGCCTTGGGGGCGCAATGATGACAACACAAACACGACACAAGGGAAAGAAGAGCAACCAGAAGGGCACGGAGGGGCATAATCAAGTGATTACAATGTCGAAACAAGGGCAGATAGGTGCAGTGTTAATTGATTTTAAAGTCTTTGCCCGGCGGTGTAAACCAGGCTCTTCTTCGCTTAGGGTGAGTGTGTGGCATGCGTTAATTTAATTTTTAAACCCTTTTAGTTTTGAGAGCAAGATAAAAAGTGTACTGCGTAACGGAAAATAAATCTGTAGAGAACAGTATATAATGCTGAAATAATAGAAAATTAACAGCTACTATTGCATCGATTCAACCCAAAAAGGCGGGTCTCTCAAAACTAATCTAAAAGAGGGAAAAAATCTAATCAAAACACACTAAAAAGAGGCCAATAGATCTAGGGTCAAAAAGGAACAGGGATCTAGAGGATAAGGCTGCTGAAAAGAGGTGCAGATCACAGCCAAGAGACAGAGGCAAGGTGGCTCGAAAAAGGGAGGAAATCAGCAAAAAGCGGAAAGGATAGGGAGGAGGTCCTAAAGAGAGGTCCAAAAAAAACAACAAGAGGTGATTTCAAAGGAAGAGAGGCTGATTTAAAGGGATCTGAAAAGGAGGTAACGGATCTGGACAAGGGGGTGCTGAAACTCAGAAAAACAGAGGCTGAAACAGCTAAAAACTCTTCCACAAAAAGTGGAGGGTACTGAAGCCCTAGGGGGCTAGGTTCCCACTTATATGAGCTAAAATAGATGAAAACCAGGTCAAAGCGGGCTGAAACAGAGGCTGGAAAACCCTGACAGAAGCTGCAGCAGAACCCAGAAAAATTGCAGAAAAATCACTGAAAAAATGGCAGGTCGTAGGTTCTGACCTGTTATCAGTGCAGGTCGCAGAAAAGGGGCAGAAAAGTGCGACTTGGAGGTCCAGGTCGCAGGTTATGGGCCAAAAAGTGCGACCCCCCGTTCCGGTTGTCTCGGCGGCAGATTTTCAGAAAAGTTGCCATCTCAGTTGCGGCTGGTGTCGCTTACCTGTGAAATAGGGCCAGAAACACACGGAAGTTAGAAATTTTAATGTTTTAGGGTTTTAGGTGAGACAAACAACATAAAAATAGGAAAAATAAACATCTGAAAAGAAACCCTAGGGTCTGAAGTAGCTGGATATGCAGGAATATGAAAAACGACAGCGGTCGTAAATTAAAACCCGTGTGGAGTCGCCATTTGTTAGTATGAATCCTTTGTCGAAGTGTACGAAAAAGGACCACTTTAGCTACGCATAACTAATAGCCCTAACAAGAAAAGTGGCTGCCAATATCTTCAGATCTGCGGTTAGTTGAACAAGAAAAGAGCTGCAAAAACCAGATCTATGCATGAAAAGACATTAAGCAGTAAAAACAAGGGTTTGCTCCATATACCAATAGACAAGACAAGAACAATTTTTTGAAAGAATTTTTGTATTAATTGGGCACCTGGGAGGAAAACAAGAAGGTGTATCCAATTCTCCTCAGTGGGATGGGTTCTTGGAAGTCCTCAGCACTTCATATCTAAGATTTCTCTCTCTTGTTGGTGTAGAAAACCCACACAAAGAATGGAACTCAAAGGGAGCTCACACAGCAAATGGCAGAAAATGGTGACCAAGTGTATAGATCCAGAGTGATCTAATAGGCAACAAAAGGTGAAGAATGATGGGAAAGACCCTCCTATTTATAACAAAATATTGGGTCATTCTAGATCTTGGTGCATGGGTTAACCAGATCTAGATCCACTTTTGTGGAATATTTTATTATATTTGTTGGAGGGAAAAGGTATTTGACTTGGGTCAAATCCCTTGATTTGTCAAAAATAAATAAATAGATAATTTATTTATCTTTTTAAGGAAGAGGTTAGAAGATAATCAAATAAATGATGATTTATTTAATTATATTTGTCATATTTTTTACCGCATGAATACGCTTATCAAAAATTTGATCAAAATACCTCATTCTGACGCCGCTCTACACTAATTTCTACTGTAACATGATCGAATAATAATTAAATTATGGTTGAATTAATTATTCCATGAGGAAAATCAAACAAATATAGGTTTGTTTAATATTTCCTTTTGGGGTTTCCTCGCTTGGACCATAAACAACCTAATAAATGTGGTTTATTAAGTTATTTAACATAGTGAAGGAAATTTTACTTAGGGTAAAATTGGTCTTACATGGTGTACTTGGGTCCATCTAATGATAATAGGTTAGATGACCAAAAAATGGTGTAACAAATATAACTCTCCAACAATTTTTCCAAATCAAAGAAAACCAGAGATCTCACAGTAGCAATAGAAGAAGAAGGCACATACATAAAATATTCTCCTTGTCTACATTTGATGGATCATTCACCAGCATAGTGAAAGCTTGGATGAATGAGTTAGATGATTTCTTCCATCTATACCTAGTAGTGGAAAGGGAGGTTGTTGAGATTGCAATGCTACACCTTGAGGGTGAAGCAAAGGATTGGTGGTTCAGCCATTTGAAACATGCAAGAGTGAAATCTTATGCAAATTTTACTCAAAAGTTGATCAAGAAGTTTGATAGAATAAAACTAGAGGTAATTCCCATTGAGACATCTACCAAAATTGATGAGAGAGCACATGAGGAGGCAAGGGAAGATGTCAACACTATCACTTCAGTAGAGGATAAAATTTCACCACCACCACCTGCAAAAGTACTTGCATCACGAGAAATAGCACTAGCATCTTTGCAATATTGTCTTGAGCTCTTGACATTGGGAGTCTCATGCATGATTCAGGAGATGCATGTTTAAGAGGAGGAAAATTCTAGTGTTGATACAGTAGAAGAGGAGAATCCATCACCATTATCAGCAGTTGGAGAAGCCATTGCACTAGTTGGAGGAACTCTTGTAGTTCAACAAGATGTTCCCAAGTATCAGCTTATCGAAGGTTTGCAAACATTTCCATCCCATCTTATTTTAGTACCTCAATTCGAGATTTGTGGGGACATGCAATCAAGGAAATTACATAACCAAGCATTAGAGCACCTTGCTGATTTGTAAAAAAAAACTATCACTGTGTAGAGGACCCTTGAATTGTTAAAGGAGGAGATGTATAGACATCCTTGTTGTTCAGTTTTGAGCTACACACAACACTTTATGTTGAAGTTTGGAGTTTTAGAAGATGGGATGAGCATAATCCTAATCAGTGCAATGTTGGGTGTGGAGCTTGATTTTCATCCTAATTCAGAGATCCTTGTTTTAGATGGACGTATACCACAGGAAAACCATACACCCTTGCAGCGGGGGGGACTTGTCTCCCACGCGGGGTCTGGGGGGGCTGACCCTCGGCTGGGGGTCTAGGGGCTAGTGGTCCCCCGGTGGGGGTTTTGGGGGTAACGCCCCTGAAGCTAAAAACAAATGTAAAATTTCCTTGTAAAAGTATAGTAATTTCTAGCCAATCTGGGCTGTTCATTAGGCGGATGATCTGACGGTAGAAGTTATGTTGAGTTTAGGGTTTTTTTCCCTAGAAGGAAACCCATCTCTTTGTATGAAGGTATTCTATTGCGGCTATGTATTACATGTGTATTATCTGAGCCAAAAATAGATAGGGAGACTGTGAGAAAGAACAGAGGATATTACAGTGGATCTACTGTAGGTTTTGTCTATTCATTTTGCTAGATAATAGAGAGGAAGGACTGGTTGTTCAGGGTGGATGTAGCCCAAACTGGGTGAACCATGTATATCTATGTCTCTCTAGTTTTATGTGTTTTGTGTGCTTGTATTTCCTGCATATTTTATGTGTTGCATTGCTACATAATATATAATTTTCTAACAACTAGTATCAAAGCCGAAGGTATATTTGGCAAATAAAATCGCAGGAAAGAAGGGTTCCTAGTTCGAGTGGGAGCAATGGTGGAAGATGGTAAGTTTAGGGTCGAGAAATTTAATAGCCAAAACTTCCCATTGTGGAAGACACACATGGAAGATTATCTGTATCAAAAATATCTGTACCTACCATTGAGTGGAAAAACGAAGAATCCGATGGCCATGACAGATGTGGAATGGAATATTCTCAATAGAAAGGCACTCAGAACAATATGGTTGTGCCTTGCGGCGTCAGTCGCCTTCAATATTTCAAAGGAAACAACAACAGAGGGTTTGATGCAAACGTTGGTGAAACTATATGAAAACATTCAGCCTCAAACAAGGTATTTCTTATGAAACGACTATTTAATATGAAGATGTCGGAAGGTGGATCTGTTGCAGACCATTTAAATGATTTTAATACAGTTACCAGTAAATTAAGTTATGTAGGGGTAAAATTTGATGATGAAGCTAGAGCTCTGTTATTCTTGTGCTCATTTCCAGAGAGTTGGAATGGTTTATTAATGGCCATTAGTAACTCTGTCTCTAGATCTAGTACTTTAAATTTTGATGATGTTTTCGGTGCTATCCTTAGTGAGAAAATGCAACGGAAAAGCTCCAGTGAGACATCGGGTAATGCTTTGAGTGAAGACTCTAGGGGAAGGAGAATGGAAAGGGGAAAGAGCTCAGGATATCGCATTAAATCTAGAAAGTGCAGATCGAAGTCCAGATTGGGAATAGTGTGCTGGAAATGTGAAAATCAAGGACACCTAAAGAAAGACTGTAGATCTCGGAAGGGAAAAGAAGGAGACATGCAATAAGAAAACAATCATGAAGAAAATGTGACAGGTGATGTGTTACGAGATGCTTTGATTCTTTCTTTCGAAAATGTTATTGATTCCTAGGTAGTAGATTCAGGGGCCTCATTCCATGCCACACCTGATAAGAAATATTTTCATGACTATGTTCAAGGATATTTTGGACAAGTCCGTTTGGGTGATGATAAACCTTGTAAAATTGTTGGAATGGGTAAGGTTCTTGTAAAACAGCAGAATGGAAACCAATGGCTATTAAAGGAGGTAAGGCATGTTCCATATCTAAAGAAAAATCTAATTTCAGCAGGGCAGTTAGGCAGTGAAGGTTGTGTGACAACTTTCACAGATAAAGCTTGGAAGGTCACCAAAGAAGCCCTGGTAATAGAAAACGGTGAAAAGGTTGGTACATTGTATTTATGAAATGGTATTTCTAACTCTGTTAATGCTTTAACTTCCAAAGGAGCAGATGCAGCGTTATGGCATCATAGGCTCGAGCACACGAGTGAGAAGGGGATGAAGATTCTTCACTCAAGAAATTTGTTGCTAGGTTTGAAGAATGTTGATTTCGATTTCTGTGAAAATTGTGTTTATGGAAAACAAAAGAGAGTCAGATTTCTCAGAGTTGGGAAAGAAAAGAAGAGCGAAAAATTAGAGCTTGTGCATACAGATTTATGGGGACCTGCTCAGGTATCATCTCTTGGTGGCTCTCACTATTATGTTACATTTATTGATGATGCAACTAGAAAAACTTGGATTTATTGTATTCAAAATAAATCTGATGTATTTGATACTTTCAAGAAATGGAAAGCTTTGGTTGAGATTGAGACAGGAAATAAGTTGAAGTGTCTGAGAACAGACAATGGAGGTGAATATTGCAACAAAGAGTTTGATAGGTACTGTTTAGAGCATGGAATTTGTAGAGAGAAGACAGTTCCAAGAACACCACAAGAAAATGGTGTGTCAGAAAGGATGAATAGAACAATCATGGAGCGTGCAAGGTGCATGATATTGCATGCAGGATTGCCTTTACAATTTTGGGCAGATGTTGTAGATAATCCTATTTTTGTAATAAACAGAGGGCCTTCAAGTTCCTTGGATGGTGGTATTCTAGAGGAAGCATGGACAGGTAAAAAGGTAAACTACTCTTTTTTAAAGCCTTTTGGTTGTGAGGCCTTTGTCCATATTAATAAAGAAAATAGAACAAAGCTTGAGGGAAAATCAAAGAAATGTACCTTTATTGGATATGGTGTTAATGATTTTGGTTATCGCTTATATGATTATGAAAATCACAAAATCATTAGGAGCATAGATGTAATATTCAATGAAAAGGTCTTGTATAAGAATCAGTTGTAGGAAAAGAAATAGGAAAAAGAAAGCAAGGAGTACACAGTTCTTGATGAGATAACTAAAAAAGTAAAGGTGCCTGAAAATAATAATAATCAACAACCATAGCAGTAGCAACCACCACAACAGCAGTAGGAACCTCAAACACCTGAAAGTGGTGTTAGAATATCTACCAGGATAAGTAGACCCCCTGAACGATACTCTCCTTCATTATATTATTTATGTCTCACTGATTCTGGTGAACCCAAATTTTATGACGAAGCAATGCAGGTTGAAAGTAGGAAGAAGTGGGAGCTAGCCATGGAAGAAGAGATGGACTCCTTAATGCATAACCAGACTTGGTACTTAGTCAGGTTTCCTGCACGTAAAACTACATTGCAGAATAAATGGGTTTACAGGCTAAAGGAAGAAGATGTAGGAAAACAAAGGTACAAAGCTAGACTTGTGGTGAAGGGGTTTGCACAGAAGAAAGGTATTTATTTTGATGAAATATTTTCTCCTGTTGTTAAGATGACTTCAATTAGAACTATCTTAAGTCTTGTAGCAGTGGAATATTTACATCTTGAACAGTTAGATGTAAAGACAACATTTCTCCATGGAGATTTGGAGGAAGAGATATACATGCAGCAACTAGAAGGATATGAGGTCAAAGGGAAAGAAAAATTGGTGTGCAGGTTAAATAAGAGCTTGTATGGCTTAAAACAGGCTCCAAAACAGTGGTATCTAAAATTTGACAAGTTTATGTCTGGACAAGGTTATACTAGATGTCACTCTGATCATTGTGTTTATCTGAAAAAGAAAAATGATGGTAGCTATATTATATTGTTATTGTATGTAGATGACATGATTGTTGCAGGGTCTAACATGAAGGAAATAAATTTTCTCAAACAAAAATTGGAAAATTCATTTGCAGTGAAGGATTTTGGAGCTGCAAAATAGATCCTTGGTATGAGAATAACGAGAGATAGGAAAAATTAAAAATTAACACTGTCTCAGAATGAGTACATACAAAAGGTGTTGAAAAGATTTAATATGCACAATGAAAAACCAGTTAGTACACCTTTTGCTAGCAATTTCAAAATTAGTAAGGAGATGTGCCCAAAGACCCAAGAAGACATGGATTATATGTCTAAAGTTCCATATGCATTAGCAATTGGAAGCTTAATGTATGAAACGGTATGCACAAGGCCTGATATTGCACATGCAGTGGGATTTGTAAGCAGGTACATGAATAATCCAGGAAAAGAACATTGGATGGCAGTAAAATGGATTCTTAGATATTTGAGAGGTACCAAAAGTCAAGCATTATGCTTTGGTGGTTCAACCATTGCTCTACAGGGATATGTTGATGCAGATATGGCAGGTGACAGAGATAACATGAGGAGCACTATAGGATATGTATTTACTGTAGGCAGAATAGCTGTTAGTTGGGTTTCAAAAATCCAAAGTGTTGTTGCACGTTCAACAACAGAAACAGAGTATGTTGCTGCTATAGAGGCTAGTAAAGAAATTATTTGGTTACAAAGGTTTAAGGGTGAATTGGGTAAGAAGCATGATATGGAAACGTTATACAGTGATAGCCAAAGTGCCATTCATCTTGCAAAGAACTTAGCATTTCATTCCAGGACTAAACACATACATCTCAAGTACCATTTCATACGGTCAGTATTAGAAGATGGAGAGTTGAAGCTGGAAAAGATACATGTTGAGCAGTGGAAAAAGTATGAATTAACTATCTGTTTTCCCATTCTTTTACTTTAAAAATAATTCTTTTTACTCTAGAAAGATGATTTATTACAAGAATTGTGGTAGAATTGTGAAGATTTATGTTTATTTTAAAATATGACTAAGAACTACCTTTTATTGCTAAAAATAGGAATTAGGCAAGGTGAACAACTATATCAGAGGTGAGGCTAGACTAAATGCAACTAATGTTCCTCCAGCGTTAGACCAAATCCTGCCAAAGACAAGGAAATCCAAACGCATTGCTAAGAAAAGGCAAGGGACAGTTCGACTTCGGTCAAAGGAAATCAAGTGACAAATAAAGAAAGAAGGGAAGCGAATCCCTTAGGATCCTTCGATCCTGAGGGATCATTGTTAAAACCTCATCGGATTCCTTGTCTTGTCTGTCGGAGTTTGTTATATAAGGAAATGCTTTTAGAGATTGTAGGGCTTAGATCTTTTGATTCAAAACATTCCTTTTGTAATATTACGTTTTATTGACTCTCGAGTTTAGAGAGAAATCTCTGTAATACTTTTATGTTCGATTAATACAAATGTGCATCTCATTTCATCTTTTAAGCTCTGAAGTAACCCAGCAGTGTTTCACTGGTGCTAAGGGCCCGACTCTGGTGGAATTGCTCTACTGTTTGTATTTATATCCTTTGATTACTGTTGTGTGATAATTGCATTTAGATTCATTATGATTATAGAGTTATTTGAATATTGTTGAATTGAGTATTGGATTGCTGTGTGCGCTAATGAATTGCACTGATATTCTATTTCAGCAAGGATCGTCTTTACTGTCTTATTTGTCTTGCTATCTCTTATAAAGCATTGTTGTTCTATACTTAATGATGTTTGTTGTTCCATTGGATTGCTGTGTGCGCTAATGAATTGCACTGATATTCTATTTTAGCAAGGATCGTGTTTACTGTCTTATTTGTCTTTCTATCTCTTATAAATCTTTGTTGTTCTATACTTAATGTTGTTTGTTGTTCCATTGGATTATGGTTCATTTCGATTGACTGTTTCATAGTGTTGGCTATCGATAGGGTTGGAGTTTAAGAAGACTTGTTATCTGATTGCGTTAAGTTTATATTTGTTGTTCAATTGATGTTTATTGTTCCATTACTATTTTATGTTCATTTCTAATTTGTTAGGTTAAGATTTGTAGAGATATTCTTTACAATTGCTGTGTACACATAGGAATTATGAATTGTTGTTCCTTTCCAATTCTTGCTATTAGAAGAAGGTTTTCTTGGTTATTTTCATCAGCAAATAGTTTAAGTTCGATTTCACTTTGATTACTTAAAGAGTAGGACTGTCAACTATAAAGAACAATGGTTACTGCTTCCAAGTTCCCAGATTGATTGCCTTGTCTAAGTGTGATTTTAGTTGCATCGATTTCTAAGGGAACGAGTTATTACTACTTTATTCTTGATTGATGCTTTGCAGATGTGAGTAGTTAAGAATTCAGAGTATTTCCATTCATGTTACTGTAATTAGATTTATTTACAAGCATCCTTTTACTCTTGTATCTAGAATAATATACTACATCTTTCATAACATTACTCTTAGCTAAATCGCAGTCTCAAACAAAGTACACTCTTGAAATAAAAAGTCGCTCCCAGATTGATAATTAATGTAGAATAATTAGGTGTTTAAAAGATACCTTTTATGCCTCAACATTTTGATGTCATTGTCGGGGAGAGCGTATGCCATTTCAAAGGAGTGATGCACATTTGATTTTCTTCTACTCGCAAAGAATTGGGTATTAAATATAGAAGGTAAGAACCTGTGCACTGGGCAAGGAACATGTTTTCTCACAGCCCGCTTCATAGCAGAATTAGGTAAAATTCTTTCTTTAGGTAGGAATGAAGGCTTGTTTTCTTGAATGAATAAACCAGCTAAACAAAGAAAAATTCCTCCTAAACCCGAAAAAACAAAGGGACTAGTGACCCTTGGGAAAACAAATTTCATTGACGAAATCCTTAAAAATACTGAATCTCAGCCATCAGTGGGACCTAGAAAAGTTATCTCTAGACAGCCTACTAGTTCCCTTCATGCCATAGAGTCACCATTTGAAGCCTTTGCTGAGATACATAGTCAAACAGTGGGAATTGAGCAAGATTCTCAAGAATTTGAGAATCCCTGCCTAATTTCTCCATAGGAAGGGAACTCTAGTAATCTCCGTGAAGGGGAAGGGGAAATAGGAGAAGTAGAAGAACCAAAATATCCTCTTGAAATAGTCCAAACAGTAAGCAGTCCAGATAAGGGAAGTGTTGTTAAAGTCATTCAAATTCAAGGACCTAAATCATCTCAAACAGTAGGCCAGCAAGGAATACTTATTGTTCCAGACCAGGGAAGTACTCCTTCCAGTCAGCCTAGGAATTCCCCTGATATCCCAGAAGGATATTGGCACATATTTGACCAAATGGCCTAGAACTAGAACCAGAACTAGCAAACACCCTAGAAAACTTCCACACTGCAATATCCTATAGTAGATACTACAGTTAATGCACCTATGAAAGCCATTCCCCTTCAAGATATTCCCACATTTCATGGCTTGACATCAGAAGATCTAGATTCATTTGTATTCGAATTTGATGTGTTATGTAGGGGGTATGACTATACCACCGATCCCCAAAAATTAAAACTATTTCCTTCCACATTAAAAGGAGAAACCTTACGATGGTTTATGGGGCTAGGTGGGGGTGTCATAACTGATTGGGATCATATGAAAGTTGTGTTTTTAAGGAAATATCAAGATTATTGTAGGTCTCGGGAACTAAAAGACGAAATATTCCAAATGATAGCAAAACCAAATGAAACCCTGGAAGAATATGTGGAACGGTTTCAATACAATATTCAGATATCTCCTTATGCATCCTTACCCGTACCTGATAATGTGCTGAAAACTACATTAATTAGGGGAATGAAAGATCAATGGGTTGAAACATTGAATATTATGGGAAAAGGTGATATATATCAGGAAAGCTATGCTAACATCATTGATTTGTGTATCAGGAGTTCAAGGGGAAATACAAGACTAAAATCGGAGGAATGTGACATGATTATAAGGGACAATAAGACCTCCAATGAAGGTGTAACTCATGCAGATATTGGCAACATGCTGGAAGATTTTAAAACAGATATTCTCGGGACTCTAACAATGTAGTTTGACATAATGCAAGACAAAAAAAAGAAAGCAGAAGCCAAACAAAATTTGGCAGTACTCTGTCCTAGATGCAGGAAGAAACACAGCCACAAAGAGTGCCTGCAAGATGTAATCAAATTTTGTGCCATTTGCATCAAAGACCACCCCACAGAATGATGTCCCTCGCTTCCTAGCATAAAATCAGTCTATAAGGAGGTATAAGAAGAATCAGAAGTGGTATGCCTACTTAATCAGCGCCGACAATGGCAGCCACGACAATCAAGTATTCCAACTAATCCATTTTATTATTTTCAGCCTCCTCAATACAATGTTCCACAATATAATGGAATGTGGAAAAATCAACCACCTTTCCCCAATTGGTCACAATAGGCATTCCCTACATCATCATGGCCAAATGAAACAAATCAAACTAATTGGCCAAAATTTCCTTTCTGCCCACCGTTTTGGCAAAACAATGCTTATCCAACCCAATGGTCCTCCTCTACTTCGCAGAGTCAGGCCTGGCAGTCAAACTGGCAAAGACCTACAAATCAGCCAGCTGGAAAAATTCCTCTCTCTCAACCTACATTGCCAGCTCCCTATACAAACCCCCAGACCAACTTAAGACCACAACTCCTAGCCCAGCCCAAACCAAACCCAAACAATAGGCTAGTTTAGTCTGTCCAAATAATGGAACCACCAAAATTAGAAACTAAACTGAGGGAGTGTAATGACCTCCAATTAAGGTTTGGGCGTATAGTAGAAACAAAGAGAGACAAAAATTTTCATATTGAAGATCCGTTACCTATAGAACAAACATTACAAAAGAGAAGGTGGTTCAACAACAAAATCAACAACAAGCAACAACCTCTTCTCCACCATTCCCAGAATGATTAATCATACCTCGCCCATTAGAACACCCTAATTTTGATCTTCTGGGAGAATTAAAAAATTTGTGTATAAAAATCCCTCTCCTCCAAGCTATCCAAGACATCCCTATTTATGCAAAAACCATTAAGGAACTATGTATAAAGAAGCTAAAGAGGAGAAAAAACACCAACCCAACTGTCCAAATAGTCGGTACTCTATCTGATTTATTATCAGGAATGGAAACACCTGTAAAATATGAAAACCCAGGAAATCATATAGTGACAGTACAAATCAATGGGAAATTGTTCCCAAATGCCTTAGTTGATTTGGGAGATGCAATCAATATCTTAACAACCACCACCTGTCAAAAACTTGGCATTTCATCACTGGAACCAACAACAAACTTATTGGAATTGGCTGACCGATCAGTAGTCAAACCAGAGGGTACACTACAAGATGTAATGGTATCCATAGATTCCTCGGAATACCCTGCTGACTTCCTGGTTATCAACCTAAAGAACCGGCTTGATGGACACCCAATAATCCTAGGTAGACCTTGGTTGGAAACTGCCGATTCTTATATTGGATGCCAACAAGGAAACATGACAATAACAAGGGGAAAATATGTCAAAAATTTAGCTTTATATCCCCCAACCCAACCAAGCGTATCAATAATCAAAACAAGAAAACAACCTGTATCATATCTTATGTAAAATATAAGATAACCTCTAACTGTAGAAGATGCCCTTGATTTTAAAGACCAAACAGAGGATGATATCATTAATAGTTTTATTAATAAACCACAAATCAGATCCCATCTACAATGTCACACGATCAAGGCAGCATTTGATAATAAAGAAGAAGAATATCCTCTGAAAGATATCCTTGATCAATTAATACCCACTACTTCTGTATACAATAGAAAGATTGTATAAATTGAGCCAGGAAAAACTCTAAACATTAACAAAAATCTGACTGCTGAACAAGAAGAGAAGTTGGTCCAATTACTACGGAAATACAAACCAGCCTTTGCATGGGATTACCTATACATGAAGGGAATTGACCCCCAATTATGCACACACCACATCTAGACTGAAAAAGATGCGAGACCCATTCACCAACCCCAAATAATACTAAACCCTTACCTTAAGGTTATTGTGAAAGCTAAATTACAAAAACTACTGGATGTCAATTTCATTTACGCAATATCTGATAGCAAGTGGGTCTCTCCATTAGTAGTGGTACCAAAGAAGAACGAGAAGTGGAGAATATGTGTAGATTACCGAGAACTCAACAAGGCAACCGAGAAAGACCACTTTCCCCTTCCCTTCATTGACCAGGTATTAGACACATTGGCAGGAAAGAAATTCTTTTCTTTCCTCGATGGCTTCAGTAGGTACAATCAAATCCAGATTTCCCCTAAAGACCAAGACAAAACTGCTTTTACCTGTCCTTGGGGGGAATTTTCCTACCGAATCTTACCCTTTGGCCTATGCAATGCCCCTGCTACATTTCAAAGGGACATTCTCAACATCTTTTTAGATTTAATAAATGAAGGGCTCAAAGTATATATGGATGAGTACTTCACACCATACGGAGATGATTTTGAGCCAACATTAGAAAATTTAGAAAAGGTGTTGCAAAGATGTATTGACACTAGGCTTTGTTTAAGCCATGAAAAGTGTCATATGATGATGACCGAAGGAGTTATCTTAGGGCACTATATTTTAGCAGCTGGAATTCAGGTGGATCTAGCCAAAATTCAGATAATTTTGTTAATACCCCCACCCACCACACAAACATAGGTACGTAGCTTTATAGGATTTTCTGGTTATTATAGGAGATTTATAGAACATTATTCTCGAATAGCTCCACCTTTATATGCACTAACAAGAAATTTTGATTTTATTTGGACAGATAAATGTGAAAATGCCTTCAACGAGCTGAAAAATCTTGTATCAATAGCCCCAGTGTTGAGGGGCCCAAATTGGAATTTTCCATTCCAAATTTCATCTGATGCCTCAGATACAGTGATTGGAGCAGTGCTTGGTTAGGAGGAAGATAAAAAACCATATGCAATCTATTGTATCAGCAAAAATGTATCTCCTGTTGAACTAAATTACACTGTGACAGAAGGAATTTTTAGCTATAGTACATGCTGTAAATAAATTTAGACATTATATAACGGGGTATCCTGTAGTTCTATATACTGATCACTCTGCCATTAAAGTTTTAGCAAATAAACCTATTACAATTGGAAGAGTGACAAGATGGTTGATTTTATTGCATGAATTCGACATTACAATTAAAGATCGACCTAGAAAAGAGAGCCCTATAGCTGATTTTCTGTCAAGAATGCCAAAGCCAACAGATGCAGAAGCAGTCAAAGACCACTTCCCAGATGAACATTTTTTCGTTGTTACTGTTAGAACCCCATGGTATGCTGATATAGAAAATTATTTGGCAATAGGTAAATTACCTAAACATCTAACCCTTAATGAACGAAAGTAGATAATACAACGTAGTACCCGATTCTCTTGGATTGGGGGCTACCTGTTTCATACAGGGTCAGATATGCAAATTAGGAGATGCATCTGGGAGGAAGAGGTATTTGATATTCTGAAAGAATGCCATGATGGGCCGTGTGGCGGACATTTTGCAGATCATAGAACTGCCCATAAGGTTTTACAGACAGGCTATTATTGGCCTACCATTTTTAAAGATGCCAAAAAATTTGTGCAGGCCTGTGATAGCTGCCAAAGGGCAAGTCGCCCTGGACAGTCCGACGAAATGCCTTTGAACCCATAGCTATTAATTGAGCCATTTGAATGTTGGGCGCTCGATTTTGTTGGCCCTATTAGCCCCCCATCAAACCAAAAAACATACATCTTAGTTGCAACTGAGTATGTCACTAAATGGGTTGAAGAAGAGGCACTTTCAAAATCTACAAAGGACTCTATAATACAATTTATTTTCTAAATCTTTGTGGGATATGGCCTCTGAAGGGACATAATTACAGATGGAGGACCGCAGTTTTTTGGTAATAAAATAGTTGAAATATTATAGAATTACCACATTCAGCACAAGATTACAACCCCATACCACCCACAGGCAAATGGCCAAGTAGAGAGCACTATTAAAGTGATTGAGTCTATATTGACAAAAATTGTTGCCTCACACAGACGTGACTGGGCCTACAAATTTCCAAAAACCTTGTGGGCATACCGAACAAAATGGAGAGCCGCTACGGGATATTCACCATATCAATTGGTATCTGGAAAAGAGCCCATCTTTCCAATAGAGTTTGAAATTCAGACATTAAGAACAACTCAAAAGGTGGGTCTAGATTTAAATGAAGCCGAGGCCAAAAGACTGCAAAAAATTAATGAGTTAGATGAAATTAGGCTCTCTGCTCTTCAACACACCATGTTAATTCAACAATAGAGAGCAAAATGGCACGACGCCCTTATCAAAGAAAAGATCTTCCATGAAGGAGACTGGGCACTCCTATATGATTCTAGGTTTTAGTATTTTCCAAGGAAACTCTAGACACGATGGCTTGGACCTTACGAGATACAAAAAGTGCATGATAATGGAACCATTACATTAACCACCATTGATGGATCTGGACATTCCTTCAAAGTAAACGGTCATCGAGTATGATTGTATCATAAACCACTTACTTGAGAATCCTTCTACCAACAATTTTGGGAAGATTCTACCATGCAAATTCTCGCTGAAGGGGATAACTCCTCCTCGGCACCCATTCATTAAATCATTTCTTTCCTTTGAAATTTGTACATAAATATAGTTCATTTATTTTCTTTGTCTTTTATATGGAATTCTGATTTTTTTCAAAACTCTGTTTATTTCGATTATTTTGAGATTTTGCTGTTCCTTTCTAAAGGAATGACATTCTTGTTGTTCCTTTCGAACGAAACAGTAGCTTTGCTGAGAGTGTTTTTGCTGTTCCTTTTGAAAGGAACAACAGTTGTGCTGTTCATTTTCATTGTTTCACAGATTGTTTTGTTGTTCCTTTCGAAAGGAACAACAGTTTCACAGATTCTTTTTGTTGTTCCTTTCGAAAGGAACATCACTTTTCGCAGATTGTTTTCTTGCTGTTCCTTTCCAAAGGAACAACATTTTCGCAGATTGTTTCTGTTGTTCCTTTCTAAAGGAACAACACCTTTTGAGTGGATTATTTTTTGTTTTAGACCAACATTTTGAGGATTTCTGATGACGCTTCTAAAGGAAAACATATTATTTATACAAAATCATACAAATTAAAGCTTACTGGAATCAGCAAATCAAAAGAAATTGTCATTCTTTTTAAGAAATTGTTTGGTAATGATAAGAAAAAGGAAAAATGACATAATCAATAACATGACTTTGCTGTTTTACTATCACTAGAATTAATATGATCGATTATCCTTATCATTATTGCTTCTTCCCCATATCTTTATAACTTTCTTTGATTTTTACTTATTGAATAGGAATAAGGGCATATTCTTTTCTATTGAGATGTTTAGACTTATTCCACCATCCCTACTCTTAAGGAGTGTTGAGCCATCGTTTATATATAAGTAGGAAAGTGCTCTATGAAAAAGAAGAAAAAATATTTATATATTTCACTAATAATTTTATGATATGGCAGATGGAGGATAGGGGGTCTCATCAAGAGCCAGCCTACCATGATCATAAGGAAGCAAGTGAAGTGGCATTCCCATTATGGCTACCACACCAGGGATATGGCCCAATGGACAATTGAAAAAAAAAACTAAGAAGTCCTTTGAACCAGCCTACCCACTTTTCACTTCTTCTCGGTGAATGGAATTATGATTCATCTAGTACCCAAGCCAGTACAATGGCCTCCATTATTACATTTAACAGCACTTCCCTAGGCATAAATAAAGGATAATGGTTCCAAGGGTGAAAAGCAACTTTGTCAAGGTTATGGACACCTGTGGGCAACAGAGCTCTGCTGATGGTATTGGAGTCACATTTTTACACATCGATAGTAATATTAAACCCTTTTTCCTATATCTCTATCTAAATATCAAATGAAAGTATGAATCCTAAACCCTTGATTTTGAACCTATTATGCATGAAAATCATCATAAATCGATCACATTAGTTTGAGTGGGTAATAAATGAATTTGTTCTTGTGTTCATCCTAGCTGTCCCTTCTCATTATCTTTAAATCATTACAAACATTTCTATATCTATTTATGATTTAATCACACACATCGATTTCAGTAAATGAAATAATTTGATTGATTGTATCATAAGTATGCATGCTTTTTCCTGTTGTACAACTGCTGTGCAGTACAACCTATCATCCTCCATGGGGGGCATGGATGCCTCTTAATCACTGCATGCAAATCAAATCCCCATATTTTTTATCAGTATGCGAATCAAATCCTTACATTCTAGGGAACAACAAAAAATGATATTATTCCAATTCACCGTGATGTGCTGTTCCATTACATCACTATGTGTTTGGAAAGAAACAACAATGTGTAGAGAAGATGGGAGGATGAAAAATTCATATTGAGCCACAAGTGCTAGTTGTTTCTGATGTTGCATGAGAGATTCTGGAAAAATTGGGATGGATTACATACTTCACAAGGCTACAACAACCCCACGAAACAGTGGCTACCGAGTTTTTACAAAATTTACAGGAAGGATACTCCATGGTTAGAGGAAGACAGATAGCTGTAACAGATGAAATAATTGCAGAGGTGTCTGGTCTACTAGCGTAAGGAACCATATGGACTTAGAAGAAGGTCAGGCTTCAAGAATCCAAGAATATTTTCCAGGATTATGGACAGAAATTGGTCGTCAAAGGCAAAGGAGTTCAGCCGGCATCATTGGGAGAACCATGGATGGAATTGGAAAAGATAGTACAGGCCTATATAACATGCGATGGAAGGAAAGACGTGGTAAGACCTTGCCACCTTAAGCTATTGGTAGTATTAAAGCAGAAATGTACTGTAAATTTGCCTGCATTTTTAAATTCCTTACTGCATGATATTTCCCATAGTATAAGAAAAGCTCGACACGTAGACATGGTGGTAAGCCACCATTGCCTAATCATATTAATAGTGAGTCATATTCTCGCCCAACAACAGACCAGTTGGGAAGAATTGATATTTTCGATTGATGGAGGATTAGCTTTACCTTCCCCAAAACGAAAGAGAATGGCTAGCTTGGTAGCTAAGCCATCAAATCGTAGACAGTCCTCCCATTCAAAAAGAAGTATGGGAATGATAGAGGGCCTTCCGGGTAGTAGTAGTCAGCCCTTGGAATTTCCCAGCTCAGAGGATGAACAACCTCCAAAATTGGAAGGAGGGAGTCCTCGTATTGATGAGGGTGAAGAAGAAATGAGCCACCACACCAGTGGTGAGAAACAAACCAGTGCAGAAGAAGGAAATAATGGAAAAGAGGAAATTTAGGGATAAGAAGGAAGCCCTCATACTAATGTAGAGGGAGAAATTCACTACTCTGATGAGGAAGAAGGTAGCTACCATATCTGCGAGGAGGACGAAGATAATCATAGCAGTGAAAGAGAGGGAACAGAGCCTCCTGAAAACACTACTGCAAGCTCACCACAAAGCCCTTTGCAAGAATACCAATTGGCCCAAATTATGGCCAATATGAGTGACTATGTGTAGCCTCACAGCCCTCTAGACCTTAATATTAATATCAACTAATTGTAGGAGCACTCTTCTATCAATAAAGAAATGGCTAAGGAAATTCCAGATGAAACAAAAAACCCTAATGAAATGATAGAATCAGCTGGGGTTGCTTCCCCTGAGAAGTATGAACAAGAAAAGGAGAACACTAAAGTTGTATCCCAACCTGTAAATTATCAGGGGATTATAGAGTCAACTGAGGGTATAACTCCTATAGAATTCAGCCGAGGGCATATGAACATTGAGGAAGAACCCCAAGAAGAAAATAGAGAAGCGAGCCCAACTGAAGGCATGAATGATGAGGACCAAAACCCCGTTGAGCAATTAGGTCCATAGGAACAGTTGTTCCATCAAGAAAGAGGAAGAAAGTAACTGAGGTTGAAAAACTTCGGAAGGAACGAATGAAGCTTCAGAGATTAGTAAAACAGATCAGGCAAACCATTAGGGTTCTTAGAATGAAACAAATTCCCAAACGAACCCCAAAGAGAAGAAGCATAGTTACCAAGCAAGCCTCGAAGAAGAGGAAAGTGGCCACTAAAATAAAGCCCCAAGTTGCAGAAACTATGGCTGAGCCTAATCATGAAAATATGGAACAACAGGCAGTTGTTCCAGAAGCAGTTGTTCCAGATGGAGAAAATTCAAGTGAAAATGTGCAAGCTAGTAGTCAGAATACTTTTAGTGACCCTACATTAGCCAGACTCCAAGAGGAGTTGGCACAGGCTCGACTGGAAAGGGAAAAGCTGGAAGAAGACACTGTCCCTAGAAGGAAATATCAAGAATTTCAGCAGCAGATGAAGATCATCCATGAAGCAGAGGATGAAGCCCATGAGAAGTGCCGAAAGGCAGAGGAAAAGGCTGAAAAGGTAATGAATCAATTAAAATTAGCCCAGAATCGAATGGACACTCTATGCTCATTATACACAGATGTTTTAGCTTGTAGATGCCCTACCAAGAATTATGCTTTATTTTTATTAGAAAGATATTTACAACTAAATTTTAAGGCAATTAGGGCAGGAAAATCTATAGAGTTAAAAACTATAGATGATTTTGTAACATGCTGCAAACTCTATGGGGTAAAGGTACAATGTCTCTTGTGTGAGTTTTATTTGCATAATCTCATATTGGAAAATGATAGTGAGACAAATCCTAACCCTTTTGTGGGTGACATCCAATACCAGGCGTTTATTTCCTTTGCTGTTAATTAGTTAAAATGGCTTAAAGCCTATAATGTTTTTCAAAGGCAGGAAAATGAATTAGATTTGTGGGTTAGGAGTGAACCTAAGCACCCACTACAATTATGGGCTAGGAAGAAGAATTTGATGACAAGAGAAGGTGTTATCCAAGCATTGGGGCCTATCCATAAATCAATTGTCTTCAATGGGATAGACTATTTCCTATCCATTAGAAACCAGGCTTACATAGCAGCTAAGGTCCGATGGGGAATTTCCAATCGGAATGTTCAAAATAGAGAACCATTTAACTATAAAAACTTTGGATTAGCTACAGACCGCTTCGTTCCTTATAGCAACCTCATTTTGAGGGAAGGACCATTCTGGCTAGGGTGTAGGTTTCAAATCTCCATTGCATGGTATCCTGCTACAGATTACAAATCCATTTATAAGATACCCGAAGGACAGACAGGGCATGTCTTCGAAGCATTAGTTGCAATGCATGGTTTTAGGCCTTTTGATGAAAAACCTTCTCCAACTTATTCTTTAACTGCTCTGCATCTGAACTATAGTTTTCATGAGGACATGAAAAAGGGTAAGCAGGGGGGTATGTTGAGCAGTGGAAAAGGTATGAATTCACTATGTGTTTTCCCATTCTTTTACTTTAAACATAATTCTTTTTACTCTAATAAAATGATTTTTTACAAGAATTGTGGTAGAATTGTGAACATTTATGCTTATTGTAAAATATGACTAAGAACCGCCTTTTATTGCTAAAAATAGGAATTAGGCGAGGTGAACAGCTATATCGGAGGCGAGGCTAAACTAAATGGAACTGTTGTTCCTCCAGCATTAGACCAAATCCTGCCAAAGACAAGGAAATCTGAACGCATCGCTAAGAAAAGGCAGGGGACAGTTCGACTTCGGTTAAAGGAAATCAAGTGACAGCTAAAGAAAGAAGGGAAGCGAATCCCTCAGGATCCTTCAATCCTGAGGGATCACTGTTCAAACCTCATCACATTCCTTGTCTTGTCCATCGGAGTTTGTTATATAAGGCAACGCCTTTAGTGATTGTAGGGATCATATCTTTTGATTCAAAACATTCCTTTTGTAATATTATGTTTTAATGACTCTTGGGTTTAGAGAGCGATCTCTATAATACTTTTATGTTCAATTAATACAAAGGCACATCTAATTTCATCTTTTAAGCTCTGAAGTAACCCAGCAGTGTTTCACTGGTGCTAAGGGCCCAAATCTGGTGGAATTTCTCTGCTGTTTGTATTTCTATCCTTTGATTACTGTCGTGTGATAATTGCATTTAGGTTCATTACGATTACAGAGTTATTTCACTATTGTTGAATTGAGTATTGGATTGCTGTGTGCAGTAATTAATTGCATTGATATTCTATTTTATCAAGGATTGTGTTTACTATATTATTTGTCTTGCTATCTCTTATAAAGCTTTGTTGTTCTATACTTAATGCTATTTGTTGTTCCATTGGATTATGGTTCATTTCGATTGACTGTTTCGTAGTGTTGGCTATCGATAGGGTTGGAGTTTAAGAAGAATTTTTATCTGATTGCATTAAGTTTATATTTTCTGTTCAATTTTTGTTTGCTGTTCCATTACTGTTTGTTGTTCATTTCTAATTCATTAGGTTCAGATTTGGAGAGTGATTTTTTACAATTTATCTGTACACATAGGAATTACGGATTGCTGTTCCTTTCCAATTCTTACTATTAGAAAAAGTTTTTCTTAGTTATTTTCATCACCAAATAGTTTAAGTTCTATTTCACTTTGATTACTTAAAGAGGAAGACTGTCAACTACAGAGAACATTGGTTACTGCTTCCAAGTTCCCATATTGATTGCCTTGTCTCAGTGTGATTTCAGCTGCATCGATTTCTAAGGGAACGAGTTATTGCTACTGTATCCCTGATTGATGCTTTGTAGATGTGAGTAGTTAATATTTCAGAGTATTTCCATTCATGTTACTGTAATTAGATTTCTTTACAAGCATATGTTTACTCTTGTATCTAGAATACTATACTACATATTTCATAGCATTACTCTTAGCTAAATCACAGTCTCAAATAGAGTACACTCTTGAAATAAAAATTCACTCCTGGAATGATAATTAATGTAGGATAATTAGGTGTTTAAAAGATACCTTTTATGCCTCAACAATACACACTAGCCAGAATCCTGCAGATATGCTAACCAAAGTTGTAACCAGGGAGAAACTAAGAATGTGCTTAGTTTCAATTGGTCTTCAAGGATGATGATGAAGATGAGAAACAACCAGGTCCAAAGAGGAGTCATTGTCCAGCAAATTAAGTAGAGGTGGAGTTGCTACAATCAGTCTCCAAGTGGGATATTGTTGGGTGTGGAGCCTCATTTTCATCCTGATTTAGAGTTCCTTATTTTAGCTGGATGTATACCCCTGGAAAACCATACACCCTTGCAGCGGGGGGATGTGGGGGGGCTTGTCCCCCCCGTGAGGTTCGGGGGGGCTGACCCCTCAGCTGGGGGGTCCGGGGGCCAGCAGTACCCCAGCAGGGGTTTCGGGGGTAGCGCCCCCGAAGCTAAAAACAAATGTAAAATTGCCTTCTAAAAGTATAGTAATTTCCAGTCAATCTAGGCCGTTCATTATGCGGATGATCTGACGGTAGAAGTTATGTTTAGTTTATGATTTTTGTCTCTAGAAGGCAACCCCTCTCTTTGTATGAGGGTATTGTATTGCGGCTGTGTATTACATGTGTATTCTCAGAGCCGGAAATAGATAGGGAGATTGTGAGAGAGAACAGAGGATATTAGAGTGGATCTGTTGTAGGTTTTGTTTATTCATTTTGTTGGATAATATAAAGGAAGGATTGGCTGTTCAGTGTGGACGTAGCCCAAACTGGGTGAACCGCATATATCTGTGTCTCTCTGGTTTTATTTGTTTTGTGTGCTTGTATTTTCCGCATATTGTATGTGTTGCATTGCTCCATAATATATAATTTTCTAACATGCAATTCCCGGCTATGAGTTCAACATTGTGTATGGTCATGAGACAACAAATGCACCATCGTGGAGATTAGTAGTGTTGCCACTGAGGAGCAGTGATGAGTTGGGGGGCCAACTATTCTTGGAGCATTGTGATGACCACTTCACTCATGAAGCATTGGAGGGACAGATGATAGATGGTAGATATCTTATGATAGATAGTATTTTCGATTATCAAGATGAAGCCTTCTTGATGAGCATCTCAAATCTCAAAGAGAAGTTTCTACCTACAAAATATTCATAATCTTATGGATTCTACCGAGTCATTGATGAGAGGTTCTCATGGAGAAACCTCAAGGAGGATGCACTTCAACATATCATGGAGTGAAAATATTATCAAATGGAGAAGGATTTTATTCTACCTTGGGTGGATACCAAGTTAGAGCATGATATGATTCATCACCCACAGCGGTATTGATGGATGAGGATGATGAGGAAGGGGTTGACAACCCACTTGCAGATATATGACATGAAGCAACAAGAAGCATGGTTGTGCTAGTTTCTTTTGGGTGAGTATGGTTACTACCCAACATCTCAAATTTATATTATCCATGCCATTATGTTACTGGTGTGATGCAACAACATGAGTCATGGCTATGTTGGCTACTCTTGAGAGAGTTTTGTTATCTCATGACATATCCTATGTCAATGAGTGGAGTATTGTTTGGGACATTGTATAGCACTCACATGATGTGGCAATAGGGAGCTTGGTTGTATTGGGCTGATGTGACATTCTACATGTCATTCAGTATGTTGTTGCTCTATGATCTGCATCATGATGACGTGAGGTGGCAACAAGAGTCCTTGTTTCTTTGGTTACTCTTGGGAGAGTATGGGCTTACCTTCTCCCATACCTTGCATGATGATGTGGGAGGATGGAAACAAGAGGCCTTACTACGTTGGATTATATTGGGATATTATGGCTAGCATACTTGGTATGATGATGAGGTGGTGTGGCAGCAAGAGGAATTTTGTGGTGGCTTCACTTGAGAGAGTATGGCTACTACACTTGGTATGATGAGGGTGTCATGTGGCAACAATAGGCATTACTGCGGTGGTTTTTGTTGGGAGAGAATGGCTCAACATCTCACATGTTAATCCATATGTCTCTATTATTTCTTTATCATAGTGTTGAGATGATGCTTAGAGCCAGTAAGGCCAATAGGGCCAATGATGGGAGCTTGGACAGATGCAATCTACTCTATGTAGCATGGGTTGGAGAGATAGTTCATGAGCTGTGACTTTCCACTTTCGAAAGAAACAACTAAATTTCATATATCTCATGCATAGAGGAGATCCTTGGACAACATATGGTTGCCACTTGGGGACTTATTGATGAGGAGAGGCATCTAAATATTCCATTGGATTCCATTCTGGACATTCTAGAGAGGGAGCTATGGAGTTGAGAATTCATAGCACATTGGAGAAAATGGGGAGACCTTCCATATGAGGATGTTGTTTGGAGGGAGATGGATTTATGTTGCATTGAATTTTGTGATTGCTTGAGGACACACAACATTTTGACGGGGAGGATTGTAATATTCCCAATTTTCCATCAGTTAACTGAAATATTAGAGTTTTTACTTATCTTTCTTAGTTAAGTAAATAAAATGGTGGAGGGATCCATAAACCCCATAGATGAATAAAATCCACTTTTTTGTGTGATTGTGGGTTAATTAGATAGTAGATCAGAATTATCGAGTAGTGGAGTAGCTTATTAATGGAGGAAGAGTGGAGATCATGGAGAATAATGAAGAAGATAACGGAGATAGTGGAGGAATAAAAGTAATATCATGGAGAGATAATTATGAAGTTATGTAGGAAGCAGTGCATTAAATGCACACATGATGGAGAGAGTGGATATTAATTGCAAATATCATGGAGATCACAGAGAGACAACATAGTCTTCATGGAGACTAGTGGCCACATGTGCAACGTAGTTATGAGGTGGGCCAAGGATAGGGAAGGCTCACAACCATATAAGGAATATGAGGGTAGCAAATAAAATCAGTCTGGAATTTGATATTGTTTTTTCATTTGACATTTCTTTGCATGCTTCAGTTGTTTAGCTAAGTATATCTTGCTATTAAACACACAGGTATTCCCAATAGGGAATACTACCCTTACCGACGGGGGAATTTGAGTGCCTACACTGGGAAGGTTATTTTGAGAAGCTATTCATCATCCAGAATTGGTGCTACATTCAACCCCTCTCTTTTGCATATACAGCTTCATGAATTACACATTCCTATCTTAGGGTTTGAGAGGAGGAAGGTAGTTTCTAGCATTTCATCTAGAAATCGGTGGAGGATTTGTCATTTCACCTTGTGCTTCCAGTTGAGTCTTCCAGGAGAAATATTGTGATATCCAGCAATAGGCCATCAGTTTATACCTCCATGCAACAACAGTTCCTTCAGGAATTGAGTAGTCCAGTCTTGTAGATCTAGTGGAGGAAGGGATTTTCTAGTATATCCGCTGGAAATCCTATGAGGGATCATCACATCACTTTGGTGAGATTATTTCCATCATTTGGAAGCTTTTTTCCATCATTTATTAGTAAGATACAACTTCAGCATCTTGACAGTGTAGTTTTTTCAAGCAGTTGTGTATTCAGCAACTGTAACTTGAGAGGAGGAAGGAGGAGGTAGATCTCAAGCTTCTAGCTTGGAGATTAGGAGAAGGGATCAACCCTTAAGTTAGTGAGCTGTGTGGGTGATATTGTAGTAAATAGATCATTCTTTCAGCCTCATATGAAGAGTTTTCTCGAAGGAGTGTGTAACTCATCCAGCAGAGGTGCAGTGTGCAACCCAAAAAAGGGCCAAAAATCCAAAGTTAAAATCTGGCCAAACCATTTTATGGTTTTCGTGGGTTTTTGGAGTAGAATCTGTGGTTAAAATTAATGATCTTTCTAAAAAATCCAGTAGCCTCCCGCACATGGTTCGTCTTCACAATAGCATTAGTTTCCAGTGGTAGCAACACAACATTTCCAGTGCTAGTTTTCATTAGTGTATTTTAGCCACTTCTTGTTGACTTGAGTGAATATTTTTTGGAGCACTGTGTACTTCATATTTCTTGTTGTTTATAATGATATGCCTCAGTTGTTTCTCCTCATGGTTATAATTTCTTGATGTAATTTTTGATTGCAGCATATTTCTGGCATTTTCCAGATTTTAGTACTATATTCATGTTTTGCTTTATTTGGAATGTTGTAGATGTTCTATATTCCCATATTTCCCACTTTGGAATATTACAATATATATATATATATATATATATATATATATATATATATATAGAGAGAGAGAGAGAGAGAGAGAGAGAGAGAGAGAGAGAGAGAGAGAGAGAGATGTGTGTGTGTGTGAAAACTTATTTAATTATTATTTGATTTTTTCACCACCAAACTACTATCACATTGATTTACTAGAACCAACCAAAATGAGATGTTGATCCCCTGTTGCTGGCTTGATAGGTCCTGAGCCAGGTTCGTATTTAAGTGTAACCAACAAAACCTTCTTACTATTAGCCCTTTCAGTAGTGACCTACTTGCGTAGGCCAAAGTCTCACTCGAAGCAGTATGGGGGGGGGGGGGGGTGTTGGAACAAGGTTCCAGACCCTGAGAGAGAATTAAATGATGTGGGTGTCCACAGATATATATTAACGACAGATTGTCTTATGCACCATAAAACTTAACCAACAAAATATAGGTCAACTTACACAGGCTACCTTGCATGTGCACAAGTAGTGGCTTCACAATCCCTTTAGTAGTCCTAATAAAGTGATATTTAGGTCTTACAACAATAGATCTATGAAACTAACATTTATATTAATCTACAAAAAAGGAACTTAGCCGATCCAATCACGGATAACATAAATTGTAAGAAAAATAGATCACATAAACATATCACAGATGAATTTAGTACTCAGAATTATTCAAAACACTTCTTTATTCAGCAATATTCACAAAAACCTTTATAATTCTTCAGATTCACTTGCGCACATAGCCAACGGGGTCTGCACATAGCCGGACTAAGTTCTACGTGCACGTAACCAACAAGAGAATTTAGACACAAACAATTACAAATTCGCTTCAAAGTTCAGAACATATCAAAATCATACCAACAATTTTCTTAAAACTAGCTTATCTGACTCGATCTAGACTTCTATTTATATCTTATCATGCACTCATCCAAGGTCTGCAAACTATGGTTTGAAACTCCTAGTTTTACCCTTTAGCTCATTTCAACTCATGAAGGGACTCTGACCTGCCCCAAATCCCATTTACCTGAGCATTTCTTAGTGCGCATGACTTAAAACCACAAAATACTTATTAATTACTCAAAAATATGTTCCTAAGGACCCTGCTCCAACATTCCCCCAACACAATCTTGTGACTTGTTCCGAGTCACATAGGTACTGGGGTCTTCATCTTCATATTTAGAACCTTTATGGTAGTAATTAAGGGTGCAATTATGCCCACACTATGATAGGCTACACCCTATGTTGTATCCACCAATTTATGATATTTCAGCCCCTCTGTTGTGAGATTGATACTCAGGTATGCCTGGTTCATATTTTTAACAGCATCATCAAAATCTTGTGACAACTTCATTGCTTTATCTGCCCATAGCTTCATATTGTGAGTCACAATGTGCTTCTTCCTCCTAATATCTTCAACCTCATCGCACAATATCCAGCTCATCTGCAGTCGTGCCATTCACTGAACAACGAAAAATGTAGGGAGTGCTTCCTAAAGGTCATCAAACACCTGCTCTGTCGCGCCCAGTTCTTACGAAATATTTTTGAGAAGGGGATCTGTTTGCATTATTTCCCATAGGCTCACATTTTTTCCTAGTAACTCGGTACCATTGTTGACTATTGCGTTAATACTTGCTGAAGCTTCCTTAACTAAGGAAGCACACTGTGCTCACACTTTTGGCAGAGTTCCTTGTTGAAGCCTAGCTTGCAATTCCGTGATCTAGTGCTTGAAGTATACCTAAAATTCAGATCTAGATGACTTAAAAATGCTACTATAACTTTGAATCTGGCTTGCGACACGACTAAAGTAGGGATGGAAACCTCACACAGGTCACCACACAGTTGGTCAATCAGATTCTTCAATCCCGCGTGATATGCCACTGCTTCCTACTGCACTGTCTGAGCCTGGAGAAACTCTTTTGTATTTTCTGCAACCTTTTGATTAGCCTTAGTAAGTTTTTGGTTCACACACGCCTCCCTGTACTTCTACTTATCTCTGATGATTGTTTGTATGGCATGCACTTACCAATGGGCAACATTGACAAATCAATTCCAACTTTTGAGCAGGTTTGCACTTGCATGTGAAATGCATATTGTTCAACTATAACTACTACTCCAGGGAAGGAGAAGATCATGTTATTTGAGGATCATACTGGTTCTCTCGCTCTCTTGAATTAGCCGCGCTTGATTCAAACTATCATAAATGTTATATGTCTTGAGCTGCAACACTTGTAGTCTAGTCTTCATAGTGTCAACTATAGCCTTGTACTTCTCCTAGAGCACAGTCCACCTATCCTCAGAGGAATATGCGATCACATATACTATCTTATCAAGGTCATATTCAGTGAGTGTGACGTCCTCTATGCCTTCGGCCTTCGAACCTTTCCACTTATTGCGTGCACCAAACTTCTTCCCAGAAGGGTTGATAGGTCCAAAAATGTCTATAGCCCATTTATCAAAAGCATGGAGGGCCATATGTGGCTGCAATGAAATTTCATCTCTTCACGATGGCTTCCTCTTTCTTTGTCATTCATCAAAAGCTCGAAAATATGCATGTGCATCGTTTTCCAGTGTGGGCCACCATAACCCAGCATGAAACACCTTCTACGTAGTAGCTTTCACTACATAGTGGCCTCCTGCCACTCCTCCATGAGCTTCAGCCAAGATTTCCTGTCTTTCATGTCCCAAAACATACCTTCTTAACACTTCATCTGCCCCCAACTTGTACAATTGACCAGAAATCAGTGTAAAATCAACTGCATGCAAAACCAAATCCTTCTTTTGTTGCATCGAATATTTAGCAGGCGCATTACTAGTATTCAGAAAGTGAATGATATCTGCAAAGTGTTCATTAACCACTTTAATAGTAAATAGTTTTGCATCAAGTAGTCCCTCATCCAAACTGATTGGTTCCTCCCCACTCTCAATGCGTGATAGGTGATCAGGTCCAACATTCAATCTACCAAGCTTAACAATAATTTCAAAATCATATTCCTAAAATAGCAACAACCATCTATAAATCTCCCCCCCAACACAGGCTTATTGACCAGGTATTTCAAAGTAGAGTGGTTAGTGAACATATTGAATTTCCCTCCTAGCAGATAATGCCTATATTTCTATAGAGCATGGAGCATATCCAATCCTTCCCTCTTTTTGGTTAAGTAGTTTCACTCTGCATTAGAGATCTTCCTACTGGAAAATGAAATGGGGTGATCAATATCTCCTTCTCCTGGCTGCACTAAAACAACTCCAAGTTCAATGTCAAATTCATCAACATGTACATGTAAGACCTTCGACCAGTCTGGGAATATTAGAATAGGTGTAGTAACAATATTTTCCTTTGGCAACTCAAAGCTCTTTTGAAATTCCTCATTCAAGAAAAAGGACACATCCTTCTTCAGCAATTTCTCCATGGGTGCAATGATCAGAGCATAGCCCTGAATGAATTTTCTATAATATCCGGTGTGTCCTAGATTAAACATAATTTTTTTTCATTGGTAGGGACCTCCAAGTTGATAATAACTGAAATCTTGGCTAGATCTACCATCAAGCCTTGTTGACAAACAACTTGTCCCAACAAGATTCAAAAAGGAACACAGAATATACACTTCTTCAAATTAAGAGAGATTTGATGCTTCATGCAAGTGTCAAGCATCATGCGCATGTTGGACACATGCTTCTTTACCAGCCCAAACACAGTCCAATCATCAAATTACACATCCAAAAACTTAAGCATGAATTCTTTGAATACAGCTACTACTACACACTAGAAGATAGCAAGTGCATTCTTCAATCTAGAAGGCATGACTATGTATTGGAAGGATCCCCATTCTATTGCAAAATTGGTCTTGCTTCAACCTTCTAGGGAAATCCTAATCTGATGATACCCAGAGAACCCATCAGTGAAAGAGTAAGCCTCTTGTCCTCCCACATTGTCCAAGATCTCATCTGAAAATGGAGTAGGGAAGGGGTTATGTACACATGCATCATTCAACTTGTACAAATCCACACAAACCCTTATTTCTCCCTTAGTCTTGTTTTCTTGAAAAGCCATTAGGCTCACCCAATCAGACTGCTGCACAGGCTCAATGATTCTTGCAACAACCATTTCTCCAATTCTTCCTTCACTTTCTACTTATATTTTTTATTCCATTAGTATGGTCTCTACTTGATAGGGTGCACATCTGGTTTTAGAGTGATTTTCATAACTCCCAAATCTCCTACAATTCCTTTGAACTCAAAAACATTTGTGGGAAACAAGTCCTAATACTCTGTCAATAGCCCCGCAATCTTTCCGACGGTGTCATCATCCGAATAATCTCCTATTTTTTCCAATTTTAGTTTTATTTTGTCCCAATTTTTATCACTCATAATTTTGTGAGTCATTATTTTACATTGTCATATAGTTCACTCCTTCAAAAGGGTAAGGTCTCCTTAAACCTTTTTCAAGTTGGCATAGGAAATTTCATTTTTTTCATATATAACCTATCCTAATTTCAAGACCACCCTAATTTCATCTAAAAACCACATCAATATAGGTCAAATCATGTTCCATCAGTCATAAATAGCTGACATATTTCATTTCCCAAGCTTACAACTCTGAAAATAGGGTTTTCTATTTTTAGAACGCATAATTTTCCTGTTTTATACATGTTTTTAGAATGTAGATTCTAGAGAGTTGGAGATTTTTTCAAAAAATAAATAGTGGTTTTTCCTCAATACATACTGACCTACAAAAACCTCCTTCATTTTTTCAATATCTATCAAGGATAGGGAGAAAAAAGCTCATCTCTGAACCCTATTTTTTCAGAAAAAACAGAGTCATTTTAATGATGAATAAACTTGCTAAAGGAGAAAAGGATGTTTTTTGAAGAGGAAACACCTCAAGGCTCTTAAATTGAGTTTTTTTATGTTTTAATAAGTTAAAGGCATGTTTAAAACCAATTTTATGCAGTTGGAAGGTACATTTTTAAAACAAGGCAAAAATCTGGAATTTACACTGTTTATGACAGTTTCATAGTGTTTCCTAAGCTTGAAGCCAGGAAAATGCTACGAAACCACCTGTAGCTTTATTTTTGTTCAAAAAACCACTTTTGGTAGTTTCCAAGGGGATGAAATGATAGGGAAGATGTGTCCGAACATGATGAAGACCATGCAAGGGAAAAGAAGCAGAAATTCTAATGGCAAGGGTCATTTTTGTATGCTACAAAAGTACGCTTCGAAACTACCATGTTTTCATAGCGAATTGTTTTTTAAGGTTTATGAGCAAATGAAAAAGTATTTTGTAAATCGGAAAGAGGTTTGTCTTTAATGAAGGTCCATCTACAAAACCCTATCTCATTTTTTGAAAACCTATCAGGGTTTGGAAATTGTACAGTCATCTTTGAAACCTATTTTTTCAGAATTTTCACTAACCAGATTTGTGAAAAAAATGTAAAAATTCGACTTGGAGGAGGTCCAGCTCATCATCCACGTGGCATAATGACACATCAGCACTCTAGTACACTCAAAAAAATAGTTGGTTGCAGTTTATAATGTTTATTAAATTGATTTGTTGAACTATTAATGAAAGAAGAGTCCTTTTTGTATTGAAACTCTGCAAAACTGAAATGTCCCTAGGAAGTCTCCAAGCGATAGAATCATGTTTGAAATAGGTCTCTGAGGTGGGAATTCGAATCTAAGAAGGTGGTTTGGGAGATGTTATGATGCACTACTCTTATAATCTTTGTCTATCAGTAATATATAGTTGCAACAACTTATTTCAGACCTGAGATTCATCTATGTGTTCTTATGTATGTTTCTTATATCAACCTTTTACTTTCTCTCCAGTTTTATAGTTGTATGATCACTTGGAATTCATGATTACATTCTCCAACTTCCATTTATACACCTAGTCTGATGTTTTGTCATGTTTTATTATTTTTCTTATGTATAATCACTTGGAATTCATGGTGACATGATCCAACTTCCTGTATGTATATAGCTTGATGTTCTATCCTTCATGTTTGGTTTTATAAGAACACAATTGCCTCAGCTTCCATCAGATAGATTGTCTGGTGACATAGTTTTCATATTGACTCCATAAGCCCAATGGTATTAAACCATATACATCTCTCACCTGCACAAAAACACATTCAATCCAATTCAGAGTTAGCCATCTAATTTCAATTTTTTCATTGAATATCCATTATCCTTTTGAGAGAGCCTTCTCAGACTAGAAAGGCTAATTTCTAGTTACAAGTGGTTTGAAATAGTTACTCCAAGTTGACCATTGAAACAAACCAACAGGACTCAATTTGGTGATAACACCAATGTTGACTTCTTTTAGCTTCAAAGGCTTAGTTACATCTACCATCCCCAACAAGGGCCCTGCAACGACGCGCTTACCCTCAGATTCAGGGATGTTGATATTTTTTAGATCTTCCTCGTTATCTTCCACTAAAAAGTTCCTGCAGTTGAGAATGTCCTACATTTGTGATTCCTATGATGGCGCAACACATTCTATATAAGGCCAGGAGTCATCAAAGACAATTACTTATATATCCTATAGGGCTTCATCTAATTCCTCTGATCTGCCAACCATGTCAAAATTTAGCAGGAACATTTCAGTCATTGTAACCCAATTAAGGGTCCCTTAGTGTAGCTTTGTCTTCAAATACCATGACATAGGGATTGGTCCCAACGTGTGGACAAACATGTGAACCCATCAGGCCTTGGGATTCTTATCCCAAACCTCCATCCATGTAGCCAGGTGTTTGCGAGGATCACCTAGACCACCAAAAATCTCAGTTGGTGGGGTATTGGGCTACTCAAATCACAACCACATCATCTTGGTTCATTCTTCCCAATCTCCAAATTTTCCCTTATGCGTGTCCGACTAGCATGCTGGAGTTTTGCACATATAAATATTGAGTGTCCAAAACCTTCGCTCTTCCGGGACAACCTTTTCCAACTTTTCTAAAAATAATACAAAACTACCATAATCATCAAAATAGGGTAATTATCTTACCTCTAGGGAGATGCATCGCAAATTTTTAGTGATTTTGAGGCAGCGCGACATAGACACATCATGCAGACGATTCTGGGAGTTCTCCATTTCACCATCCGAATCTGAGAAATATGAGCTATCCTTTTCCAAATTCAACATCCCATCAATAGTAGGGTTGATCCAATCCTCATCCCATGCAGTCAGCTTGTAGACATGGTGAACATATTCTCCTTTGCACATTGGTTCTATATACCTCTCTCCTTCCGAGGGATCCAGAGGTACTATAACCTGAGTACCATTTTTTTCAAAGATCATACTTCTACGCTTCAAATTAATGATACCTCCCATATTGATGGCCCAATCCAGCCCTAGTAGTGGAGGGTAAGGGTATGAATCATCCACAATTTATATTACTTAAAAATCTGCACATACCTTTACTCCAGCAATGTCCACCAGAACCTGTGGGAGACTTCCAAGCGAAATGATTTGATGTTGATTAGCCATGTGAAGCTGAATGGTGGAACATTCCATATTTGGTTCGACCATATTTTTTCAGGTATTATTAGGTAGAACATTTGCATCAAACCCTAAGACCAAGATGACCTGATCCATCTCATACTCTCCAATTTTTACGGTCATGCACATCTCCCAACCAATTCTCTTCTTATTCTTGTAGATCATTTTTACAACCTTACTCGTAGTTCAAGGAAAATCCTTGTTCCCACAAATATCTATCAGAGCCTGAAGGTTGTCTATTTATTTCTAGTTATGAAATATCTTAATGGAGGCTTGTAGAAAAGGTTTGACTTCATTGTCAATCTTTTCTTCAATGATTGAATTGGATGTGGATGCACCTGCAGTAAAATCCTTCCTGGATTCTACAAAAGTCTCATTCTCCTTTTGTAGGTTGATCCCTTCCTTCTTTTCAGAAGCCCTCCTAATCGGTGGTTCTGCATCAGCCTTATTTCCCTTGTCTTCTCTAGTGGCAGCACACTGTGTGTAATTATGTTTACACTTGGATCATCATCTCGTAGTTTAGCTCTAACAATTTGGATATTCTGCATAAGTGTATTTTGTCACTTCAACTACAATCTAGCAATAAAAACATAGAAATATTCAATAACATGATCAAACTGTCTACAATACTGGGAAGATTGTCACGCAAGGTTTGGAAAGTCATGCACATAATGTCCAGCGTCTCCATAGTTATAGCAGATTAGTTGTCCCCTTCCAGGGCCTACACCTCCACCTCTCCATCCTCCCATTCCTCTGACCAGAGATCCACCACGCCTAGAGGGGGATGCTAGTGAAAATGGTTCGGCCTGCACTCTATAGAGATTGGCATTGTCTATCATCAAATAAAAGGTGCGACAGTGATGCTCATTATGGCCGACCCAAGAGCAGAAGCTACATCATTGTTACTTCAATTCTGGTACATAACTTCCTAATCAAGGGAAATGGTTTGTGTCATGCCTTCCATCCACTTGACAATCAGTGAACCAGAGCATAGGAGTGCCACTTGAACATGCAACATCACTGGGTCGTAATGGATTTGGTCCGCCCGCTTGCATGTAATCTTGAAGCAAGGTACATTAATCTTTTGTGTGACCATAACCCTTACAACATATACATCATACATTTGAACCAACTTCTTTCCCTCTATCTCTAAGGAAGTTTTGAATCTCCAAGTGCATTTCTTCCAACTGACTTTGGATTTTCAAATTTCCAAATTGGTCATCAATTCTGGGTGCAGCTTCCAGCTCAATAGAAACTTCAAGAGCCTCTGCTTGAGAGTCGATTTTCTACTATTTCATAGGGTCATGCAAATGTGGTAAGAGAATGGCAATGAAACACTCTTTATGCTTCTTATCATCATAGATAAATCCTCCATCACTGAGGGTGCACTTCAATCGCTGATCAGCTTCCTAAATAGATTCGTTTAGTTCTTGTAAGATATCTTTCAATTCCATTACACATTGTGAGTAGGACTTTGGTCTTCTAAAATATTTATTTAAGGCCTTATTGATCTCATTGACAGCAGGATCGACATTCTGAGCCATATATCCCATAAATCAGTCTAGCGTGCGACCTTCAAATGCCATGGCAAGTTGCGCCCTCTTAAAAGCATCAATATTTACATTTAGCGTAGTCCATACCACATCTACAACAAACAAGAACATGTCCACGTCTTCATTTTCCACACCCTTAAGGTGGGTAGCTTCATATGTGCAGCCATATCGCCCCCTCGTGGTGGTGGAGGTGGGGTAGGAGATGACTGACCAATGCACGAGTTTGACTACGAAGTAGCTAGAGGGCTACCTCCAGCACGCGTAGCCTCACCACTCTCTATATTACTATTAGGCGGGTTTCTCAGATGGTTGTATATAGAATTGTCTCCTCTCTATTTAACCCAAAATTACTGTCAGCTGTGCGTAGTGATTTCAACTCCGTTTGGGGTCATTCACTTGGTGTGACTACACAGAAAACCCTTTTCACACAATAGCATCTTAATCAGAAAAGGTAGAGAGCGTATGAACTTACCCCTCAGTCCTTTGAAGAACCTCCTTTAAACTTCAAAATATGACTCAAACTTATCTACTACAAATTTTGTTACAAAACCACCTGGAATTTTATCAACCCATTGATCTACAGTGTGTGTGATGGAGTTATCAGTCTATTCTCACTGTTGGATCAATTCAGGTGTCCACTGAGTGATATTATCGTCCTTCCAACAAGTCTAAAACTCTTCTAATCTTAACAACCACTCCTGTAATTCATGTGAAAAGGTCACAAAGAAGATTTCGTGAACCTCTATGAAAATATACTTAATTTCCTACTCTTTAGCAGACAACTTCTTACTTATGTTCTGCTTGATGGAGAATTGGTGTATCTTTTGTTTAAACTAGTCTTCTAATTCATTCGGTGGCTACCACATCACCTAATCTCTCTCAAAATTATCCCGGTCCCATCAACGGAACCATTTGTTGGCTTGAGGGGTCCTAATCCAAGATTAGATTTAAGCGTAACCAACAAAAATCTCTTACTATTGGCCCTAACAACAGTGACCTACTTGCGCGGGAAAAATTATCACTCAAAGAAGTATGGGGGGCTAGAAATAGGTTTCCACACCCTGAGAGAGAGTTAAATGATGTGGGTGTCCATATCTATACTAATTACAGACTGTGTTACACACCAGAAACCCTAACCAGGAAAATCTAGGTCAACTTACACAAGCTATCTTGCACACACATAGGTAGTGGCTTCACAATCACTTTAAAAGTCTTAATAAAGTGATATTCAGGTCTTACAAAAATAGATATATGCAACTAACACTTACATTAAGCATCAAAATAGGCACACAACCGATCCAATCACAGATAACATAAATCGTAAGAAAAACAGATCACAGAAACATATCACAAATGCATTTATTTCTCAAAATTATTCAAAACACTTCTTTATTCATCAACAGTCGCAAAACCATTTACAATCCTTCAGATTCACCCACACACACAACCAGTGGGGTCTGCACACAGTCGAACTAAGGTCTTCGTGTACACAAAAATCAGGAGCCTTTCAAACATAGACTCGCTTCAAAGTTCAGAACATATCACAATATTATCAAGAAATTTCTTAAAATTGTCTTATCTGACTTGATCTAGACTTCTATTTATATCTTATCTTGCACTCATCCTAAGGTCTACAAACTATGGTTTGTGAATTGTAGTTTTACCCTTTAGCCCATTACAACTCATGAAGGGACTTTGACCTGCCCCAAAGCCCCTTGACCTGTGAATTTCTTACCGTGCATGACTCAAACTACAAAAATACTTATTAATCACTCAAAAATGTGGTCCTGAGGGACCCTGCTCGAACACCTATGAAACTTGGGTACCGGCCTGAGTTTTCTATTAGATCCCCTTTTGATACATTTTTAAAATCAGATCTAGGGGCTTTCAACTAATATTTCTCATGCAATTTTCTCAGTTTTTTCTCCAACTTGTCTTTCATTAAATTCTCCCCTACTTATACTTATCACTCCTATATTTTTTTCATTATATCTATTTTATCCATAGTCCCATATGTTTCTCCTCTATCCTACACTTACAAAATCTGATCTGTGGAGGCCACACTCTGTTCTTCTTCTCTAAAACTTAGAATTCAGATAACATTGCTGAATTAATAATTTTAATTGTATTCATACTAAACAAATTCACATGTCTAAAATTCATTTCCCACACTTATTTCACACTTCACAGAATATGACCACCATAGTTAATTTCATACAAAAAACCACTACCAGATAATTTGAACGAAAATCACACAACTTCAAAACTTATTTGGCATATTTATATTACATTTCCATAGTGGAATCCTATCAAGGTTGTTACAGGTCAATTTGGGCATCATCCCCCAAGACCAGTATGAATAGGGTCTATCATCCCCTAATTCAATTTCTATATGCCGCAAGAGACTTCATTCCATTGATGGCTTTGATTGTGAGATTTCCAATGTTTTAAGTATAGACTATATGACCCATTGACTCATCAACGCTCCTCTTAATGGGCCTAAGTGAATTTCAAAGCACTTATCTCCATGAAAGTGTGCACTGAAATGCACTTCTCAATACTTAAGGGTGTGATGGTCTCCTGGGAGCGAAATAATCATTGTTTCGAGAATATCCACATGTCCAGTGCCTTCTAAAAGAGCTCATAGGTGTCAAAATTTGAATAAAAGTGTTCATACATCACCACTGAACTTGGAAACATGTCTCGCCTATTATTATAAAGCCATTCAATTTCATTTATTGAGAAACTACCTTAAATTTCCCTATAAATTGAGCACTCATCCAAGTGCTAGGGAGGAGAAATTTGTGTAATGTTATGCTGTTGGATTCTCAATTGATGAGAGCTAGAAGTATTTTTATGATGATGAGATGATTTCTTGTGTGATGAGGATGGAATGAAATTGGATTAGGTTGACGACGAATCGATCTATTGGTTGTAATATTCTTCTCCTACTTTATTAATAAATATATCTGTTCATTTTATCATATGGATGCATATATATTGGGAATTTCATTCTCAATTGTGTATGTATTCTCAGATCTAATAGGTTTTATTTGGTTAATATAAGTAGATACTTGTATATTTGTATGGTTTTTGTTGTTCTCTGTCTTTGATTACAAGTATCGATCTAGTGGCTTTACTTGGATTGAGAACGACGACAATAACGAAAGAAGGAGAAAGAGAGAGAAAGGATAAAAAGTAGGTTTCTTTCCTTTATTTCTATATATTTTTCTTAGATAAAATAATATTTGTCTTTCTTCTATTTTTTTGAGTGAAGGAAAAACACACTCAGGGAATCTAGGTTATCTATAGATTAGAATTCTGTATAAAAAAAGGCCAACAATACATGGAGGACAATTAAAAAAATTGGAATATTCATTTTATTTCTATTGTTGGAAATATGGTCTAGGTGACCATGATAGAAATTATTTCAATTTCTCCTTTAGGTATTAGATTTTATTCCATAAAGTCATACAATGTGCATATATTTAAATATACATGTCATTAAATCTAGATCCCAGACCACTTGAAAGTTATTGGACACTCAGATGTTTTATCTACCTTGATTTATTTTAACCCTACCTTTAAGGTCTCCAATTCCATCAATATGAAAACTTGGAAGGACCATAGCCTTAAAGTATGAGATCCTAATATTTGAGAATCTAGTTCTTCCTTAATTTACACACTTATTTGAGTCCTAAATGAACTAGAGGCCAAATACATTTCAGTATTTTTTACAAGGAACCATGACGATGAAAAATTGACCAATCTACCTTCACAATGAATTTGAATCTAGAAATAATACTGAGATGCATGTAACCTACACCCATGGACCATCGAATGCCCAAATAATTCATCATAACCTTGGATGATGGTGAGTTCCCACTTTAGGAAAATTGAAATACAAGGGAAAAAAATTATATTAAATGGTTCCTTAGCACATATCTCAAGGCTTTAGGAGTTGTCATGTAAAAAATTTGTGAACCAATTAGAATTGAAAACACGGTTCTATTCTACTACCACGTGTTATATACCACCTATCCAATTGGCCACATATGTGTTCTGAAAATGATTGTCAAATCTTGTCACCTATGGTTTCCATGTCAACAACTTTTTCCATCTGGCACTACTTTCCATCCCACCTATAGTTCCATGTCAGCTATGGTCCACTTATTGGTTATGGTCCACTTAGAAACCTTGGCAAATCTCACTAGTACATAATATGAAATTTGTAAAATGTTTGAGAATGTTTTTGTAAAAGTATTCAAATTCCTAATAATTTTATATAGTCTCTATATAAAATTTTGGCTATTTTTATGGTAAAAAAATTTTATACTATAAAATTTGGGCGAATAAGTTTTAGACAAAATTCAAATTAATGAATTTTTTTTTTGGAAAAAGCATGGAAAATTAGCCCACTTGCGAATATTAGCCCCTAAACGTTTCCTTGAACGTAAGTAAATATAGATCTAGGTATTCTTTATGGTGTTAGTCTAGTGCACCCCAAGATATCTGGATTCCCAAATATGTGTTGAAGGTTTGGTATTTTTTAGAGAGCACTGTTATATTCGAAAGCACTAGATATAATTGTGTTAGTGATTTTGTTGCAATGGAGTACCAACTAATACCTCCTTAACGGTTGGTTTTTCCCTGAAAAGGATCACAAAGATGGTGTTTTTTGTTAACATACTTAAAAAAAAAAAAATCATGATTGGTATTGGATGTAATGCATGAATAAACATAAGCCTAAAAAAAGGTACAAATAAAACACAATAATCAATGGAGAAAACATGTCAATATATTAGTGGATAAAGACTCCTTTTATTAATTTTTGTTGGTAGAAGAATACAATAGGATGCTAAAACAATTCAAGAGAATCCTTTGAGGTATGGTGCTCAAATATCCTTAGCAAGGAGGTCCCTTTCCTAAATCTCTTTTCAAGCTTCTCGTCTCTCTCAAAAGAAGTGTGAAGACTCTCCAATGGTGGACTCTTCTGCTCTCACTAAGATGTTGGATTTCTTAGAAGAAATATGGTCAACATGCTAGTGCTCTCACTTCCTTTATTTCAACAATGAAATGTGGTGTTTCTCCAATAGAAATTTGGTCAAAATAACAATGTCTTGTGCTTTTCTCTTCCAATGGTTCACTTATATAGAAACGTTTGAACCCATATTATCTCCCTTGGTTAAAGATTGATAATGACGTAAGAGTAGTACAATATGATTCCATTAAGGGTTGCATACCTTCAGGGAGAACTTAAGTCGGTCGTCCCTGACTGGCCATGCCATGCAATCACCTCCCCATGTGTGGGAAGTGGTCCTGGAATATGACATTTCGCCCTTCTCTATACCATTCATCTTTCGAAGAACAATTCATGCGATTTATGCAAACCTTCTTTGTTTCTAGTGCTTGGTCCAATATTTTCTCAAATAACCTTAGGAAGAGTTAAATTTTTATCTTTCCATTATGTCTTCTTCTAGAAAATATTGATTCATACCTTTTGCTGGAAAATTTCTAATGTCTCTTGCAATGTACTATTTTCTAGTGTTAACAGTTGCAACCTAATGTATGAGGTTTAGGAGCAAGCGTATAGCTGAAATAAATCATGTTTTCAGTTCTCACTAGGAATTTGCATCACATATTTGAGAGAGAGAGAGAGTAACTTGTTGCAAAGAAGAGTAGAGGGACCCCTTAACTGAAGAGAAAGAGTAACCGTGCTCGGTAGGAAACCTTCAGTGATAAAATAATAAATTTTCTATGAGGTAGGCATGTCCCATGATAATTATCATGACTAGTAATATAATATGACAAATATTATTTTTTCAAGTCACATTGTGGTAAGTGACATATTGTTGGTTGGTGATGACAACTGCTTTCTCCCTCAAGGGATTTTTTACTTTGAACAAATCGACAGAATTTTGTACCCACATGCATTGTTTAGGTGAAGCATTTTTTGATGACGTGCTAATGTATGCATGGGTCTTCAACTTTTGGGAACCTCTCGTGCATTATAGCTTAAGAATTGCTGAAAGATATGCATAGAAACACATGTGTCTTTGCCTAAATGGAAGAGCTATAGGAGTTATGAAGTATGATACCACCTTGACATGAAAAATGGTATTGATGTCGAATGTCGGGGGATTAATGACATCAATGGAAATTTTGATTCCCATTCTTCCACCCGAGGATGTTCCTTAAAAGGGGGAAGCCGGCCAAGGTACTACCTCAATTCTAGAATATGTTTGGTGAAGCTGGTAGGAAAGAAGCATCAACCATCCAAAAAGGTATTGATACAAGGTATTGAGGTTTTTGGTGAAGCATATTTTAACATGGTGGGTTAACAAGGCATGATAGATAAATTTGGCTATAAGTGACGGTTATGGACAAATGGCTCGAGGTTGGAACTAAAATGCAATTGGCAGCAACCAAAACAATTTCTGATAGGGTTAGCCCTGGAGTCGGTAGGACATCCAGCATGTCTGTAATTATGCTATGAATGACATTATAGGGATTGGTAAAAAATATGCAAGATACAACCAAGGGTGACTTGAAACTACTGCTAGGTATGAAGCATAAAAATATGAGTGGAAGTCTTTCTCCAAAAAAATATTTTTACACTTGCCAAAAGAATGTAAAAGTGGTTTGGATGTAAAAAATAGAGATGGGTGCCCCATTAACATTTGTCAACCCTGTATATTGATACCAGGATGCTATTTTTTTTCTGAGGCTGGGGGCCTCATTGGTTTGGTCTCATTGTAGCGGTGATGAGGTAGATGAAGTGACACATATGGGTTATATTCAAGGGGGTGTGATATGAGAAATGTGAAATGTGGTAATGCATCTTGTTGATCTGTTTCAAAATATTAGTGGTGGCCCGAGAGTTGTTTTTAGTGTGTGATGAGTGAAGAGGAAAGAGGTTGGTCATCAAGGCATATATATGAAGTGGTTTCCAAGCCAGAGTGGGTGGTCATGGGTGGTCATGTGCGCAGTGTGGGTCAGGTAGGAGCTATCACCCTCTACTTTTCATTTTTCCTGTTTGTAGGGTAGGCAGGTTGTACAAGTGTCCCACGTATGGACTTTTTGGGTTTCTTTTGGGGGTTCACATGGGATACTCTAAGAGAATTTCACAGTCGACACATGAATCTGTGAGCTTCACACATATTTACTTGAAAATTCTTCACATAAGCACATCAAGCGTCACGTTTGTGTGAAGCACAAACACATTGAAAATGTGTCTCTGTGAAGAACAGGTGTGTCGACCGATCATGGCAGTCAACTTTCCCTATGAATGAACATAAACATGCATTGTGCACATTTTTATTACACATACACATGATATATGTGCATGTGTAGGTTGAAAGAACACGGTCCACTAAAAGCACTAGTTTCCTCATTTTTAGCTGAAGGGGCCAAAAACTAACATATTTTATCTTTTCTTATGGCAAGATGATGTGGAGGGAGAGGGATTGGACTAACCTCTATGATGATTTGGACCAGGATACAGAAGTACTCTAGAATGTAGCGTAGTAGGGGTTGCTGAATTTTCTTCAGAACTCCATCCTAAGATCGCAGGATCTTTTTTTTATGATTCTTGGTTCGCTACTCAGATTATGCCCAAAAAATTATGGTCATGAGGTGAAATTATTTGTCACTATCAGCCCAATTGGATGTTTTATTTGTGAGAAGACTACTACCTCATGGGGAGGTGTTACCTTATCCACTGCCACCTGCGTGTGTGGGCATATATTGTTTGGTGGAGCATGAAAACCATTGTGGGCCCAATGATATCGAGGATGCTTGCATCAACATATATTCTATTCTGAGTTCGATGGAGCATGCAAATATGTCTATCATTATTCATTTGGTGGGTTCTTCTTTGCCCCACAAAGTATCAATGTCGCATATAGTGGTCCTGCAATAGCTGCACTTAGGCCATTTCCTTAATTAGGCTCACTTGTTATATCGAGGTATGTTGTCTCAACTCACTGAGGTGAAGATATGAGGGCTTTAGTGATTTTTCTAAACAATTATTTTGTGTCACATTATGTATGAGAATGTGTCCATGTTATGGCCCCTTCTTGTGGTTTTATTTGGGCCTCCAAGGGACCCTAGGATATGAAGGTGGGAGTCTATCATGCCCTCAACTGGAGGTATAGCTGTGGGGAAGTATTGGAATAACATTATGGAGGGTTGTTTTAAATCTAACACTGAGTTGATTTTGGAAAACCCTTATCATGGTGTAGAATTCCAGGGTGATCCAGATATGGGTATCCCTCCTGGTTATGCATGGGGACCAACAAGTATGATATCTATTTTTTTCCTTTTGATTATTTTTTACATGAATATATGTATGTGTTTTTATGACGACGTTGATATCATGTTTGTTTACTTGTAGATGTGGGGTCTAGGGGACAACCATTGGCCTACTTGGTAGGAAATGAGGACCAAGTAGGCCAATGGTCATCCCCTAGGCCCATTGGCCTACCAGGGGTCGAACCCATTATGAGGATGCTCCCCTGTCATTTTTTATGATGTATTTTTTGCTTGGCGATGAGCCAGTGGACTCATTTTTTGTATACCATTTAATAAGGCCATTAATACATCATCCCAAATACAAAATCCAACTCATTTTTAATGATTATTTGATCAATGACAATCGAGATTACTACACCATAATCGAGGATGCAAGACCATGTTTATCCTCAATTATCTAAAAAATAGCAATTTTTTTCAAGGAAAAACTATAAATAGCAAATGTAGATATTTTTTTTAACATTTGGACGTTATCATATCTATAGAGATAAACATAGAAATTAACCGATTCTCGATAGTTTAAAATATAATAAAAACTAGAATATACTAATTTGTTTTTGCACAATATTTTAATATTTATCTTTACTTATCAACTCGTCCAGATATATTTCAGATTGGATTTGTCTAACGAGACGGAGGAATTGTCCTTCCGGGCCAAAAAAAATTGATAATATTAAAGTAACAGTGTTTGAATCATGATTTTGATGGTGGAAATGGATTGAACACAATAAAAAACCTCTACGACATGAAAAATATTAAAATTTGATAGTTATAATGTGGGTTTACAAAAATCCCTGCGAGATTTTCTTAAAATCTTACCAAAATTTCCATAATTTTTAGAGCAAAAAAGCAGTCTAATTAAACTAAGGCTTTTAGATTTCAAGGATTCTTACTCGATTACAGACACTGTAAAATATAAAACTAGAATTTACTAATCGAGACTTTCGAATATAAAAAATAGAATATATTAATTTGTTAAAGGTTGTCACACATGGTTATAATATTTATAATTTATATTTGACTATCAAAACACTGTAGAATTATTTCTTTTGATTTAGAAGGGATTAAGTTAATTTATTTTTCCTTAATGTTTTCAATTATATGGCTATTAATTTTTTTAATATATATATATATATATATATGTATGTATCTATATATATGTATATATATATATGTATATATATATGTACATACATATATGTATATACATATATATATATATATATACATATATGTATATACATATATGTATATAGATATATATATATATATACATAGATATATAGATATATATATATATGTGTGTGTGTGTGTGTGTGTGTGTAATTTTCTAATATATTAAGTTTTGGAAAATTTTCAAATTTGTAAAATAAAATTTAATTTTTAGCAAATTTTGATAATTGAGAAAGAGTTTTAACAAACAAAAAATAAAATCTAAAATCTAAAAATAATTGAATTCATTGTTTCCATGCATTTTTTCTCTTTATCCCTTTGACAGAGACATTGTTAAGATGGATATAAAATAGTAGTATCTTTAAACTATATTATTGTTATTTTTATTATGCAATGAATATTTTGAAATCAAAATAGATATTGCATGTTCTATTTTTATACATATTGGTGATTCTTCATATATTATTTTGTTTTCTTAGTGATATAGTCATGTTGTGCAATTTGATACTAGTAGATATATTAGTAATATCTTATATTATAAGTCCATGGGTGCAATTCAATTGGTGATTACTACAATATGAAATATTATGTAAACACTAAGATACACTACAAATATTTCTTTTAATTCTAAAAAGATGTTTGCACCTCTGACTTGTCAAAACATGGAGCTAACAAATCTCCAATGGTAAATTAACTATTTTACCTTTTTTTTTTGTAAATTGACAAAATCTATTAATTCATGATAAATTTACATCATGAGTTACATATTTTCAAAACACACTCGATCACATTTTGATTGGACTTGTTAGCGAGGTGGTAAAGAAAAAAATATACAGACAATATCATATCAAAACTAAGAGCCCAAAACCAGATTGTCCATAAAATCCAAAATTTCCCAAGGAACCAAATACAACCCACTAACATTGTTAACCAATAAGGTTACCTAGAGTCAAATCATCCAGGCCATCGTCACATGGTTGATGAAAGACCTCATGGATGTTAGCCTCCATATGTGCCATCCTCCCTAGGTGCTATGCTTGTGTTGAATTTCATTAAGGAACAAAATAACATTGTTTTGATCATTATGTCGATCTTTGGCAAGCTGCTCCGCTAATATAGGCACATGTTGAATTTATGCTTCTAACACATCAAAAGGTGGAACAAGGTTGACTCAACTTGATGAATGTGTGTGTTGTTCCTCAATCCCCTCAATCTCATCTTGATACTCCACGCAGTGACCACCTCCTTGCTCGTGTGACCCAAATCGTTGTTGAGCATGACCCCGCTAGTGCTGCATATTTTTCTAGCTAGCCACTGAATTCAATTCACTCAAGAGAGCCAAAAAAGAAACCCAACTATTAAGGAATATATTCAACCAACACTCCTAGAATACCCAGAGAACCCCTCCAACTCTGCATTATGTTCCCCACATGGCCAGCTAGATGGTATGAGTCTGCCGACACGCTCCTCTACAAACCCCCCCTCCTTAATGGAAGACCAAAATCCTCCACCACATCAAAGAGAGTACAACTAGAATCTACTAACACCCCACCAATCTGGCCCTCCAAAGATAAAAGGTTATAAGAAGAAGAATAAGACACCACTCAAGGGGTGCCACTATCACTAATGAATGACATAGCCATATTCGAAGACTCACAACCTACCACTGCAAGAAACACAAAAAATAAAAATCTAACTCGCAACGAAAATTATACAAAAAACAAGTACCTGAACCACCAAGAGAAGGGGAAAAATGAGCCTTATATGGCCGACCAACACCATATAGGGATTTCCACCACCTTTAACACTCACTACCGAAAATACCCAACATTATCCATCTCCCTCGTAGAACACCAAACTAGACCCCTCAACGCCTTTATCAAGAGTACTAGAGAAGGTCAAGCTGAAACAATATACTAGTGAGGACGGGGTTCTAGAAATTCCTAGTCCCAAATAAGAACTCCTCTTGGCCAAAGATCTAGCCATCTCTACCAGTAATACACTATAGTCGAACACTCCCAAAGACCACTCCCTCAAATCTAAGATGACAATCATTAGCGCCACCACCAAAGTCGAGTAAACACCATTCTTTTCACATATGTACCAAAATACCTTGGTCTTCACCGAGGGAGTGAAGAATGTCTTTTTCTATGTTATTACAAAATTGCACCTGATAGGTTGCTTAATTAGACAATCTCATGTAACTATTTCAAACCAATCTTTTGACTAAACCTTAGCCTCTTCAGTCTAAGAGGGCTCTCTCAAAGGGTTAATGATATTGAATAAAGATGTGTTTAGATGGCTAACTCTATTTGGGAAAAACATTTATTATGATGAGTGTAGGTTGAAAATAGCATCAATATGAAAACTTTGGGCTTATGGAGTCAACACTTTCAGTGATTCAGTAGTGAGCTTACTTGACATGGAAGCTTAGGAAGGTAAGATTTTTTAGCAGTAGTACACACACATGAAACAAGAAAATACACAGTCAATTCATCTATAAATGAAGTCAGATCATTACATGAATGAATTTTGAGTATCATAAATGAAAACCACTACAAATGGGATACATAAAAGATATAGATAAGATAGGTAGGCACTAAAAAATCAATCAAAATCTCAAGTTTGTCAAGTAACAAATATTTGTATTGCTGAAATAGTTAAATTACATAAATTTGTCTTTGCCAAAAAAAATCTACAACCCTTGAAAATTTCGATTCAAATGGCCTTTAATAGACTTGTTACATCATGAGATGATCTGCCTCCTGGCAAGATTCATCGAATTTTTTCCTAATGACACCTTGCATAACCATAAAACATCTACTTAATGACAAAATGATAGTTATCCTACTTGACAATCCTTATCCTAATAGGACTCAAACTGCTCATTATTACATTTAACAACCTTATCTTATAAAGCAATTAAATATTTGAAAAGTATGCTTTCACATGTTAGAATTGGGATGATGGGGCTCATCATTACATGACCACTTAATTTAACCTCCTATAAAAATGGAAACAAAATCATTTTTTTTAGGAAAACTGATCTTCTTCTTCCATGAATGCTTTGGCTGCTAATTTACCATCATTTCGTGGTCTTTGATTGTTGAATAACTTATTTTTATGGTTCTTTAAATCTTAGATAAGATCTAGCTATCTGAAAATTCTCCAAAACCTATTAAAAGAACTCCAACACACTACACTACAAAAGTAAGGTAGTTTCGTAGCATACTTTCATAGTGCTGCAAAAATATACCATTTACCCTCAATATTTTTTATTCCTTCCTTTGGCATGATCTTCATCATCGCTAGACACATCTCCCACACAAATTTCACCTTTTGACAACTCTAAAAACTAGTTTAAAAAGGAAAAAGAACAACTGCAGCAGTTTCGTAGTGTTTTGTTGTCCTTCAAGCCCAGGCACACTACCAAACTGCTGAAAAGTGCTGAAAATCCGTATTTTTGTGTAGTTTCAAAAATGAACCCTATAAGTGCCAAAGCCTTGTCCCTAACATGTAATTGTACTTAAAAGCCATAAACCATCTAACCTTATGATCCTTGAGGCATTTATTCCTCATTTATGATTGGTTGAGCTATTGGTTCTTCAAGCATTGTCATTTTAAGGCCTCTTTTCTCTAACTCTTCATGAATTAGTTCAAGTTGTTCCTGGAGGTTATTAACCTGATCTTTAAACCTTCTATTGGTGGCTTTCAAATGTGTGCTCATCCTCATGACATGTTTGGCCTCTTTCCTTGCTGGAATGGTCCACTTGATAAGCTGTTGTGTGTTATCCAAAGTCTTGGAAATAGTGTCGACCTATTCTTCCCAAATTGTCTTCATATTTTCAAACTGAATCTTCTCTACACTGTGTTTCCTTGCTTCTCTTTTCATAACATAAAATTCATGATTGGCCAATTTCAATCGTTCATCAAGGAGTTGTAACTCTTTTTTTCCATCACCTTCTCTTTTCCTTTCTTCATTTTTCTAATTGTGTCTTTCTCTGTAGGTGATGAAAGGTCAATGATATCCTATGGTGATTGAACTATGTCAGTAGGTGGTGGAAGCTCTTTACTACTCTCTAAAAGCTTCCTAGCATGCCTTTTCATAGGCTTCCTTGCTTGGAACATAAAACCTGCATCTTCTCCCTCAAATTATAATTTCTTTGCAGATTTAACCTTTTTTAACTTTTTTCCACCTTCCTCTATGTCCTCAGCTTGGAGTATAGGAGTTTCCTCTATGTCAATGGCATGTAATATATCTTCAATATTTCCTTTAGCTACTACTCTGTCTTCTACATCCACTATTTTCTCTTCTAAGGCCACTGTTTGGCTCCTTGTCCTCCTTTTTATTTCTTGTTTACTCACATCTTATTTTTGTTTTGTAGGTTTGACCAATTTTGACTTTTGTTTTGCAGGTGGGATATTTGGTGTGTCAAAACTCTGCAATTGCTCTGTCTCCATCATAATTGGCTCACTTGGTTCTAATCTTGTAGGTTCACTTTGTTATGCTATCAATGGTTCAATCTTCTCTGCTACTAATGGTGATGGAATTTTCCTAGGTTTAGGAGTTCTTGAAGGAGTAAGAGCATCCAACTCAAAACCAATAACAAAAAAAAATGATGACCAGTCTCTTCCTAACCTTTGGAGTTCATCTAAGACGAATATATTCATTAAACCATGATGAAATAATGAAGTCTCACTCCCTTCAGACTTTTCTTGGACCTTATCTACCATTTTTGACAAAATTCTATGCAAATAGAAAGGCAGATCAAGGGAAATATTACCAATAAAGTGCAGAAGTAATTTTAAATGATATGAGTATAATTTGTGGTATTTCCCTTCACAAGTAAAGTACTTTTGGATGATGAGAAGAAATTTTGAATAGTTGTATTTTATGCAGGTCCTTGGAACAGTATTGGTGAGAGCCATTTCACTGTTTTCAGGCTTCATGAATTATTTTCATTGCTCCATGTTAAACTTGAAACCTTTGAACCATTTCTCCTATCCTCTTTGGATCCCTGTAGCAGCTGCAATAACCACTAGTGTGATGGACAAATTTAGCATTCCAAATTTGGTGGATATTCCACTGAAATTCTAAGAAAACTCGTTGGAAACCTGTGTATGACAGCCTTGTAATTTCTCACAAAACTGTAGGCAACCTATCCTTCTGAAGACTTTCACTGTTGTTGAGTCTTCATTGATAAAATTCATGTCTGTAGGTTCATATCTTAGGCATTGGCCACCTTTGTTTGTCCTTCGTTTCTCTACCATGGTTTCTTTAATGTCTTCACAGCCTCACTTGATGAATTGCAACCTCACTTGATGATGATTAATGTAAAATTTTGAAAACACCAACCACAACTTTGGCTTAGTGAAATATCTCTCCAGAGCTAAATATTACACAATAAGTTATGATAAATGAGAAATTACTGAATTAGGAAAGGTTTTTGAAGTTTTGATGTCATCTCATGACTCATTGATGACTCATACATACCTAAACTGATCATAATGACTGCAGACCTGAGCATGTACCTTGATTTTATCCTTCAATGACTCGAATGACATCTAACTTACCCATTCCTAACTATTTTCTGACACCTAACTGCTAATGTGACAAGAAAAACAATAAACTGTGCTTTCGTAGCGTATCTAGTGTAAATTTGGTTGTTTTTGCTACGAAACTATCAACAGTTTCGTAGCGAAAAGTGACTTTTCACTATGTATTTCACTACAAAATTGTGGTTTCTTAGCTAAAATGTCATTTTTGGTACAAAAACCTTGGAAGTTGAAATCAGCCATAATATGATGAGTGATGTGACATGAGGGAGTTTGAAAATGAGTGGGTTTAGACCTTAGGGTAAACTTAAACAAAAAAAATTTAATATTTCCTTTGACCAAGCATAAAAAATGAATCCTACAACCCTATTTTTGACACATGAACCTATTTAACCTTGTCAAATGATGCTTCATTTTTTTGGGTGGTAAAAGTCTGCAAGCCACACAAGAAAATCCCCACACCATATATTTTTCCTTCATCTCAAAGATCCCGTAAACACACCCCACAAGCATACCAATGATAGTTAAATGAAATAGGTACTCAAGAACCTTGTGTAATCGAGCGTCAAGGGAAGCGTCCTCAACATAATTTGGAGAGATTAATGATGTTTGGGAGGGGGGTTGAAGGCCAACCCCCAAGCCACCAAACATTTCTCCATAACCCCCATCGGGGGAGTTTTATCTTTCTCAAGAATTTTTATGCTTAAGATCCTGCAAGTCCAAAGGAGGGAGCTAAATTTTGGATTGGACTACAATTCCCCCAATTTGATACTCCATTTGCAACTTGATTACTTTCCCTTCTTCTATGTGAGGTAATGACGTAATGGAAAGAGAGGATCAGGTCTAGGATTAATGAGGCCTATCTCTTTGATCACCAAATTTTAATAACCTCAAAGATAGGAGAGCCTTCATTAATCAACCACTTAATGACCTGAATCACCAATTAAGAGTCCCCAGTGACTTGGATCTTTATCACCCATATTTTTTAGGTTAGAAGCATACCCCTTTCTAGAGTAGTAAATTCCACCACATTATTTGTGGTGACACCAAAATATCGAGCATAAAGACCCAATATAGTACCCTGACAATCCTAGAGGATGCCCCCAAACCTGTCCAACCTGGGATTACTTTTCAAGGCCTCATCGAATTTTAGTCTCATGAAACCTTACAGTGGTCCGACAAAGATTGAGGGAGAGGAGGGATGAACTGTCTCCGATGGTTGTGAATGATATCCCACCATTGTTTGGGAGAGCCCCAATTTAGAGAGAATCATTGCTTCCTCTCCCTTTTCATCCCAGTCCTCAGCTGTCCATTTCTCTGCTAGAACACTTTCCCTCACACTCTCTTTTGTAATATTCCATATTTTTTGCGGAGAAGATATTTGGTTGTTGTTGATTACTCAGTATTTCTCCTTCCATATATTCTAGAGAATAAATCCCACAACCAACACCCATGCACAATTGATCGCCAATATTTTAAATATGGATTTGTTCAATTGTTCTATGTTTTCTCAATTGTTTTTCAGTGAGGAGTGGAGGTATCCAAACATGCTCCACACCTACCCCCACATTTATTCTGAAATGGTGCATTAATTAAATGAATGCTCCATGCTTTCCTCTTGTTGTTGAAATAAGAGGCACCAATATGGTCAGTCATACCCTTTCCTTTGGAGATAGTCCCGTGTTAGAATTATTTTCCTAACATTGAGCCAAAGGAAGTGTGAAAACTTCATCGATAACCTATAGGCCCATATGTTTCACCACAGTGGCTCTTGTGGAATCCCCGAATTACTTGATACTAAGTTATACACTTCTTTAATTGTGAATGAACCCATAGACTTATAGCCCCACTGCAATTTTTCTTACTCCTCTACTATCATAATTATATGCTACCATAGTGTGCTATGAAGTATAAGCTAGCTATGAATTCCCTCTGTTGATGGCAAATCCTCCTCTAATATCCACCCGCCAAGTGGATTTTGGCTTATAATTTCTCCAAACGTCTATCACCCTTATGGCACCTTGAGAACTCAATAAGTTTGCAATGGGTCCAAGTTCCTCAATCTATCCAATATGGTAATTTTCTGCCATGACTCGTCCCAAAAATGAGAGGAGTAACCATCGCGGATTTCTCTAAAGATATGGTCCTTAATTATGTTCCTATTCCTTTTTCCCATATTCCATAGTGAGGATCCCATAGGGAAACCATCTATTCTTATATTCTCATCCTATGAACATATGTTGCTATACTTCATATCCCATATGCACTTCTAGAGTTCTTAACCACTTTGAAGAAAATTCCAATACAATTTTTCTCCCATCACATTGTTGAGGGTCTCCAAATCAAGAAACCCAAGCACCGCTCCAAGTTTCAGAACACAAATCTTATCCCATGAAACCAACACCCATTTCTTAGTGAGGTTGACCCCTTACCACATAAATTTTCAGAAAAGCGAGATGATTTATTTGTAGATACCTTTGGGGGCTAGAACTAAAAATAATTAATACATCAATATGGATTGCAAGACATATTTTATTAGTGTATCCCACCTAGAAATATTAAGATAAATGAATGTCCACATACCCAACTCCTTGGATATTTTTCTACAAACCTGTTGCCAACAATTTACCCTCAGAGGGTTAGATACCAAGGGAACTCCCATGTATTTAGTTGGTGGGGCATCTACAAAGAAGCCAAAAATGCAAGCCACATTCCTTTGTACTAGCTTAAGGGTGTTAAAGAAATGTGTGCCTGATTTATCCTTAGTTTTCCACATCCTAGATGTGTCCTAGAAATATAATATGATAGTATCCAATGTTTTTATTTCCTCAATATTTGGCTCCCAAAAAGGAAAGGTGTCATCCAAAAACTGCTGACATGACAATGGAAAATCATCTCCTTAGATCTTGATGCCCTTGAAGTGGCTAGCCTAGACCACAACTCTAATGGATCACCCAATCACTTTACCTGCAATGATGAACAAAAATGGAGAGAGGGGACCTCCCAGTCAGATTTCACTAGAGGACCTGAAGGTAGACGTGGGGGATCTGTTGAGCGGGATTGAAAAGAAGGGAGTGGACACAAGGGATCTAATTTAGTGTATCCGATTGACTGAGAATCCAAAATTTTCCAACATTTTGGTAAGGAAGCCCCAATTCAAAATGTATTATGATTTGTCAACATACAACTTCAATAGAATCCCTGGCTTTTTAATCTATCTCAATTAATGGAAAATTTCATGTGTATTCATGATGCCATCTAAGATTTTCCTGCCCTCCATAAATATTGTTTACACCAGATTGATGATATCCTTTAGGAGGGATTTCAAGATTCTCACAATCACTATAAAAATAATATTTATATCACATTGCATAATGCAATAGGTCAAAACCCACCTAGGAAACTCACATTATTTGATTTCAGAATCAATGTGATAAATGTGGCATTAATAATGGACCATATCTTCTATATCTTGCGATATTCCTCAACCAGGCGTGAATGTCCTCTCTAAGGAAGTACCAACATGATTTAAATAAATCCATTGTGCATCCATCTGATCCTGGGGCTTTATTTTTGGGGATATCCTTAACTTGTGACTCCACCTCTTTGAAAGAAATTTCGCTCATAAGGGCATCATTTGTTTCCACAATAATCAAGTGAGGAATATGACTGGTCACTTTATCGATAGCTTCAAATCCATCATGATCCCCTTCTGACAGAAGATCCTAATAGAAAGACACCAACTCCTCTTCCATGTCATTATTCTCAATTAGGAAAATCCCCTCCCTAAACATGAGGGAGGAAATGAAATTGGTGTAGCGATTTTTAATTATTGAAAAATGGAATAAATTCATCTTTTTATCCCCCTCCTTTAGCCATTGAACATGGGATTTTTTCTTCCATAACACTTCCTCCTACTTGCATCACAATTGAAGATCATGAATAGTCATGTAGGTTTTAACCCTGTACAGAAATTATCTACCAACAAACCTTAAAAACAAAAAATAAACATTAGCGAGAGCATAAAACATAAAACAGATGTACAAAGAAATTTTCCCCTGGATCCCAAATCAGGACACCCAGCTTGATTTTTCATTATATTCCTTTCAGTGTTACAACACATATATATACATGCTGAAGCATACATAAAACCCAATCCATTAACCCTTGATTAGAACATAATTGTAGTTCCCTTGACAGGATCTACAAATACCAGGGGCTGAAAACCATTGTCCCGCAAAACCATGTGCAAACCCGTGCACAAAACCATGGTTGAGTCCGCCAATGAGTGGGTCTTCCCACCAAAAAAGTATTTCCCGGGGCACTACCCCGGACCTTGACAGGGGGGGCTACCGCCCCCCTACTACGCCCGACGCAATGTACAACGCATGGGAATAATCATGAATAATATAACACATACCCAAGGTTCCCCCAATTGCTGTTTTCTTTTCGTAGGGGCCATAGGAGAGATTAATAATCAGTCCAACTCTACAACACCCATTGTTTCTCTACACCGAGAGAACTTCTGAGTGCTTACATACTTCGTCAATGCATCTGCAACATTCTTCAAAGTGTCCACCTTTACCAACAACACCCTTTTATCCTCAACCATATCTCTCACAAAGTGATATTGAACATCAATGTGCTTTGTATTTGAATGATAAGCAGGGTTCTTAGCCTAGAAAATTGCACTTTGGCTATCACAATCTATCCTTATAGCTTGTTGTACCAACCCCATACTTGAACACAATCTCTACAACCAAACTGCTTCCTTGCTTGCATGAGTGGTTGCCATGTATTCTGCCTATGTAGTTGAAAGAGCCACTACAGACTGTCTTTTATTCATCCAACTGACTGCACCTCCAGATAGGTTAAACACATACCCACTTGTAGATCTTCTTTGGTCTAGGTCTCTAGCCCAGTCTGCATCAAAAAAATAATGAATGTCCAACACTCTTTCCAATATTGGTCTTCCATGGTAGGACAAGCCATAATCACTAGTGCCACGCAAATATCTGAAAACCTGCTTCACTATTGTCCAATGTTCCTTCCCTGGGTTCGATATAAACCTGATCAATAATCCCACTGTATGTGCAATTTCTGGTCTAGTACACACCATTGCATACATCAGGCTACCCACTGCACTTGCATATGTAACATGAGACATATCCTCCTCTTCTTCTCGTGTCTTCAGACACTGTTCAACAGACAATTTTACACTTACAGGAATAGGAACATTCACTGGTTTACTATCCTGCATATTTAACCTCTGCAATATAGTCTCGACATACTTCCTCTAGTTTAACCATAGCTTTCTCTTTTGCCAATCTCTCTTAATTTCCATGCCCAAAATATAGTTTGCAGCACCAAGATCCTTCATGTCGAATTTGGAGAACAGTTGGGTCTTCAAAACTTGGATAATTTCTTTGTCATTTCCATTCGACAACATATCATCCACATACAAGACAAAATAAATAACATGGTCACCAATTAATTAAAAATAAACACAGTGATCCTCCTTGCTTCTTTCTCGAAATGATCTTATCACAACTAAAGTTTATGGCACTGCCTCTTCTGAGTCTTCTTCTGTTGTAGAGTCTGATTCATCCTCATTTAGCTCAAACTTTATCTTCTTAGGTTCCTTTGGTATGAATTCATGTTTAACAACATCTTTCACCTCTCTAAACACCACATCTCAGTTGTAAACAACCTTCCTTATTTCTGGCTTCCAAAGCTTGTAACCCTTTAAACCATCCTTATACCCAATAAATATGCACCTTTCAGATTTATTATCCAACTTGGTCCTTTTATCCTTTGGAACATGTACATATGCATCACATCCAAATACCCTCAGATGTGAAACAAAGGGTTTCTTACCAATCCATACCTCATGTGGAGTCTTATCCTCCAACGTTGATGAAGATGATCTGTTAACCAGGTAACCTGCAGTCTCCACTGCCTCTGCCCAGAATTATTGTCCTAACCCGGTACCACTGAGCATGATTCTTGCCTTTTCCATCAACGTTTTGTTCATTCTTTCTGCAACTCCATTTTTCTAAGGTGTGTATGGAGCAGTCTTCTATCATGAAATACCACACTTCTTGTAGAACTATTCAAATTCCTTCTTGCAGAACTCTCCACCATTATCTGTCCTCAACACCTTTATCTTCTTCTCTATCTGGTTTTCCCTATAGCCTTAAATTATTTAAATCTATCAAAGACTTCATATTTCTTCCCCAAGAAATATATACATGTATTCCTTTAGAAGCCATATATGAATGAAACATAGTAAATAGGCGTACCCAATGATGGAACTGACACAGGTCCAAACACATCATTGTGAAAAAGCTCTAATATCTTATTCGCCCTCTTAGCACTAGAAGGAAAACTCACCCCATTCTGCTTCCCATATACACAATGTTCACAGAAATAAAAATCCAGAGAACAATTAGACATTCCTTCTACCATACCATTTCAATGCAGTATTCGAAGGCCCTTCTCTGCAATATGTCCAAGCCTTTGATGCCATAGCATGGTCTTTTCTCCAGAGACCGCTAGGATTTCTGCTCCACTTTCAGGAACCACAGAACTATTGCACCCATCAATAACAGTGCTACCCTGAAGCTTGTACAAATTTCCAATCCGAACTCCCCACATTAATATCAGTTCTCCCTAAAACATCTTACAGGTATCTTTCTCGAACACTATTTTTACAACTGCATCATCCATCTTGCTTACAGAATTCAGATTTTTGGCCAATGCAGGAATGTTCAAAACACCAGGAAGTGTTCTAATCCTTTTACCTTGTAGCTTCAGCTTGACTTTTCCACATCCGACGATTATGGCCTTCCTATCATCCCGTAGGAAGACATCACTACCATCATACTTCTCATACGAACTGATCTGCTCACAGCTGGAGTTTTTGGCTCTTCCTCTTCTTATCCTCGTTCTTCCAGTATTCATCTGAATTTTTTGTTGGTTTAGTACCTCGATCTACCAGGATCCATTAATATTTATCCACCAGTAGGTCCTCCATCTTGAGCTTCCACAACTCAAAACTTTGACCATTAAATTTCTCAATGTTTATCTTTCCACAACTTTCCATCTTATTTCACCACAATAATTAATCCCATAGATCTCCCACTGAACAGGGTCTACCTCAGGCCCGAGAAAAAAAACCCTCAGCAGCAAAGGCATCCCCTTGAAGCTGAAACATCTCTGATACCAAATGTAGGTTTTAACCCTGTACAGAAAGTATCTACCAGAGAATCTTAAAAATAGATAATAAACAATAAGAAGAGCATAAAACATAAAACAGATATACACAAATATTTTCCCCTGGATCCCAAATTGGGATGACCAGCTTGATTTTTCATTATATTTCTTTCAGTGTTACAACACATATATATACATGCCAAAACATACATAAACCCCAATCCATTAACCTTGGATTATAACATAACCATAGTTCCCTTGACCAGATCTACAAAATACCAGGGGTCGAAAAACCATCGTCCCCCAAAACCATGTGCAAACACATGCACAAAACCATGGGTGGGTCCGCCCATGAGTGGGTCTGCCCACCAAAAAAAAAAATTCCCAAGGTGTTTCCCCTCCCCCCTGTTGTGCCCGGTGCAATGTACATTGCATGGGACTAATCATGGAAATAATATAACACATACCCAACAATTCCTCCCCTCCTCTTTAGCTAGTCGCTCATATCTTCCTTCCACTATAATTATCCTCTGAATCTCTTCCATCCTAGACTCCATTTTATTTTTCTCCATGAAATATTCCCAAAATTTACTTTATTCCACATTTGATATTCAATTTTAGTTACATCAGTTTCTTTTGGAATATTTGTGTCAAAATACCCTCATGAACTTGCATCTCCTTCCACCAATGTTCCATTTTATCCATGAAGTCGTTCTAATGGACCAAAAATATCGCAAAAATGGAATGTTCAATTCCAGGGTGCCATTTTCAAATAAATATACTACTAAAGTGGGCAATGGTCTAATCCATGGCTCAGCAGAATCATCACCTCTATAAAGAAATCATGAACAATAATTTCTTCAGAGAGGAGGAAGAATTCAAGGTGGAAGACCACCTAGTGTTTCCCTTCTGTCCTATTATTCCAAGTGTGCATGTCATTCCTTGTTTTGACTTCCACTAGCCTCAGGTCCTAAATAATATCACTAAACATGGATGAAACAGGGTCCAGGTGTATGATCCTCCCCTAATTTTCCCTCCAACTTCATGATCATATTGAAATCCCCTCTAATAATCCAACACTCATCTTGAAGATATTTACCGATCCTCTTCAATTGTTCCATAAAATTTTTCCTTTATCCAAGGAAAGGGGGGCCATACACAGTCATAATATTAATCCATTCCCAAACACCCAAACACCTAAATTTCCTCAACATGATATTCGGTGTTGCAATCTAGTCATGAAATACTAGTGTTCTCAAATCCCAAGAAATTTTTGTTCCTCAAGCTGTTTTGTGCACATCAATGACCATTGACTCACTTTCGCGCCAACATATCCCTAAAATTCCTACTAACTTTTCTACAAATACTTTTGTTTCCTAGAATAGCACTACATCCAAATTTTCCCTCTCTATCTTTGACTTCAAGATACTAGATCTTACGTTTATTGTTTAACATCTGAACATTCCAAGAGACCACTCTCATTGGGAAATTAGGGGAGTGCGTTGGAATTTTTTCATAATCTGACTCATTTGGACAAAGTTCAAAAAATACTATCCTGCTTCTCAGATAACTTCCTTGAATGATTTTTGTCCTTTATTTCCCTTTTCGAGAATTTGTGGCTCCTCATGTTGTAAATTTTGAGATCCACTATCCTTTCCATCGATGATTAGCTGCATTTACCCTTCTAGCCTAGCATGGCATTTGGATCGTTTTCCAAACATGTGACAAAAATGTGCTAGCTGATTTAGAGGGATTTCCTACACATATGCATGAGACCAAGTATAGAAGAATTCAAACATAACTTTCTCATCAACATCCAGGTTTTTTTTAATCGATCTTTAGCTTCTAGAATCATTCTTGTGCAAGTCAATACCTCCCTTAGTTTGTAATATTCCTCTAGATCCTCAGGGGTTTTTCATTTAGGATTAGTTTATCCATTTGTTTCTTACTAGGTTCCTCAATTTACATTAATTAGATGATCATTTTCTCTTCTTGGCCCTAATCATAACCTAGTTTATCAATATTCTCTAGAGAAAAAAATTTCTTTTCATTCATGACCTTTGTCTTAGGGGCATGAGGAAATTTTGCGCTAGTGGAGGTGTTGCAGTCTGAGGCATGCTCTTCCCAGAAGGATTTGGTTTATTTCAGGTAGATTTACTTTATTTAGGTCCCACATATTGAAAACCTTCATCCTCCCTTGTATCTCTATTCCACCGAGCTTTAACCAAGGTGAGGGGGAATCCCTGAAGAGGTGCTCGTTCTCATGGAACCACTAACACTTAAACAACACATGTTCGTAGACAAGTGGTTCAGTCCATACTAAATCCTAGTACTCCAAATCAATGGATTCTGACAATGGTTTTTATATTTTCATATACACACTTATCTCGGCATAAAAGGAATTCCTTATCCTCTTAGTAATATTAGAGATCGTCATGAAGTGTCCAATCACATTATTGATCCCATCCAATATATCAGGTTCCCAAAAGTGTTTAGGAAGAGAAAATAGTTGAACTTAGATTGGTGCTATTAAGAATTTATCTTTCTCTGAATTGTAGCATTCTTCCAAAAAATAGATGAGGAGCCCCATATTTTGCATGAAATACAATCCATTCTCAAAAACCTTATTTGTATCAACCAAATTTTAGAAAATAACCATGAATAATTCATTCACTCTCATGCATACTCTTATCAAGAGCTACAAATTCCATTTAGCATGGATCCATTGCATTATGCCATGCACTTTTGGCCATATTACCATAAATTTGTAGATGAGGGAGATCCTTAATAAATTTTCGTGAATTTTCCAAGAGATTATTTAGGATAAAAAATATGGGGTCCATGGCCACCTTAGGTAGGCATCGCCCTTTCGTTTTATATTTCCATTGGGCACCCCACACTAGGGTTTCCTCAACAAAATTTTTGTTGGTCGAGGAGCCTCCAGTTCCACCTAATGTATTTTGTGATATGGTCACAACATTCATGTATGGGGGGCTTGTACCCCCTCCCCCCTCAAGGGACAAATAATTAGTCCACTCAACATGTCAAATAGGAGATAACATGCAACATTCTTGATCTAATGCCTGTATCATCTACTGGATTTAGGATTCAAGGGATTTGTTGAATCATTCAAACACTAGTAGGAATTTTTGTACTGTTTTACCTCCATTTTATTATAATTTTTAATTATATTTATTTTATTAATTTTAGTTTAGTTTTATGTAATTTTAACCTATTCAAAATGTTCATATACTAGAACAAGTAATTACAACATCTCTTCCATACTAAATTGGAGATCCCCTCTTGATTGAATAAAAATTTCTTATTATCTCTTCATACATGCATAATAAATAATTTTATATAACTAAATATACTAATAGTATCTCTACATTGTATATATTATGTAGTGAGATAATGGCTAATTTTCATATGTTTTTTTCGTCAGAGGAAAACATTGATTAAAATTGTGCCTTGAATAGCTCACAGGCATACATAGTCCTACCCAAGATTGGACCACGACCCCTCTGGGGCCAGACTCCCCACCTAACCATTAGACTACATCCTTGCGACTCTTATATTTTCATAAGTAACAAAGTGATCTTTAGTTTTATTAATAAATATATATTCATCCCTCACATTGCATATATAATTTAGGTTCTTTGGTTTTCAAAATCATCACCTCCATTTTGCCTAATTAAACACCAAAAAAAAAAAAAAAATTACATGTTTTCTTTGTGATAAAATAACTCTATTATAATTTTGTTTTCAATTATAATATAAGGGAGTATTTATTAATTGCATTAATGTTTATCTTACATGAATTCATTTTGATAATTTTTTTAAGTTTTCAACCTCTAAGATTGTCTATATTTGAATTCAACTATGTAACTTTTACTAAATTAATATGGAGGATATTAATGTTTAACACATTTGATTAATATTATTAGTTTTTGGACTATTCCCATAGGTTGTCCATATTTAATATAGGGGTGTTTATTTTCAAATAGGATTAAAAAAAATTATTAATAATAATTAGTGGATCCATATAAATTATATTGCTAATAATATTTTTAACTATGAAGATGCATCTCCCTCTTTATCATGGAAACTTTTAATCTCTAAATAGGCTTTGTTACCCACTATGGGTGAATTTTATAGCTTAATATACCACATGCAAAAAAAAACATCATCCATGTTTATACAACACATTTTTATATGTAGAAAGGGAATGACTACCATTGAGGTTAATCTCAAGTCTTTAATTTGTGTTAATACTAAGAATATATTAGAATATTCTATGGAGGTTGACATTTTTTAACTAATCTATTTAATTAAAATCACAGAAAGAGAATAACTACCTTTGAGATAAGTATAAGCCTATGATGTGTGGCAAATTAAAGGCTTGAGATTTATCTCAAAAGTAGATATGTCATGTTGTCATTTTAATTAAATATATTAGTTAAGAAAAATGTTAAATGAACATGAGTTATGGATTTTTGGCCATGAGGTATTTGTAAGTCATGCTATTGTAACAAAGACTCTTTACAAGTTAAGAATCTCCATGATAAAGTGGTTGTGATTCTATCATGTTACATGTTTTGTTAAATGTATATATTTAACTCATATTTGAATTGTTTTTATAATTAATAATAATAATAAATTTATATTTTATTTATTTATCATGATATTTTTAATATTTGCAATGTGATATGTATCATGAAGCTTGTTCTTAAATTATGTATCATTAACATAAAAAATATGTGAAATTGCCATATCATTTATGTACATATTGTACATTTATGTCAAAGTAAATATATGTGCATTTACAACCACTATGATATTATAAACATCGTGAGACGCATGCCAATAAATATTACATGCATTATTAATGCATGTGTTGCTTAAATTGAAAAAAGTATATTAATATCGAAAATACTTTCAAGTAATTATACTTTAGGGTTAATGTGTATAATAAAAATTTCAAATCATCTCAAAAGGAATAATAACCATAGAATACATGTGGAGGGAATATCTTTATTTGGAGTGGGATATTGATGACATTAGGAGGCTCTGTACAATACACCTTCATTATTTATTAAGGAAATAAAATAAGGAATTAAAGTCTAAAATGAAACTTTTACAACTCTTGGGCCATGAATAAGCATTCAATTGTCATGAAATCATTATATAGGAATATTTGGCCAATGAGTTATATAAAGGATTTATTATCAATTTTTACATACCTTGGATTGGTTTGAAGGAATCAATAATGGTTTGTTGTAACAACCTTGGTGAAAATTCCATATAATAAAAGTTAAAAGTAATAACCATGGTTGATGGGACACACATTCCAGGTTGAATGTTGCACAAAACATCTTAGTGGGTTTTCATTTGGTTTATTATGGCTAAGGAAATTGGCAAAGGCATTAAAGAGGAAAAAAGTATTTTTGGAAAATTTATTTATGAAAACAATGGAAATTAGGAGAAAAGGGAGGAGAAAAGTCATAGGTTGCATGTGAGGATGAAAATGAAGGGAAATAATGGAAAATGAGGAAAATATAGGCCTCATTAATAAAAAGGCTTCTAAGGATCAGTTGGCAAGATTTTGGCTCAACCTTTTGTCAATTTAGTTTTGGATCTCTCTCATTACTCTCTCTCTCTCTCTCTCTCTCTCGCTTGGACAATTAGATTTTTCTTCGAGCCCTTTATCATTGGATCTAGAAAGTTAAATAAGGAAAGAGGAAGGAAGGACCAAGCAAGGAAGAGAAGGATCAAGCAGTTACAACAAGATTCTTTGTAGGTATTGATTTACATGTGTGATTTCCTTGCTAGATTTGGCATGCATGGTATTGCATGTGGCTCTTTTCTGTCATGGAATGGGCTTTGCTAGGTGTTACAATTTTTTCATCCTAGGCTTCCCATTTATAGATAAAATTGATGAGATGGGTTCTCATGATTTGGTTGAGTTGGATTTCTGGATGGATTCAAAGTTGAGTGAGGTGGATCTCTGAAATGACAAACACAGGACCTAGTGGTCCTCAAACTAGACTGTGGATCATGGTAAATCCATTGTCCTAGTGACCCCTGATCCAGAGTGTGGGTTGTGGTAAATCCAATATTTTGTACCTCGTTGGGCCTAGGAATCCTTCTCGAAGAATGACGGGATATAAAGTAAAGCTAAGAGGTGTATTTATCCGTGTTGGGCCTAGTAGTCCAAGGATGGGATGTATGGCAAAGTGTAGAGAGTGGGCCTCGGTGTGGGGCAAAGAAATCCCTATATCATACTGTGGATTACATTAAATCCTGAGAGACTAGGAGGTAATAAATTCATCATGGTGTAGGCAAAGAACTATGGTAGAATTCATGCTTGTTTGGTCCTTTTGGTTGGTTATGAGTCCCACATTAATGCTTTGAATATGGCACGGGGGTGATTGGATGAAAATATATTTGGATCAACCAATCTATGGTCAGTTGGAATGTGGCAGTCCCATTCCTGGTTGGTTTTTAAATCCATTAATGAGAAATTTATTTCCTTAGAATTTGATGTGTAAATTCACTGGTTTATATGTTGATTCTATGGTTGATGTATGCATGATATTCCTATGTTCAGATCTTTTGTTTACAACATATTTGTGATATGTTTGATGGAATTCCTATCATGGCTATTAGGGATCCAATATATTTATTTCCATGGTATTTGAAAATACATCATTGTTTCATTGTTTTATTTCATTTATGAACTTTTCATTGAGTTATGGGCAGTGGCCTGGACTCTGGGCCTAAAAGGTTTACTTAAATATCATGGGTGTAAGCACATGTATGATAAATTTATCCCCTGGACATAAGCATGTAGGCTTGTGCATGCATCCAAATCCTCCAAGATGCACTCATGACCATACCGTGGGGGCATTTGGCGGTTAAGTGGGCTAAAAGCATAGTCAGATCCAAGGGCTAGTCACCTTAGCGGTTGGGATGGTTCATGGGAGACATGATGTTGAGGTGGAGGGTCCGTATGATGTGTTTCCATTGGTTCCACTTCCTTAAGGTCACCTAGGAGGTTGAATCTGATCATAGTAGCCTCTAATCACATTTTTACCTTGGTTGGATAGTTACTTGGGTAGATATGGCAGGGGGTGTTATAGAATGGTATTAGAGCATGAATGTCCTCTCCTTTAGTAGTGTGTGGTGGTCATGCTTTCATGTTTTTTTCACGTGGGTTAGTCATCCTTCTGGTCTATATGCTTGTTGCATATGCATGGTGTCGTTCATGGCTATAGTGATGTTGCCATGTGAAAGAGGATGGTATTTTTGTGTAGCGCGTGAACATGAGTCTATGATTGGTTATGCATTGTTATCTGTTTGTCGTGCATACATGTTAGTTGCGTTCTATATTTTTGTGGACTATATTTTGCTTTTTGTGTGTGCATTTTAGTGGTCATTTTCACAGTTGTGTCACCATGTGGAAGTTTATGGTGTTGTTGTTGGATGTGATCATCATGAGTGCATGTCAGTAATGCATTTTTTTATGCATGTTAATGATTATATGTTGTGATGCATGCATTATCATGGTTATAATTTTTTTCCATGAGGTCATTGTAGGTATTTTAGGTCATGATGATGCTATTGATATTTTATGATGTTGATGTGTTCGTTGAGATAGACCAGGAGATGTAGATCATCAAAGTGAAGTTGCAACACTAGAATTTTGGGTAAGAGAATATCGTAATAGAATTATTGTATGTTTGGCATGTAGGTATGTTAGTTAATGGATTGTTATAACTATGTTTTTCATTTTATTGCTTTTGCGTTTACATGCATAGTAGATTCTAGTGAATCAGTGTGGTCATATGCACGTGTATTGAATAGTCATGAATGATATCAACTTGTTGTTATATGCATTTTTGTTGTTGTTTTATGCTAGTTAACTTGATGATTATGTTATATGTTGTTGATAAGTGTGTTATATGTTAAAATTTTATTGTTTTATGTTAGTTAACTTGATGATTAGGGCTATTGAATTAAAATCTTGATGTTATATGTATCGTGTTGATTTTGATTGTCCTATGCATATGGTTAGGGTTATTACATTCACATATGAGTTGATATATTTGTGATATTTTGTTGTACTAATATAGTCTGACTATGCATATGTGATTGCTATGCATGAATGACAATTTTTTATGAGTTTATGATGTGAACATGTTAGCTAGTTACCGTTATGGATATCGTGACCTTATTTATGTTTGAGTGGCTATGTTGTGAAGTTATATCACGCTAAACTAGATTGATTGTGCAGTCAACATAGCCTCCCCTAAGATACATTAAGGTATGAGTTTCTTATGTTATATACTTGGTGCTTAACTATTTGATTATGTCATCTATTTGGTGTTTGAGTGTTTGGTGTATTTATGTCATATATAATTTGAATTTTTGATCAATTTCATGATATGACCATGTGTATGTAAGATTTCATGATGGAATGATTTTTTTTTTAAGATGGTTGTACTAACACATATGTGTTGAGACAGTTGATATGTACTTGAGTGTAAGTAGGTGATAGTTGTATATGTATGTATTATTCCTAATGAATGTGAATTTATTGTTTATTTTAAATTGTTGTTAGAGTTGGTAAAGGCTGATTTCAAATTGATAGATATGTTGTATCGATATTTGGAATGTGGTACTTACATGTGTGAACAATTGCAAGACGATATGCTTGGTGTTAGCATGTCAAGGTAATATTTGATTTGCTTATATAAGTAACAACTAGGGGATATGATATCACATAATAAAGACTCAGTTGCAACAAGGTAAATGGTAAGAGAAAGCAACTATATAAGAATTAATTCGGCTATGTTTGGAAACCCTAATTCCAAACAAATAAGAGCTTTGCATGCAGGAAGTATTCTCATCCGTAATCTTGTCTGGGATTATGTGGATATGTTTTATATCTATGAACATGTATTCGACTGGTATAAAATTTAGTTTCGAGCCATGGACGTATTCGTCAAGGGATTCGAGTCCCTTGTATGTTTATATTATAAAATGACAATTATGTGTTTATTGCGGTGTGATGCAGGGAATTGCATGGAAAAATATACTTCCATGAAATATTTGAAAAGGCTTGGGCTGAGCTTCACTTAGAAGCTTTGGGAACCCATGGGGATTGAGTCGTGGTGTTTGTTTCTAGTCTTGTACTTTTGGTATTTTATGATTTCTTTGCCCTTGATTTGCAACTTATTTATGTATGGTGCAAGATCTTTCCATTTTGTTTGCAATGTTGTATTTCTATTGGTTTTCTATGGTTTTATTATTTCATTTCTTTTTCTTTCCTTTTATGTATCGAGAGTCTTGGGAATTGGTTCGAGAAAGAGGAAAATTAATAAAGCTCGAGAGAGATTTTTTGTACCCAATAGCTAATGTGACAAACGGATGAAGCTCATTTCATGAGTAAGCATAATGGAAGGTAAGAATATGGTAGTCGGTTGGACTGGTTTGGTCCATTGAAGTAAATGAATGGTGCCACAATAGTCATGAAAAATAATGAAAGATAAATTGAATGGATATGAGGTGTTAGGTGCCTTGGCTATGTTGGGAGCTATTTTTCTCAATGTTGTGCATGTTGTGCACAAATAAAGGAAGTTCTCCTAACCTAAAACTTATGATATCTAACAATTTTGTTGTGATAATGATTATGTTGATGTTTATATATGTATACATGTATGTATGTATGTATCTATGTTGTGTATGTCAGGGTCTCCATGGATCATGGTTGTTTAATGCTAAATTTTTTTATGTATATTTGTATATGTATGTCGTTGTCTGACATGATCATTATTTTTCTATGCTAATGATTATATATATGTATTTATCTATGAATATTGTCATTTTATGATAGGGTTTTCAAGGAATCATTCTTGTGGAGGAATGGTTTCTTATACAGGTGAATGGCATGAAGAGGTTCCTAGTTTATGAGGAATCAAGTGGGGAGAATAATCATGACAAATATACAAGTTTAGTATCATGTGGGTATGATTTGGTATTATGTGATTATACTATGTATACATTTATGTTATGGACACGTAATGTTGAGGGGTAAATCAACGAAGTGAAAGTAGTGTTATCTGCAACATGTTGGGATAAGCATGGATAGTGGAAAGACACAGAAGCAAGGTTGCCTTGTGGAGTCAGTGTGTGGTCTATGAATGTGCTCTAGTACTATGGTGTATATGTTGTGTATGTCCTATATTTAGTGATTTCCTATGGTGATGTGTACATGTAACATATGTATTATTGTTTACATATGATGTTATATGCCTGTTGTATATATGGTGTTGTGTGTATATTGCATATGCAATGCTAGGTATAGATGGCACTATGTACATGTTGGATTTGCATTGTTTTGTACCTACCGTATTGTTCGCATGTTGGATATGTGTTGTTGTGTGCATGTTGTATATGCAGTTTTGAGCGCATATGGTGTTATCCACATGTTGGATATGTGGTGTTGTGTCCATATGGAGTTATGTACATGTTTTATATGTAGTGATATATACATATGGTGTTGTGTGTGTGTTGTACATATGGTGTTGAGTGCATGATTCTACATGTGGTGTTATTTGCATGTCATATTGTGTACATGGTGTCCATGTGGTGTCGTGTGTAGGTGGTGTCGTGTACATGTCATGAATGTGGCTTTGTGTACATGTGGTGTCATGTACATGTCATGAATGTGGTCTTGTGTATATATGTATTGTGTACACATTGTATAGGTGGTGTGGTGTGCATTTGGCATTGTGTAGGTGGTTTCATGTATATGTGATGTTGTGTACACATTGTGCAAGTGGTGTTATGTATAGGTGGTACTATGTACATGTTGTGCATATGGTATTGGTATACATGTGGTATTGTGTGCATGTCATACATGTTGTGTTGCAGGAATGCGGTACTATGTATGTGCATGGTGTAGTCATAGTATCGTGACATTTGTCTTCATTGTGTTGTACTTTGTTTATGTATATGTATTGTGTTGTTTCATACACCATATGTAGGTGATTTGGTGGATCAATTTAATGCTCGATATTCAAATTTATTATAATGGATCAAAACCAACACCATTGCATAGATCTCATCCTTCTAAATCTGACGCAACTCTTTTCACTCAAATCAAACATTGGATTCTCTTGATATCATGTTCTGTTCATTTTGAGAATCATCAAAAAATGTGTTTTGTATTGTACAGTGTTCCACATCCAGCAATATGTACTACTGACTGGACCACGACTGGATAGGTGCCTTGTATTCTTCTGTTAATTGCAGATTAACACTTGGAAAGATTTAGTGGTTCAATTCTGGTGGATTTTGATTGGTTTACAGGGTTAGTGAGTTGGACCAACCAAAAAGGACCACGTGGGAAAACTAGAGTATGCCACATGGCCTCTTGGTGGCCATGAAAATTTATTTTATGGGCTAGATAGAGCCTCCAAGTGATTCAAGTGTGATACATCCACCAAGCAACAAATTCCCCCAACCAAATTGGCTATGTTGTTGCTTAACCTCTATAATCCTCAAGTGCTATATGAATTTTAATGGGTTTTCACACAGGGGTGGGAACTGGGTTTAACCCCCAACCTTGGTCCAAGGACTAGGGTTAAGGGCTAACCTGAGCCCCAAATTTCATATGTTAATAAAAACCTTACACCAAAATTTGTTACAACCACCAAATACAATTTATAACCCAAATTTTATGCAACCCATATGCCAAATTTTTATTGAGAAACATGTTTTTCAGACCTTACCACACATATCCAACCAAAAATTATTGATGGGACCAGCCCTTCTTAAACTTTGCGCTCAATCAATAATTAAAATATTATTAATATGTGATGGTGATTATCATATTTTTGTGATTTTGCAATTGATATATTTTAAATTGTCGATTGATGACTCATCCTTGTGAAAGGTGTGAGGAGGACACCTGTCCCGTCCTCGAAATTTGTTCTCTTGCCTTAGTTACATGCCTTTACTCTGTTCATTTGGCATTTTCTCCTTTGTTTCTCGGTGGTTGTGAGGGTTTATTTCAACTGGTTCTCTGTGGGTGTAATGGCCCAGTTCTTTGTGGCCCTTAGACCTCTCTGTAGTCACGACTCTGATTTTATCTACCGGTGCTTCATGTAATATTTAACTGTGGCTCTGTCCTGCTAGCTGAGTTCCATCGATATGATAACTCTGTTTGTTTTTCTCGCTCTCATAATGAGTTCGAGGGTTTCGAGGTCTGTTTCTCCATTCTCTGTAACAAAGTTTCTGCACCATGAAATTTTTATGGGCGCTATTTATGTTTGTAATTTCTTGAATTTTTTCACTCCGATGTTGTTTTATCTACTCACTGTAAGTATTCTGTTGATTAACTGGTTTCTTCTCTATGTTGAATTAGGTCGCAGCCATCAGGGGACTCAGCATTCGACCTCAACTCATCAATTTCACAATAGTAAGTACTCCTTCCTTGCTTCAGTTCTTCGATTATTTTTTCCTAGTTATACTTAGGATTTTTTATCCTTGGGAGTAGGCTCCCTTGCTAGCTGGCGACTGGTCGAATCCCTCCTTCGGTTCAATGTTGCTCGGCTAGTAAGCCAAGCTTACAAACCCTCTTCGTTCCTTTCTCTGGTTCAAGGTTTCTTTTTTTTATTCCTTTGCAGATTTTAACACATGAGTCTTTCTCCTTGCAGGTGACTCCTTGGTTTCTCCAAACGTGGTCTTCGACTCGACCGTTGTTGACCCAAACGGGTAGGGTCTTTTCCTTTGGTCGCTTCTGGTAGTTGGGGTTTCTTTCAGTTATGAGCCTTGGCTCCCCTGTTAATTTTATTTATGTAGATTTCTCTGTGAATGGTCTATTACAGATGCTTCTCCATTTTTAAATGAGTTGGGGTCTATATGCAGTCACGCACTTGATTCTTTAGTCGGGGTTTTGTTTTTTTCTTTATCTCCAATTCAAGTATTCACTGCTAGTAGTATAATGTCTATATTGGGTTTCAAACCCAGTCCTTTAATTCGACATGTAATATATTTTTTGATACTTGTAAAACAAAACTATTTTGACAATGTTCAAAAATGAAAGTCTGTTGTTTCAATTGGATGAATACTTGTGATTTTTTTGTGCGTCCTCTTGGTTATGATTCTCAGCGTATTTCTTAAATCGAAGAGCTCTTCTCGTTGGTGAATGTCTCGGCTTGTTAATTCTGTAATTACTCCAACACCTGTGAAAACAATTTACTTTTCCAGTTCTTGATATGTTGGTACATGCATTCAATTTTTCATGAAAATGAAAATAAATTGTATCTAACTGCAGATGAATTTCAGATGGTTTTACAAAATCTCCTGAGCTATGATATAAAATCAACCTTACAATATCTTAATTTTCCCTTTTTGTATGGTTTGTTAAACAATTTTAGAACTGTCGATAGTTACAAGTAGTTACATTAGGTAACTGTTAATTTCTGTTCCCTAAATTCTGTACTTAATTGTAAAACAATAATTAAAAGAAAAATATAATGAAATAAAAATGTAACTTTGCTGTTAAGTCTTAAATCCTAGAAATTAAGGAAATTAAAAATAAAAAACTCAGGTACGATGACCTGTAAATCTGTGAGAGAAAAACACTTTATTTTTGTTCACCCTAAGCTGGATGCTCCTGCATCAGGCTCTCGGGGTGACAAAAATTCATGGCTTTGTTCCATGAGCTCCTCCACTTAATATCTTGCACGCTGTATCTGGGCCGCGTCAAGCCAAGAACTGTCCTCAATGGGATGGTTCTTCCACTTGACAAGATACTGGAGGTACTCTTTTCTACGAGTTCACTTGGCCACCTGTGTGTCGAAAATTCTCTCGATCTCAAGAGGCTGAGCCAGAGGCATTTGTCTCATCCAAGAACCACTTTCTGTCTGGGTGTCCCGTTCTGGCCATGTTGTACTGTCGTCTTCAAGAGTGGCAGTGTATGGAAACATATTTGCCACATTGAAGATAGGTGATATGCCTATTCCTAGGGGTAGTTGTAATTCATAGGCATTTGCAGAGAATTTACGCAGAATTTTGCAAGGGCCAATTTTTTTAAACTTTAATTTGTTGTACTCACCCTTAGGGAACCTTTCTTTGCGCAAATGTGTGAGAACATCGTCTCCCACCTGAAATTGTACCTCCCGCCATTTTAAATATGCTTGCTGCTTATACCTCTTACTACTATCCTGCAACTTGGATTTTACTTGCTCATGTAGGTCATTCATTACTTTGGCGAAAACTTCCCAGTCAGCACTCCTCCTTTCCAACTGTCCTAGATCCCGTAACTCATGCACTCCATGAGGATGCATGCCATAAAATATATGAAAAGGACTATATCCTATGCTTCGATTTGGTGAATCGTTGTAAGTGAATTCTGCCTGGGTAAGTACACGATCCCACATTTATGAATTTTCTCCAATAAAACTCCGTAGTAGGTTTCCTAAGCTTCTGTTCACCACCTCCATTTTCCCATCAGTTTATGGGTGATAAGCAAAGATAAATTTCAATCGTGTGTCCAAATTTTTCCACAGGGTACACCAGAAATGTCCTGTGAACTTCACATCCCTATTGTAAATAATGGACTTAGGAAAACTGTGTAGTCTGACAATTTCCATGAAAAACAAGTGTGCTACATGAGTGGCATCACTAGTTTTTTTACAAGGAATGAAATGTGCCATTTTTTAAAACCGATCCACTAGCACCATCACAGAGTCATAACCACGTTGTGTTCTGGGTAGACCTAAGACAAATTCCAAGTTAACTGAATCCCACAGTCTACTCGGAATAAGCAGTGGTGGGTAGAGTCCCGCATTCTGACTGTGTCCTTTCGCCAACTGGCACACTTTACATCTCGTTACAAATAGCTGCACATCCCTTTGCATCTTCGGCTAGTAATAAAAAAGACTGAGCTAATCGAAGGTCTTATTAGTGTCGAAATTTCTAGCAAGACCTCTGCTATGATTTTCTTGGATGATGTTCTCCCTCATTGAACAGTCGAGAATACATAACTGTCCTCCTTTAAACAACAATTTCTCCTGTAATTTATAGTCCAGACATGGACTATTATTTCTCACCAAAGGATTCTGGCAGGCTTCATAAGCCTCCTTGAAATTTGCATCTGTTTGATATAAGTCCTTCAGGTGCTCATATCCCAGCACTTGTATCATACTCTCATGTAACAGCAAAGCTATTCTATTCAACGCATCTGCAACCTTGTTGGCCTGTCCACTGATATGCTTCAATACAAACTTGAAAATATACAAGTACTCAACCCACTTTGCATGCTTTTCGTTCAGCTTATGCTATCGCTTCCTCCTTGATGGGTACAAGTATATGCTTAATCCCATCCTTGAAAAACTTGTAACACTTTGTCTTCCCATCATGTACTAATTTTCTGTCATACTTCCATGGTCTTCCTAGCAGTATGTGACACACATCCATAGGCATAATATCACAAACAACCTTATCCCTGTATTTTCCAATATGGAACTGAACCTCACATTGTTCATCAACTAACAATTGATGTCCCTTCTATAACCATGACACCTTATAAGGAGTGGGGTGCTTCAACCTCTTCAATCCAAACTTCTCTGCCATCTCTGTTGCAACTAGATTATCTGTACTTCCACTGTCGATAATCAGTTTGCAGCATTTTCCATGTGACCTACAAACTGTCTAGAATAATGCCTTCCTTTGAGTTGGGTCAGCTATCTCCTTTGCTGGTTTCAACAGTACCTTATTTAAAACTAATGCTTCCCTTGTCTCTAGCACATTCTCTATCTCTTGGGGTGGTACCTTTTCTTCCTCTTTTTGAGCAACATATGGTCCTCTTGCTCCAACCTGTTCACCCTAAGGACACTCAAAGGACTTGTGCCCCCATTTTTGGCACTTGTAACACTGGATGCCAGCTCCTCTACCCCTGCCATTACCTCTTCCGTGCTGGCATGGCCTTCCTCCCCTAGTGTTATTGTCCTCTCTGATTTCCTTGAAGCCTTCGAGCTGCTACCTTCATCATTGGAGTTGGCAGCTCTACCTCTGCCATAGGTTCGTCCTTTCCTTCTACCCGATCCTCCTCCTCTTCTGGCATTTTTTTTCCTATTTATCTTCTCCTCTACCTTCAATGCACTCTGATAAGCCTCATCTATGGTTATAGGTGAAAGAATACTTATCTCATCCAATATTTCCCATCATAAACCTTTTACAAACCTTGTTGTTTTTTCTGGGGTGTCTTTTATATAACTGGCTCTTAGTTTCACTCGATAGAATTCTTCGGTGTACTCCTTTACAATCATCCCATTCTATTTCAGATTCTGTACCTGCCTGTACATAGCAATCTGATAGTCTTTGGGTAAAAATTTACCCTTCAACTTGGTTTCCATCCTGGTTCATTTTTTGATAGGTTGCTTATTCAACCTCTTCCTCTTTGATTGTACACTATCCCACCATAAGGCTACATGCCCTTTCAACCTGGTGGTAGTAAATTTAACTCTCTTATATCCGCTAATCTCCTCATAATCAAAATACTTATTCAACTCACTGAGCCAATCCAGTAGTACCTCTGTTGACAAACTTCCATCATAATTCGAAAGCTCATGCTTTGGCTTACTATTTTCTAGTAAGACTGATTTCAACAACCTGATCTTAGTTCCTTCTCCATCTGATCCATATGTTTTCTTTGCAGCTTCCTCATCACTATCATCTCCTCCATCAGGATCCCTTGTTCTTCCTGCTTCTACTGCCACTAAACGGGATTTTAGAATCCTAATCTCCTCTCTCACTCCTTCGTCTGCTACTCTCCAAATAGCTCTCCCATGACCTCGTCTTCCAACTTCCATTTCAAAAACACTCAGCCTACTCTGATGACAAAAATGATGGGACCAACCCTTCTTAAACTTTGTGCTAAATCAATAATTAAAATATTATTAATTTTGTGATCATGATTATCATAATTTTGTGATTTTGTAATTGATATATTTTAAATTGTCGATTGATGTTGTTAGCCACCTATAAAAAATTGTTATACCAAATGGTGGCTAAATCTTTTTCAGCCTTCAAGAAAAAAATTCATTTCAAAATTTTTGGTTCTTAAAGTTTTATGAAGATAACTTATCCTTAAGTTAATCTTCACTGTTTTTCCCTTGTAATCCTGAAAATCTGTTGTTTTCCTAAAGAAAAAGACTGCTAAAAACCCATTTTCCCCTTCATTTTACCCCTCCTTTCACTCATAATTAACCTCCATTTTATCCCCTTTTCTCATGAAATTCCTCCATTTCCCTCATTTTCCCTTCCTTTCCTTCATAAATTCCTTTTAATAAGGTTTAAAAATCCTTTTTAAACCTTATTCGAACTCTCAAAATCCTTTGAAAAACCTTGAAAACTCATGAGAAACAATCTTTTTTCACTAAGGCCTTAAGCCCCTTTGGCCTTAGCCCCAGCCCCTTTCTCCCGCATAAAACCAGCACCAAGACCAAGTGCCGAGGCCTAATCGTGCAATTGCAATCGGGTTCTCTATTTTTCTTGTTTCCTTTACTTTTAAAAATTTTCCAATGCGATTGGCCCCTTTTCTTTTGAAACCCTCGATCCCTTCGTTTCTTCACGAAACCATAGCCCCACAATTAGGCGCTAAAAACACTAAAAAACATGTCCAAAGCCTTTGTTTCCTTTGTATTTTAATAAAACCTGACTTTTTGTTAAGTCCAACAGATCTCGACCGTCGATCTAGACCAATCAACGGTTAGGATCTCATCGCATCGCAAGTTCACAATGGGTTCTTCATTTTTTATTCAAAACACCGATGCCAATTCCCCCAATTGAATCTTCACTGTCAAATCCACAAGAACCAATGGCTAAGATTTCATCGCAACTCCGCCCACAACTTTCTTCCTTTACCCCTCTGATTTCATATTGATCGTCGATCTACTCATAGATCTGACGGCTCATATTTCATCGCATCGCAAAAAAATCCTATAGTGTTTCCCCTTCACTCCTCTGATTGTAAAACTTGCGATTCAATATAGACCGTCGAATCCACAATAATCGATGGCCCAGATTAATCAAAACTTCGCCCATTAACCTCTGCTTTTATCCCATAGATTCATTCCCGACAGTTGATCTCTCTAAAGATCTGATGCTCTGCATGCAATCGCATCGCAAATTTTATTTGTGCCTTTCCTCTCTCCTCCACCGATCGGTGACCCTACGATTACATCTAGGCTGTTCGTTTCACTGATCCAACAGTCCAGATATAACCCTAATTTCCTTTGTTATAACGTAAACCTCGCTGTATAAAGTTCTCAGGCGATGATCCACCGTTGATCTCTACAGATCAACGACCCACATTTCACCTAACCTCCGCCCAAACTCTTACCTCATATCTCTTTCAATGCATCATATTTCAATCCGGGTCATTCATTCTGAACATCCAACGGTCCAGATCAAACCACCTTGGCTCTCCCAATCATTTTCCACCCATGCATCTTGTCTTTTCGCACTCTCATCTCCACCGTTGGATCTGCTTTCCTTTGATCCAATGGCTAGGGACCCATATCGCGTAATTTTGATTCTGACAATTAATTCTTAAAATTTACGCGATATGGGTGGTTTTTTAAGGACACGTGTCGGCTGAAGACTTATATCGCGTTTTTTTGGAGAAAATCTAAATCCGCCTTTAACCAGCGTGACACTAGTGGTTTTTATGGCCAAAACCACTTATCCCATTTACATTACATTTTCTTGTTTTTAATCTCCACCGTTGATATTTGCAGATCTAACGGTCCTAGTTTAATCTCACCTTTCAGTTCATCAACCTTCACCCATCCCCCAAAGGACCTCATCAATCAATCTTCGCCGTTGATCTCTGTTGGCTGATCTAATCTGACGGCCCAAAGTATTTTTGAAATCCCAAATTTCATTTAACCCTATTTTCCCTCCACCAAAGGTTTTTCACCCATTTCCTTTGTATATTCTTCCATTTCGCTATAATGTGGCCCCCTCTGGAGTGAGCATCGGCAGTCAGTGCTCGACGTTGATCTTTGCGGACCTCTCCTTTTGACCCCAGCGAGCAATCCTCGTCATTGGATGCTTTCATCCAATGGCTGCAATCTAACCTCAACCTCCAAAGCAGTTTTACCCATCCACGGAGGATTTTTATAACTGTTTCCTTGTTTTTGTGGGTTTTAATGGATTTTCCATTGTTTTAAAAGAAAATAAAAGGCCGGGGATGACGATCCCCCAGGCCTTTATTCACAAAGGAGATCACTCTGTAGGGTTCCATATCATGTTTCATCTATGCCTCATGAGCACTGATGCTATTTTAAAACCCTCTGTGCACCCGCAAAAGCAATAAAAACACAACAAACTCCACAGACAAAGAGTATTAGTTTGACAGCATGAAATCAAAGCAGAAGTGAAGAATTAAAGGTTTATATACATTTTTGAAGGATTAAGGCATACATTTAGCAAATCAAAAGCCTAATCCACAGTTAAAGATAGCATGAAGACCGGAAGACACAGATTAAGCCTGATCATACCTAAAACACAGATCTCAAGTAAATTAAAGGTGTTTTAGTGAAAGATAAAGAATTCTATCAATCCGAGAAGCCTCCACTGCCACATCAGAGGCTAATTGAATCCTCTCAGCTACCAAAAGCCACGTGCAGCCTCAAAGAATTTAAAGGAGGCCTAGTTATTTCCAAAATAGAATATATTTTCCTCAATACAGCTGAATAGTTATTTCAAATCAAAAGAACTTATTACAACTATCAGCAAAGTTATTACAAGGATAACAAAGAGCCTTAATGTCAACAAATTCTCCTAAGTAGCTCAATAACTTAATGAAAATCAATTAATACAGAGGAAATATCAGAAACACTTCTCCATTTAGCCCTTCAAAGGCCGAGAAGCATTAATTGTATTAATTGAGCCTAAAGATCTTATTTTACATCCCACCTCCTCATTTCTTCTATAAATACCTCTGTAGAATATGAGGCAAATGTTGAGCTCCGAATATCTTTTGCATGTAAATATTTTTCTGAAGTTGCTGTAAGCTCTCTTTGTAACTGAAGATACCTAAGTTGAGATGAGAAGTTTGAAGCTGTAGAGACCCACTGGACTTGAAGATTGTAACTGGTTTGAAGCATCAAATACAAGATGATTTATGGGATCTTGGTCTATTTCAATGGTGATGTTTTTCTTATTGTAACTTGTCATTTTATTTTTTTTTCCATTCTTTCCATCTTCTCTGATAAAGAACATCAATTGTAGAGTTAGGATTTACTATCAAAAGTACCCTGCTCTCACTGATAAGCTTTATCTGAATGTTTTCTTCCAATTGTGTTATTTAAGAATGATTGAATACAGTCCAAGCAGTCAATATGTTGGTGTTCCCTTCTCTTACTGTCTAGATTTTAAACATTGTTCTTGAATTTTATTTTCAGTGTCTGCTAAGCAAAGTTGAACTAGGGAAGTCTAAGGTTAGTCCTGTCCTCTAGTCTCTTCTCCAAATGTTGTTTGAAAGTTTCCCTTAAAGTATGTTGAAAGCAGGATAGGTTCAAAGTCCTTACTTGACCTTAGACTACTTTTCTTGTTTATCTTGAGTATTTTTCCTTTGAATATGCTGAAAGAAGGATAGGTTCAAAATCCTTACTTGATCTTAAGCTATTCTATTTTTGTTTTAAATGTTTTCTATTAAAAGTGCATCGAAAGAAAGCTAGTTTCAAAGTACTTACCTAATCTTAGATAACTTTTATGTATTTCTTAAGTGTATGCCAAAAGCAGGATAGTTTCAAAGTACTTACTTGATCTTAGGCTACTCTTTGTTCTTCATTTGTTTGATTCCCCTTCTTATTGTTTCATTCCATTCAATAAAATCAACTTTAGAGAGATCCTTTGACATAGATGACTTGCCCCATGGACCACTCTTGAACCATGTTGTTTAATTAAATCCTACTATGACTCCATAGCCCAATGGATTGAAGCTGCTTTTTTCCTATCTTGTTAGCTGAATCAATCTCTCACTTTCATACACCTTCACCCTTAATTTAGACTTCGTTCACCTTCATTTATCCTTGCCCAACCAAAACAAACAAAACATTGTTCCTCATAACTAGCCTAATATCACATCTCAAACCTTCAAAGATAAATCAATCTTTGAAATTATAGAGAGATCCCTCTCTAGATTCAGGAGGGCTAGATCCTAGAATCCCAAAGTGATTCACATGTTGCCTCTGCAGTTTTAGTCTTTCCAATCTGCTAGAAATTACAGAGAGCTAACAAATGTCTCGTCCATGTGAAAGGTGTGAGGAGGACACCTGTCCCGTCCTAGAAATTTTTTCTCCTGCCTTAGTTACATGCCTTTACTCTATTCATTTGGCATTTTCTCCTTTGCTTTTTGGTGGTTGTGAGGGTTTCTTTCAACTGGTTCTCTATGGGTGTAATGGCCCGGTTCTTTGTGGCCCTTTGACCTCTCTATGCTCACGGCTCTAATTTTATCTGCTGGTGCTTCATGCAATCTTTAACTGTGGCTCTGTCCTGCTAGCTGAGTTATGTAGATATGATAACTTTATTCATTTTTCTCGCTCTGCTAATGAGTTTGAGGGTTTCTAGGTCTATTTCTCTGTTGTCTGTAACATGGTTTCTCCGCCATGAAATTTTTATGGGCGCTAGTTCTGTTTGTAATTTCTTGAATGCTTTCGCTCTGGTGTTTTTTTATCCGCTCACTGTAAGTAGTCTGTTGATTAACTGGTTTCTTTTCTGTGTTGTATTAGGTTGCAGCCATCAGGGTACTAGACATTTGACCTCAACTTGTCAATTTCACAATGGTAAGTCCTCCTTCCTTTCTTCAGTTATTCGATTATTTTTTCCTGGTTATACTAAGGTTTTTTTCTCCTTGTGAGCAGGCTCCCTTGCTAGCTAGCAACTGGTCGAATCCCTCCTTCAGTTAAATGTTGCTCTACTGGTAAGCCAAGCTTACAAACCCTCTTCGTTCCTTTCTCTGGTTCAGGGTTTATTTTTTTTATTCCTTTACAGATTTTAACACATGGGTCTTTCTCCCTATAGGTGACTCCTTGGTTGCTCCAAACGTGGTCTTCAACTCCACCATTGTTGACCCAAATGGGTAGCGTATTTTCCTTTGGTCACTTCTGGTAGTTGGGGTTTCTTTCGGTTATGAGCCTCGGATCCCCTGTTAATTGTCTTTAGGGAGATTTCTCCATTAATGGTCTATTACAAATGCTTCTCTATTTGTAAATGGGTTGGGGTCTATATGTGGTCATGCAATTGATTCTTCAGTCGGGTTTTTTTTTTTCTTTATCTCTAGTTCAGGTATTCGCTACTAGTAGTATAATGTCTATATTGGGTTTCAAACCCAGTCCTTTAATTTCGACATATAATATATTTTTTGATACTTGTAAAACAAAAATATTTTGACAATGTTCGAAAATGAAAGTTTGTTGTCTCAATTGGATGAATACCTGTGCTTGTTTTGTGCATCCTCTTGGTTATGATTCTCGGCGTACTTCTTAAATCGAAGATCTCTTCTCACTAGTGAATGTCTTGGCTTGTTAATTCTGTGATTACTCGAACACCTGTGAAAACAATTTACTTTTCCAGTTCTTGCTATGTTGGTACATGATTTCAATTTATCATGAAAATGAAAAGAAATTGTATCTAACTGCAGATGAATTTTAGATGGTTTTACAAAATCTCTGAATGATTTTATTTGTATCCTCTACTATGATGGAAAATCAACCTTACAATGTCTCAATTGTCCCTTTTTTTATGTGTTGGTATCCTGTGTTTTGATAGATTGGCCAACCAAAAGACAAGGCAACATTAGAACCAATCTTTAGAGTTCCAGGATCTAGTCCTCCTATTCTCAGAGATGGATCTCTCAAATTTTTTGCAAAGATATGTCTTGTTTGCTTTTAAGTATTGATTTTAGACTAGTTATTAAGTGCAAGTGTTTGTTTGATTTGTTTGTTTGGTTGAATTGGTACAACAGAACATGAAAGGTTTAGGAATTATAGATAGAAAGAATAAGTATCAGGTTCATTGGGCAATGGAGTCAAGAACAGGATTATGACAAGCTCATCAATGGATATGGGATATCAAAGGGAAAATCTAACTTGGCCACATGATCCTTTAGTTTTGTGAATGAGATGGAAATTAATGATTTTGAAAGAGAGTTTCAATTCTCAAAAAAGGGAACTTAAAAACATAACTTGAACATAAAGAGGTATTTGATAGACAGGGCTAGCCATGAATACTACAAACCACACTTTAAGAAAATAATGACTTCAAGAAAACTTTTAAAATGAAATCTAAGATTCAGGGAACACCCTATTTCCTCAAAGATTTTATTTCAAAGGAATTAGAAAACATGAAAGATTCACTGATAACTGCAGTCATAGAAGAGGGAATGCCTAAAAATCCATGATTACAACTATAAAGACCTTTGAAACAACTATTTAAGCAGGAACAAAGTTATGATCAAAACATACCTCTTTTTCAAACTATAAACAATGGTACTTAAAAGGGAGACTTCAAAAAAAACTTTCAAGTGGCAGCAGACAAGCAAGGAAAACCATAAATCATGTTGGAGCCAACTATTTGAACTATTTGAGAAATAAACGAGCATAAGGGTTCAAGAGAATTATTAAAGACTCTAAAATGCCTTAGCAGAAGAAAACATAAAACAGTGAACGATAAACAGGTCTAAGGTGCTTCCAGGAGTCATTTCTTAGCCTAAACTTTTCACCCTACTGTACTAAGAATTTATGGAACAAAATGAAAACAGGAAAAACAACAGACAGTTCAGAATACATCACCAACGACCAAGCTCAGGGATCCAATGATAGAGCCTTCTCAGGAACAAGCATGTCAAAACATAATCCAGCTTCCAAGACTTCAATTTCTTCTTCAACCTCAATAGACTATGTATTATTTCAGAGAGTTTCAGTGTTACAACTAGTGACCAACCAACCAACAACTTCTAATCTTCTTCAGAAGTATTTATAGAATAAATGAGGAGGTAGAAGAGTTCTAGGGTTGAGTATCATTAATTTCATACTAAATTCAACTTCCAGCCTTGAAAACCATGCAAGGCATAAGGCAGGAAAGCATCGAATTACAACTCTGTTTCATTTACTCTATTTTCTACTTTTTAGGCTTAGTGGGTGAAAAGATTGAATTTCAGGCATTTCATTATCTTTTCAATAACTTTACTGACAGTTTGAAATATCTTGCTTTGTTTTTAATAACTGTCAGCTGCCTTTAGTCTTAATGTTTCGGACTGAGATTTCATCTGGGTATGCCTTTGAGGCAAAAAGCTGCAAGGTGGCAATATAGTAGTTGGGGAATCAATTAGCCCCTATGATGTGGCATTCGAGGTCTTCTGGATCTGATTCTCTATTTCATAAACACAGTGATTTATCTTTGGATCTATTTTTAGGCTTGATTAAGCCATAATATTCATCTTTAACACTGATACTCTTTCATTAATTGATGTTGACTGTGTTTGTTGTTTGCAGGTGCGCAGAGGGTTTATTGGAGATTTTTCTTAGAAAACCGATAATCATGTCTTATCAATTCCCTAAAATCGTGTAATTAGAACTCACAAACCCTTTGAAATTGTATCAAGGGCCATGAGGATCGTCATCCTCAGCCCATAACACTGTAATTGCCTGTGGAGGGTTTTATGCTTTAACTTACAAAACCTGCATAAAAACAAACAAACATTATTCAAATCCTACGATTTATGGTTTAAACTGCTTTGGAAGGTTCATGGGAATGGTCTAGAGCTATGCGAATTGGAAAATGTAGTGGTAGGAGGAAGAAACCCTTGGCGGAAGTGAAACAGGGTTTTAAATTTGAATTAGGGTGCGAATTGGGAAAAAGCGGTTTCAGAAAACCGGAAATGGTTTTCGTGCAACATTTGGGGGAGTAGGTGGTATTTTCTTTTGGAGCGCAATTCCACTCAGCGATTGACATGTAGAAAATGAAAACCTCCCATATCGCATAGAAGTAGCGTACTGGGAAGGGAGGCCAAAAATTACACGAGATTGACTTCTGGCCATCAGATTGAAGGCTCCAGATCCAATGGCATAGATTGAGCATGATGGATGAAAAGCTGCAGGGTTAACAGACGAGTGGGGTCCATTACGACGTCAGTTTCCTTGTCGTGTAGTGGACGGACGTTGGCCTATCAGGTTAAGTCCTGATCGTCATATCACCTGAATGGATGGTTGAGATTTAAAGATGGGACGGGTTATGTTGGAAAGGGAAGAAAGGTAGGGAAGGTGATCAGGAGGAAAGATAGGGCCCGATGGTCGTTGATTTGTGTAGATCAATGGTCCATATTTGTTTTTAATTTTATATGTCGAGAAAATAAAATAGAAGGGAAAAGGGATTTTTTGCACGAAATCTTGGTGTTTTAAGCACCCGATTGTGGGGCTAAGGACGCATGGAGGAAGGGGCTAAAGGAAATAAGCCCTCAGGGGCTTAGGACCTATATAGTGCAAATAGACTGATTTAGGCCCAAAAATAGTGATTTTAAAGGCCAAAACAAAGTTCTGATAGGCTAAAGAGAGGATTTTGAAGCCAAATCAGAGGAATATATAGGCTAAAAAGAGGGTTAGAGTGATTTAGAGGTTAATTGAAGGTGTTTTTGAAGGATTTTGTGAGGGAAGAAAGGATGAAAATGGAGATTTTGTGGGATTGGAATGGAGAGGTAAAATGAGGGAAAATGGAGTTTTATAAGCAGTTTTCTCTTGGTGAATCAGCAGGTACTTTAGGATCAATAGTGAAACAACAATGAAGATTAATTCAAAGGGTAATTATCATCATAAAACTTCAAAATATGATAAGTTTTCAAAGGTAACTATCTCTTGAAGTTTTTAAAAGACAAGCTTAGCTACCATTGAGTATGACAGAATTTATAGGTGGCTAACAGTATGGTTTGTTAAACAATTTTTAGAACTGTCAACAGTTACAAGTAGTTACATTAGGTAATTGTTAATTTCCATTCCCTAAATTCAGTACTTAATTGTAAAACAATAATTAAAAGAAAAATATAATTAAATAAAAATGTAACTTTGTTGTTAAGTCTTAAATCCTAGAAATTAAGGAAAGTAAAAAGAAAAAACTCAAGTACGATGACCTGTAAATATGTGAGACAAAAACACTTTATTTTTTTTCACCCTGAGCTAGATGCTCCTGCATCAATTATTATAAACCATATGCCATGTATTTAAACCAACAATTAAGTTTTATCAAACACATGGTGTTAGACCGACAACTTCACAATAGTTTTCACATATGTGGTGAAGTTAACCATTAGATGTCACAATCAGTAGGTTGAATCAAAAAATACCGGTGGGTTATGGCATGATCACATGCCGAGGTTAAATTATATACCACGGTTGATCAATTTTAAGTAGGTTTTCATTAACAAGTTTGGAGCCGACTATATAACTGTCGAGGCTTATCGCATGCCACGATGAAATTTTATGTTATGGTTTGGATTGGGCGTGTAGTTTAATTGGAACCATGGTGGGTTTCGAAACTTAACCACCAGTGAACCCAAGTAAAAAAAACTTGGCAGGAAAAATCCAACCAATTCCAAAATCAATGGTGGAGAAGAGGTCAAGTGACGGAAATTTAGTTGGACATTAGGCTAACTGGTGTGATTAAAAAGGCGATAATTTACACCCAATGTGGCAGGAATCTCATCGGTGTGGGGAAAATTTTTCGCCCCACATTATAGAAATTTTGAGTTCTAAAATGGGCCTCCTAATAGAAATGTATGGAAAAAATAAAATTTATAAGAACCAATAGGATTTAAGATGATTATTTCAACCATGAGGGATGATTCACCATTTTTTGGGTAAAAAAATTAAAAGAGTAAAAGATAATAAAATAATAAAACTACTTTTTCAACTTGTATTTTCAACTTATATCCCTAAGGTTTTACTCAAATTTCGAGCGAGAGTACTTGATGGATACATAATTTAATTCCTCATCCAATGAGTACCGATGTTGCATACTTTCGATCGACCCTTACATGAAAAAACATAATTGCATCAGATTCTTCATGTATTTCTCATTTTTCGTGTAGAAGGGTCCACCAAACATCTAAAACATGGGCACTCCTTGGTTGAGGAATCAAATTCTGCATCCAATGAGTGTTCATGCTCAAAATTTGAGTAAACTAGTAGGGAGATAAGTTGAAAATACAAGTTGAAAAAGTAGTTTTTTTCTTTTTTCCCTCTAAAATTTGATCATGTACTCTAATATTCGTTTATTATTTCCAATATTATTTTATATTTTCCTTTTGAGTCCCATTTTAGACCTCAAAAATATGCTAATGTGTGGCCGAAAAAGTATGAATTTGTAAGACGAGTTGCAGGAAGGTGTGACTTGTAGGAGAGATAGTGCAAAAAATTCATTGGAGCATAATTCATTCAGTTCTTAGCATTTTTTGGAGCATAAAGAGCCCATTTAGGGTTTTTTTACTATTTTGGAGCTATTGGAGACATTATTTAAGCCATTTGAGCACTTTAGTTAATGTTGCATACTTTCGATCGACCCTTCTACACGAAAAATGAGAAATACATGAAAAACATGAATGCATCAGATTCTTCATGTATTTCTCATTTTTTGTGTAGCAGGGTCCATTGAACATATGAAACATGGGTACTCCTTAGTTGAGGAATCAAATTTTGCATCCAACGAGTGTTCCCGCAAAAAATTTGAGTAAATTAGTAGGGAGATAAGTTGAAAATACGAATTGAAAAAGTAGTTTTTTTCTTTTTTCCCTCTAAAATTTGAGGATGTAATCTAATCTTCTTTTATTATTTCCAATATTATTTTATATTTTCCTTATGAGTCCCATTTTAGACCTCAAAAAGCTACTAATGTGTGACCGAAAAAGTCTGAATTTGTAAGACAAATTGCAGGAAGGTGTGACTTGTAGGAGAGATAGTGAAAAAACTTCATTAGAGCATAATTCATTCAGTTCTTAGCCTTTTTTGGAGCAGAAAGAGCCCATTTAGGGTTTTTTTAATATTTTGGAGCTATTGGAGACATTATTTAAGCCATTTTAGTACTTTAATTTATCTAATCACACTTGTTTTGAGCATAATGAAAGAGGTCCAACCATTAGAAGCTAGAATAGGAGATGTAGCCCAAGAAGGGTGAACTCCTTCATCACTTGTTGTTTTGTGTTTAATTTTTTCGTATTATTGTATTCATTAGATCTTCAAAAACCAAGTTTTAATGCATTTTTATATGTTATTGAATTTGACATAAGAGGTTAAAAAATATCTAATCTATTCACTTGCAAAATTTGGCATAATTCTCAAGCTTTCATATACATATCATTTTGGTATCAAAGAATTGGTTCTTTGTTTATTTGAGGGTTTAATTTGTTCAATTAGAGAATTAGTTAATATTAAATTATTATCAATGTTTGTACAATGATAGCAACAAACAAGAGGAACACAAATGCACATAGTTTTTAAGGTGGAAACCTAATCCGGGGCAAAAACCACCTAATGCTTTTCTAATAATTCTTTTCAACTCCAATTGAAAATAAAGCTCCAACTTCCTATAATCTGGAAAAACATTCTTCTCCAGCTCCCACTGGATGGACGCTCCAATGCCTGAGATTCTTTAGTAGTCAACTGAATGGATGCCCCAACACCCAATGAGCTACAACTCACCCTAGCACCACCTTACCACCCTATAGAAGAATAAAAATGAATGGACTCCCATACCAAGGAAAATGGTCCACTTTACAATGATATAGAATGATGTAGAAGAAGAAGATATACTAGACCATAACCCCAGCTTTGACACAAACACCTAATGATGATCCTAGACCTTCCAATGTTGCCTCTTCAACCCTTGGCAGATAGATACTAGTACAATTTGTACAATAATGTATTTACAATGACTAGGTACAATGATACCTTTACAATGATTGTATGCAGTGTTGCCCACTTGAAGAATTCATATGATGAAATTCTTGCTGTTGTTATGCACCTTCGATGGTGCTCTTGTCATGCTACCCTCTGCTGCACCTTGCTTTTCTTTTCTGCCATAGAAAGTCTGGTCCTTTGCAACCCTTGACAACACATGATCTAATTTTTTTTTTCCTTCTAGGAGCTTGATATTGAATCTGGTGTATCTCTACTATTTCATATCTTCAATATCTGATTTTTGGTCTTGTAGTATTCCTCTAAGTATTCTTTCCAATGCCATAGGTCTGACCCAATTTGGATTCTTCAAGAGAGAGTTATACCCAATTTCTCACACTGCCCTAATTATGGACTGTTTCAGCAGAGCGCACTTGTATGGAATTCCACGTGTCACCGTTTCTTTATTTGCCTCTGAAATTGATAGAACAAAAACTACAGACTGTGTAATATCTGACACTTTTTACATAATTCCAATCCGATACTCAGAGGGAGAGTTATGATGATTTTACCAAGGTCACTTCTTTGAGATGAATTTTAGGAGCCTGCAAAAACCCTTACTTCCACAGATCATATCTCAAAAAATATTGCGCAATGTGATCTGAAATTCTTACTGCAGCTTCCTCAGGATTTCAGCTTCGCCTCATAAAAATTTCCGCTTCTGAGCCTTCGTAGAAAAACAGTTAGAGTGAAAATGGCATGATGACCTGTTTCAGATGGTCGAATCCCTTGCCTAAGGAGGAAATGAAGATCACAATATATATGAATGCTTAAGTTGAGAGGGGCTTCAACAAGTGAACATGGGAGGGATTTTAGGAGCTTAAAAAATTTTAATTATGACTTTTAAATGATCCATGCCCCAACCCCATGGGGTTTTAGCCCACTAACTGGGGTACAAACTTCAAACATGAATATCTCACAAACCGTGAAGAATTACACGGCATGCCATATATCAATAGAAACATCTCAACAAGTAGAAACCATAAAAATCATTATTGACCCAGAATATATTAATTTGGTTGGTCAAAATTCTCATTCGATATTGGGTTAGCCCTTGGTGCTGCTTGGGTTGACATCAATGACAACTGTTGATCAACAATCTCCCCCTTTGTTATTGATGGCAACATAGGTACTCCCCTTGCGATCATGACACTTCTTCCTACAATAGTTTCTCCCCCTTTGACATCAATGGCAAAGGGTAACTCCCCCTGAAACAAAACCATCCTGCGGACCTCTACACACTTCTACTCGTGCTGACACACAATCATCCTGCAAACCTCTACACACTTCCACTCCCCCTTTATATTCTGAAAAGGGAAAATCTAATGAGAACTTGGGAGAATCCCAAGATTTTGGCGAAGATATTCCAATGCTGGCGAATATTTGATATGTGATTCTTTTGGTGCTGCTTGGAATCTTGCTACTTCTCCAATTGCTTGCATAACATCTGGTCGAGAGGCTATTACATATAGAAGACTACTAGTCATAGATATGTACAACCTTTGATCCACATCCTTAGATGAGTCGTCTATGCTCAATTTGCAACCAAGTAAAGACATCTCGAAATCACTTTGCACCTTTGTAGAAAAATTATTACTTAGACGATCATCATTGCTACCAATTATTGTATCATCCTCTTTAGCTATTAGACATGCTTTAGTTGCTTCATCCATAACATATATGTCATTTGGAGCTCGACTTGCTATAGCCACAATTTCACCATACACACCTTTCCTGATTTCACATTTCATGGAGTTGAATAGTATTATGTGTCCTTGATCACACATTTGTCCAACACTGAGTAGATTTTGATTCATGTTTTCAACCAATAGAACATTCTTGTCTAGAACATATTTTCCTCCGAGAGTGACAGTACCTGATCCTATAACATTTGAAGATCCATCATTTCCAAAGGACACGGTTCCATCCTTATTCTCTTTCAGAGATACAAATTTATTTATATCTCCAGTCATATTCGTTGAGCAACCACTATCAACATACCACACATCTTTGCTCTTTTGAGCCTTGAGAGCGAGGGCACAATTATCATTCTTCTTCTTCTTCCATGTTCGTTCATTCTGTGGCTTCGAAGATTCTTATGGAGGATTTTCAAGTCTGCAGTCTTTGGCTATGTGTCCAAAGTTTCAACATTTGTAACATTCAATGTTATTTCTTAAATGTTCAAATCTATTGATATTTCGTTGAGCCCTGGGAGGTTCATATTTGACAGATCTCCTGGAATTGTATTCGTTCCTAGGGTACGTGCCACATTCTACAGATTTATGACCAAATTTTCCACATGAATAATAGTAGCCATAAAAAATATGTTGGTACTTGGATGGAAATTTTTGTCGAGGAATTGTCTTCCAAGGTTGTTCTTGCGAATCTTGTCCAATGAAGTCTTCATGCATGTCAGATCTCATAGGTTCATTGTATTTTGTTGTAGAAGGTCCTGCTTCTTCTTCTTTGTAACCGATGCCAGTTTTGTCATTGTAAGATCGTTGATTGTTTCTTCCAATGCCCTTGAGCTGTTGGCATAGTTTTGGATAGTTTTTCCTTTCTTCACTTCCTCACACAGCGAGACTACTTCGGCTTCTAATTCTTCCCTTTCTTGGTTTATTTCTTCCAACTTCTTTTGAAGTGACTCTTCAATGCATTTGTGTTCTTCAACTTCAATTTTGAGACCTTGAACTTGTTCTTCAAGAGTTTTGGAACAGATCTTCTCCGCCTTGAGATCTTTTATAAGCTTGATTGCTTCCTCATAAAATTCATCTATGGTCCATCCTTCTTCTTCGTTGTTTGATACCTCTTGCTTATTGTGCTTGGCCATAAACAATACTCTCTCATTGGCTTCTTATTCACTATCATTGTCTTCATTGGATGATGAGCTATCTTCTTTAGAGAGAAAGTTCCTTTTGGATCCTTGCTTTTTGAATTTCTTAAAGCCTTTCTTTATTTTTGAGTTTCCATTACTTTTGTTTGGACATTTTGCTGAAAAATGCCCAACCTCATTACAACTGAAACATATCAATGGAAGTTTACCTTTGAATTGTCCCTTACCAATTTGTAGTTTTCTCGTGAAGTAAGCATATTCTTCATATGAAAGACCTTCTTCATCATCTCCCTTTTCTTCACACTTGCAGGTGCATGTATTTTCAATTGAAGGTTGTTTATCCTTATTGGTTTTCTTAGATGCAACGAATGCAGTTTCTAGATGCGAAGTACCCTCTTCTTCATCAAGTATCATTTCATATGCTATGAGAACTTGTTAAGTCCCTATATTAATAGTATAGCCCCTTATTATGTTAGTGTAGCCCCCCTTATTTTTATCATTGTACCCTTGTAACCCCCATATTGTTATTATTGTGCCCTTACATTATTATTGTTAGGTCAGCTAGGATTACATTGTGGCCCACTAGGATTACATTATGGCCCCATGGACTCCTATATATAGAAAGGAGGCTTGCAATCACCATCCAAGAATTGTTCATTTATGTAATGTATTGGAGGTTGCCCCTGAAGTGGATGGAATCTAAGGCATTTACATTCTTTTCACTTGGAGATGGTTAAAGGTTGCACATTTTGTATCGTAGCCAGATTCTGTATCAATATCCAAACAGTCATCGTGGGGACATTCCTACTATAAATTTTTTTCTGCCAAGCTTCAGAAGCTGAAATTTTTAGGGTGCCAAGCTGAAATCTTGAGAAGTTTTTCAAAAATTTCAGGAGCTTGGTTTTTGCACATTTTCAGAGATATGGATCATGAAGTTAAGCTTTTTTCGGGGCTCCTAAACAGGTCATCGTGGAATTTGCGCTATAAAAACGTTTCTACAAAGGTTCAGAATCTGAAATTCATATGGTGCGAAGCTGAAATCCTGAGGAAATTCTTCAAAAAATTTCAGAGCTTTGTTCGCAATATTTTTGGAGATATGATCTGTGGAATGTAGTGCTTTTTCAGGCTCCCTAATTTCATCTCAAAGAGGTGATCATGGGAAAAGTTCAATAACTCTCTCTCTGGGCAGTGGATTTGAGTGTCGTAAAAATTAGTCACAAGTACACAGACTATAGTTTCTTGGCTATCAATTTTAGAGACAAAATATGAAACAGTGACACGTGGCAAGTCGTACAAGTTCGCTCTACTGAACCAGTCCATAATTAGGTCATTGTGGGAGATTGGACACAACTTTGTCTTGGAAAATCCAAATCAGGTCAGACCTGTGGCATTCAAAAGAGAATTCAGAGGGCTATTTCATTGCTGAATTTCAGATATTTAAGAGCCAAAATCACTAAGATAATCGAATTCCAATATTGAGCTCCTCAAAAGCAAGTAAAAGGTGTGTATTGTGTTTCCCGAATTACATAAATCTTGTTTGAAAAATCAGTTTGAAGTGATTCCAAGGGCCTATTGAGCATATATTTCAGTATTTCATTCTGAAATGCCTCCTAAAAATAATTCAACACCCATTAAGCCCTCAAAAATATATACTATGATGCATGAAGTGGAATAATTGCAGTATGAGATATCAAAATTACGGTACCAAGTGCAACAAATTTCGATCTTACGAAGAGCAAACGAAGATGACATAGATGGTTTAAAAGAAGAAATGAAGGCAAATTTGGATGGTTTGAAGGATAAAATAATAGCTAATATGGATGATAAATTAGTGGAAGATGACATCGAGCATCAACAACAAGTTCTCCAACTCTCAAAGGATAACCTAACTTTGGTGCAGAATCTAATGAAACAACAGGAATATCAACATCACATCGAAAGAAGTTCTGAAGCAGTCATAGAAATAAGAACTCGACAGGTATGATCAATTTCAGAGTATCTCAGCAAGTGGAAGAACTTTCATGTAAAATATTTCACATGGGAGGATGATAATTTTATACACAAGCATCAAGAAATAATCAAGCGTTGAGGACAACACTTGCTTGAAGGAGAGGGGCATGTTAAGTCCCTATATTAATAGTATAGCCCCTTATTATGTTAGTGTAGCCCCCCTTACTGTTATCATTGTACCCTTGTAACCCCCATATTGTTATTATTGTGCCCTTACATTATTATTGTTAGGTCGGCTAGGATTACATTGTGGCCCACTAGGATTACATTATGGCCCCATGGACTCCTATATATAGAAAGGAGGTTTTGTAAATTGTATCATCCAAGAATTGCAAGTATCTATGTAATTTATTGGAGTTTTCCCCCGGGAAGTGGCTTATTTCTAAGGCGTTGATATCTCTTTTCTTCTATTTTTGAAGCTTCGGTTACACAACAGTAACTCCATGTAATTCCTCTTTGTTGAGTTTGTCCAGATTTGCACTGTATTCTAAGACTGATACCTTTGGGTTGAATCTCCCTGGTAACGCTCTAAGAATCTTTCGTAAAATAATCTTCTTGTCAACTAGCTCTCCCAATCCTTCTAGAGTATTGGTTGTTTCATCAACGTATTGGAAGTATGTAGCAATGTTGCAATCTTATTTCATTTTGAGTTGCTCAAATTTTTCTCTATAGATTTGAAGCTTTGCTTCTTTGACATTTGAGTCACCTGCATATATATTCTCAAGCTTGTCCCATACATTTTTGGCAGTTTTGCAACCCAAAACCTTATGATAAGCATATTCAATAAGTCCACTGATAATAATATTCTTTGCTTTTGCATCATTTACCAAATTCTTCTTACCTTGTTCATCTGTGGTTGATGTAAATCCATTTTGAATAGTGTCCCATAATTCATAACCTTGCGCCAAGAGATAGACCTCCATTCTTCCTTTCCAAAGTGCATAATTATTTTCATTGAATAGAGGTACACCATTCTTGGTATGCTCCATGACCTCCTTCCAGATGTTAAACTGCTATTGAAGGAACCAAGCTCTGATTCCAATTGTTGGAAATACTGAGAGGGGGGGTGAATCAATATTTCTTTCAATTAGAGAATTAGTTAATCTTCAATTATTATCAATGTTTGTACAATGATAGCAAAAAACAAGAGGAACACAAATGCACACAGTTTTTAAGGTGGAAACCCAATCTGGGACAAAAACCACCTAATGCTTTTCTAATAATTATTTTCAACTCCAATTGAAAATAAAGCTTCAACTTCCTATAATATAGAAAAGCATTCTTCTCCAGCTCCCACTGGATGGATGCTCCAATGCCTAAGATTCTTCAGTAGTCAACTGAATGGATGCCCCAACACCCAATGAGCTACAACTCACCCTAGCACCACCTTACCACCCTATAGATGAATAAAAATGAATGGACTCTCGTACCAGGGAAAATGGTCCACTTTACAATGATATAGAATGATGTAGAAGAAGAATATATACTAGACCATAACCCCAGCTTTGACACAAACACCTAATGATGATCCTAGACCTCCCAATGCTGCCTCTTCAACCCTTGGTAGATAGATACTATTACAATTTATATAATAATGTATTTACAATGACTAGGTACAATGATACCTTTACAATGATTGTATGCAGTGTTGCCCACTTGTAGAATTCATATGATGAACTTATTGCTACTGTTATGAACCTTGGATGTTGCTCTTTTCATGCTACCCTCTTCTACACCTTGCTTTTGTTTTCTGCTGTAGAAATTCTGGTCCTTTGCAACCCTTGACAACACATGAACTAGCTTTTTCTTTCCTTCTAGGAGCTCGATATTGAATCTGGTGTATCTCTGTTATTTCATATCTTCAATATTTGATTTTTGGTCTTGTAGTATTCCTCTGAGTTGTATTTCCAATGTTGTAGGTCTGACCCAATTTGGATTCTTCAATAGAGAGTTATACTCAATTTCTCACACTGCCCTAATTATGGACTGTTTCAGCAGAGTGCACTTGTATGGAATTCCACGTGTCACTGTTTCTTTATTTGCCTCTGAAATTGATAGAATGAAAACTAAATATTGTGCACTATCTGTCACTTTTTACAAAATTCCAATCCGATACTCAGAGAGAGAGTTATGACGATTTTACCAAGGTCACTTCTTTGAGATGAATTTCAGGAGCCTGCAAAAACCCTTATTTCCACAGATCATATCTCCAAAAAAATTGCGCAAATTGATATGAAATTTTAACTGCAACTTCCTCATGATTTCATCTTTGCCTCATACAAATTTCAGCTTCTAAGCCTTCGTAGAAAAATAGTTAGAGCGAAAATGGCACGATGACTTGTTTCAGATGGTCGAATCCCTTGCCTAAGGAGGAAATGAAGATCACAATATATATGAATGATTAAGTTGAGAGGGGCTTCAACAAGTGAACGTGGGAGGGATTTTAGGAGCTTAAACAATATTAATTATGACTTTTCAATGACCCATGCCCCAACCCCATGGGGTTTTAACCCACTAACTGGGGTACAAACTTCAAACATGAATATCTCACAAACCTTGAAGAATTACATGGCGTGACATATATCAACGGAAACATCTCGACAAGTAGAAACCATAAAAAGCATTATTGACCCAGAATATATTAATTTGGTAGGTCAAACTTCTCATTCAATATTGGGTTAGCCCCTGGTACTGCTTGGGTTGACATCAATGATAACCACTGATCAACAGGGACAAAGTATGGAAATCTATACTCAAGTATTTAGGAGAAGAGAACTAATATCGGGTGTAGATTTCTCACTTCAAAATACTTTGTTGAAATACATTGGAGGTTTTCATAGTTACTTAGGACATACCATTCTCATGTTTAATCCTACAATTTTAGATGAATTTTGTGTACATACTGCACATCTAGAGGCAAGAGGGAAACATGTTGCAGATGAAACAAGTGAGAATATATTTGAATCTAGAGAAAAATGAAAGAGTAATCTTAAGGGAAAAGTAAAGCATAATGAATCCATCATGATGGAGAAATAAAAAATCATGTACAAACATTGTTTCAAATATGTGCATGATGAAGATCATTGCTGGAAACTCAATCCATAAATGAGACCCAAGAAATTGAAAAACAAGGAGAAGGAGAAGAGAAATGTAACTATACAACATGATTTAGATTCTGATTCAGGAGATGAAACAAATATGACAACGATGGGTTTGAAAGGTAAGGAAATTGAAAGAACTAGTTCTTCAAGTTGTCTCGATAATACTCAAAATGAAGAAAGAATAATTGGGCTTTTCTATATTATATTTTTCTCCAAGCATACCAAGATAGACACATTGTTTGATAGTGTTTCACAAGCAAATATTATTTCAGAAGACATTGTCAAGAAGTTAAATTTAGGTACCATTCCACATCCTAGACCTTATCCTTTAGGTTGGGTATGTGAGAATGAAAAATTGCAGGTTACAAGGAGGTGCATCCTTAGATTTGCAATCACTGAAAATGTTTTTGATGAAGTTGAACTTGATGTAATTATGCTTGATATTTGTGGTATAGTTTTGGGAAGCCTATATCTTTATGATAGGATAGCAATATTTCATCACCATGAGAATAAGTATCACTTGTTAAAGAATTGGATTGACTACATTTTTAGAGCACATAGTAAGAATTTGATTTTGTCTCTTATGAATGTTGGACAAATGAAGAGAATTGTTAATGCTAGTCAGAATTTTTCTTTATTAATGTTCAAGCATAAAGATGTTGTGAACGAGGCCTTTCAAGGAGATTAATCAAATGTAATATATGATTTTATTGATGTTTCTAATGATTGTGATAATATTTTTCAAGAGTCTAACACGTTTCCACTTAAAATAGGTAAAAAATATGAAGTAAATTTGTAGCAACATGCATCATTGTTGAAGAGCGGTGTGAACAAGATGCTAGTGTTAGAGAGTTCACAGGTCAAAGAGAAAGTGAAAAATAAATTTTACAAAGAGGGAATTAGTTCCAAATTTTCTTCTTGTGGGTTTCATAATGTGTTGACTTTGAAAAGGAATGGTGCATGGCGACGGCTATTACATTTGGTCAAGAGTTGAGCTAGGCACAAGGCTAGACATGTCAAGCATAGTCATGTCAAAAATGTTCAAGGTGAGAAGAAATTGAGATTTTTTAAGTTTCCTTTGATTTATGACTAAGGAGGGGCTGTGTTTATTCCTTCAAGGGAAGTTTTTTGTTTTGCATATTATGGGAAATTGTAGCAAGGTGTCATCTATGACAACAATACAAGGTCTCCAAAAAGAGGGAAAATGTTGTGTTTTCATAAAAAGCTCAGTGTGAGGTAGTTTTGTCCTCATCTATTTATTGATGGATAAATAGATTTTGGAGGTCCAAAATCTTTGAGTTGGGAGAAATGATCCAGTGGATCAATTTTATGCTCAAAATTCAAAGTTCTCATAATGGCTCGAAACCAACGACATTGCATAGATCTCCTTGTTATGAATCCGTCGCAATTATTTTCGCTAAAAAAAAAATCCTATGCTCCTGATATTGTGTTTTGTTCTTTTTGGGAAACAAAAAAAAATATTTTGGGTTGTACAGGGTTGCGCAATCAACAATTTTTACTTCTGACTGGACCATGACTAGGTAGGTGACTTTTCTTCTTCGACCGATTGATGCTTGACACTTGGCATGATATTAATGGTTCGATTTTGGTGGATTTTTATTATCTTACAGGGTTTGTGAGTTGGGCCAATCAAAGAGGACCACAAGGTCCAATGAGAGGCTACCACGTGATCTCCTGGTGGCCATGCAAAATTATGCTATGAGCCAGAGTGCGCCTCTAAGGAATTCGAGCATGAGATCTCCACCAAGCAGTAAATTCCTCTAACCAACTTGGTTATGTTGTTTCCTAACCTCTATATTCCTCACATGTTATATGAAGTTTAATGGGTTTGCATGTAGGGGTGAGACCAGGGTTAACTCCCAACCCCGGTCCATGGACTAGGGTTAAGGGCTAACCACAACCCTAAATGTCATATTTTAATAAAAATACCTACACCAAATTTTATTATAACCACCAAATACCATTTATAACCCAAATTTAGTGCAATCCATATGCCAAAGTTTTATTGTGAAACATATTTGGCAGACCTTACGACACATATCCAACCAAAGCTTATTATAAACCATATTCCATGTATTTAAACCAGTGGTTATGTTTCATGTAACAGATGGTGTTAGACTAGCGACTTCACCATGACATTCACATATGTGGTGAATTTAACCATTACATGCCATAGTTAGCAGGTTCGGTCAGCAAGCACTAAAGGTTTATGGCATGTTCACATGCCGAGGTTAAATTATATGCCATGGTTAAATGCTTTGGAGTGGGTTTTCATTACAGGTTTAGAGCCGACTATATAATCGTCAAGGGTTATCGCATGGAACGGTGAAATTTTATTTTGTGGTTTGGATTGGGCATGTAGTTTAATTGGAACCATGGTGAGTTTTGAAACTTAACTAGAGAAAACCCATGTCAACAAAACCAACGGGAAAAATCCAACCAATTCTGAAATCGATTGTGCATTAGGGGAATTTTGAGGTCTAAAATGGGCCTCCTAAGGAAATTATAAAATAATAGTGGAAATAATAAAATAAGATTAGATTACATCATCAAATTTTAGAGGGAAAAAATAAAAACTATTTTTTCAACTCGTATTTTCAACTTCCTTGGATGCAAGTGACATGACGCGCACGTATGAAACTGGTTCTTCCCACGCACAGGTTGACGAAGTCCTGCACTACTAGCTCTTATCTAGTGCAGAACGTCCTCTCTACAATCATTCACATGAACTCCTTGATGCACAGGATATTCTGCCACACCCTGATTCACATGCCACTCCATGAGAACTATCACAACTCGCACTTGCGAGCGTGTCATAAAATTGCACAACATCTGCGCTTGTGCCATGGGTCTTCAAAAGGTGAGGTCCCTCTTCATTGTGTCATCCTCATGCTACTCATATTTGTCTCTAGAACCCTCTCTACCCCATTAGCCATTATGATGCTACATCATATTCTCTACATGCTACACTAGCTGCGTTCCCTCCCTCCTACATGCTTCCATATTGGCACAAGGCCGCTGGGAATCCACCCTATTGCGCACCTCTAGGTTGCATGCTCCCTGCGGTGTCCCCCTGGCTATGCGCCAAACTCTATAATTCCCCACCTTCATAGATCCTCCCTACTACACGCATTCAGTGCCAGGCTCCCTCGTTGCGCACACCCCACCAACGCGCCCCCTACTACACAGTTTTCAGTTGCACACATCCCTCCTCCGCTTCTTTTTTGAGCACTCCACTGAAGCAAAAGTCACTGTTCATGGACCGACCCCCACCTCTCTGCTTCTTCACCCCCCATGGCTCGTTAGCACCAAAATACCATCAAGGGAAACCATAGAGGCACATTCTTAGGTTGCTATCAACGAAGTCAAAAAAATCATTGGGATTCCTTCGTGGGCTTCTCTTCTGGTACCCATGATAGGGAGGCACGATAGTGCCCTGAGCGCACCCAGGAGGAGGTCGTCTTAACTCAGGAAACTCAGAGGGGAAGAAGGGGACCTAGGAAATCCACCATCGCACACCTAGAGCAACCCACTCCTAGCAAAAATGAGCCTCTCCTGCTACAAGAGGCTGCGAGGGAAGATATCGATGTGTGGATTATGGATTCGAAAGTTGTTTGGTCGCATGTACTGGATGTTGAGTACCCAGTCACTCCCACTCTCTGCGTAGCTACTTCAAAGCCCACGCACTTGCCTACTGCTAAGGAGGAGGCCATAGTGCAGGTGTATGGATGTTGGATCGGGGAGGAGGAACCTGTCACCGAGGATGATGCAGGAACACCATGACTATGTGGTCACTTAGCTCTTTTCTATTTTCTATTATTTCAACGCATAATATAGATATTTTTATTTTTCATATGTCATGACACACTTTGTAATTTTTAATTGTCTGATGCTACTAAAGAGTTGGTTACCTCCCAGGATGTAGACCCATACCTGTGCTACTCTGAAAGCATCGAAGGCTGGGATTGGATAAGCATAGCTTACCATCTCAGTTTTTCGCCTATGTAAAGTTTCTCTTTGAATTAATATATTTTAACCTAACTTAAAAAAATAAAACTCATATTTTCAATTGATATCCCTATGGTTTTACTCAAATTTTGAGTGGGAACACTCATTGGATCCAAAATTTCATTCCTCATCCAAGGAGTACCCATGTTTAATACTTTCAATGGACTTTTCTACATCAAAATTGAAAAATACATGAAAAAACATGATTGCAATCACGTTTTTCATGTATTTATCATTTTTCATGTAGCACGGTCCATCAAAAGTATGAAACATGGGTATTCCTTAGACGAGAAATTAAATTTTACATCCAACGAGTACTTCCACTCGAAATTTTAGTAAAAATTTAGGAATATAAGTTGACAAATTAGTTTTATTATTTTATTATTTTTTAATCTGTTTACTTTTTTACCCCAAAAATGGTGAATCTTCCCCCATGGTTGACATCATCATCTTGAATCCTATTTTTTCTTATAAAGTTTATTTTAGTTGTACATTTTTATTAGGAGGCCCATTTTACACCTCAAATTTTCTCTAATGGAGGAGAGGCTAAGTGGCAGAAATTTAGTCGGACATTGGGCTAACCAACACTATTATAGAGGCAACAATTTTCACCCGGTGCAGTGGGAATCTCACTAGTGTTGAAACCTTAGTTAAACTAAGAGGGGAGGGGGTGAATTAGTTTAACACATTCATGAACTTTTTAAACTTTCAATTAAACTTATTTACAATTTAACTTCATGATCAACTTTATATGTGAACAATATTAATATGTGAGCAGAAGTATTAAGATAATGTAACAACAGAATTATTATGAGAGCAGCAATTATTAAGCAGATTGAATAACCATATCAACACATAAACACCACACACAGAGACAACAGATATAAGTGGAAACCCATAAAGGGAGAAAACCACATTTTATTATTGCTGTGATGCATAGGCAAGCTCCAACTCCCTCTCACCATTGATTTTTTGTAGGCACCAACCTACAGGAGGCTCCAACCTCAATTCTGCAAGCTACAACTTGCAAGGAGAAACATTTTCTGATTTACCTTGGATATCAGCTCTGTTCTATACCTTCTTTACTACTGTCCTCCAGTCTTCATATATGTCTTATTTATTTCTTCTGCTTCAATTCTGCATTCTCTTTTCTTTTACCAACTCATTCAGAAAAATGTATTCATTTCAATTTTACAGTGGGATTTTTTCTTTCTCCAGAGACTTTCCAATTACATCACAAAAAATGTAAAATCAATTAAAAACCTTTTCATTCAGTTATAGTATGAATTTCAAATCAACTCATTCAACAACTCTGCTCACTCTATTTTCTCTCTCTCTGTCTTCTACAACCATCTCTGTCTTTTTCGTTTCTGCATTTTCCCTATTCATTGCAGTTGTATAACTGCTGTATATACAAATGTCTTTTAATATAACACAACCAACTCTCGGCGTTATATTAAATTTTTTTTTTAACAATACCGGATCGTATATATCTGGACCCACAATGTTTAATTACATACATAGCACGTTAAAATATAATACGTCCTCAACCATCAAAATATAACCTTTGGTTTCATTTTTAAAAATGCTCATACTCATTGAATGTACATATCCACGGCTTCTCATTCTCATAAAACATATATCTGCACCCCAATCAAATTTTATAAATTTTTTTAATAAAACTTGGGTTTTATATCAATGAGCCACCATTCAAATATTCCAAGAAACCAAAGCTCTACATGCATTTCTTTGACTTTGGACAAACAACACAATTCTGTGGGCCAACCCTTCCACGCACCCATATAGTCAGGCCCACATATGTTTGATAAAGTCCATGCCTTTAATTCATTCCAAATGACAACGCAGTTTGAACACACACACACACACATAGATATATATATATATATATATATATATATTCTAATTACTTTTCGCACATTATTATAATATACCCACGTACAAATTCATTATATAAGATTCGGTCTTTATATATATATATCAATACACTATATACCAACATATATATATACTCCTGCACATAAACTCTATTATCAAAACCATTGCGTAACAATCCACAACATATCATTTCACATAATAAATATTTTAATCCTTGACCTTGGTTTTAAACCTTTCGGCATTTCAAAATGTATCAACATGCATTTTCCTTTGGTCCCACAAAATACAACTTAACCTTTGGAATATGTTTCCATTAACAACACAACGATTGATTCGGGCCCACAATACATTATAATACACCATCATAAACCATTGTCCCATCCAACAGCTGTATATTCATCGCACTACCAAACTTCAATCCAACAACATTCGCGCAATGTCACACAAATCAGATGCACAGGTGTTAATCGTTCTAACTCACGCAATGAACTGGTCCCACTCATTAACTTACCCCTCGCATCCAACGGACGTGAGCTTATCACTCCTCTAATATCAATCCGACGATCCTTAACAAGTTTCACGTTTTTTATTGGTACGAATGTTAACACATTAAAATTGCACGAAAAAAGTTGTTTTATAAAACCACCTTAGGACACGTGTTCATTAAAGACATAGATCGCATTCGAAATGTGAAATACACTTACCACTTTAAACACTACGCGATCCTACTGGTTTTTGAACCTCCGGTTTTACTGTTCACTCAAGGTTTCATTTTGTTCATGGTTCTGCTTCTAATTCTCCGTGCCTTCATTGTATATATGTACTTTGCTTGAGGTTCCATTTCTTATAAATCCGCTTCAATATATATTAACTCTACCTTTTCTATATGTTAACCCTTTTTTCATTCTTATTTTAATATGGCACTTCCATAGGTTTAACACCCGACTGCATTAGGTTTTTACTGCTCAATTCTCGGTTCCACCTCTTACCCTCAGGGTTCAGTCTTAACCCTTCAAAATTTTATTATAAACATTCTGTTGCACTCTCGGCGCTTCCACATGTTAAATCAATAGTTCTATCATAATTTACAATGCGCATTCCAGGTTTGAATCTGGGATTCTATGAAACCCTTACTCTGTCTATATATGTAAGTTTCCATAGGATGAGATATAACAGGTGGTGGAACTACGTAAAGGTGTTAATAGCTTTTCAACTTCGCGTTGTGGCCCTGAATAGTCCCCTAACAGTTTGTGCTTCTTCCTCTTATGCATAGTCCAACTCTTTCTCTGTGAGCTCTTCACTGTTGAAAGTTCTTTCAAATCTATAATGGAGTCATGATACACATACACACCCTCTGGATATTTGTATTCTCTGTCTATTCTGCTGCCCTGTCAAATGTAAATAAACTCTCACTCTGTTCTTCTCATGCTCCAAAATGAGAGCCCTCTATTCTCCTGTAAATGTCACTACACCATTCACCAAAACCCTGGGCCCATCTTTCTGTCTTCTCCTTTGCCTCTGCTGCTGTCTTTTTCATCTCCTTTTCCATCAATGACAACATTTCCAACAATTTGCGCGAGGAAAATTTGTCACCCCACATGGCTGAAAAAGGTTGAATTTGTAGGTTGAATTGTGAGAAGTTGTGATTTGTAGTAGAGTTCGTGCAAAAACATCATTGGAGCATAAATAATTTATTTTTTAGCCATTTTTAGAGAAGAAAGAGCCGAAGTAGGGGTTTTTAACTATTTTGGAGCCATTGGAGACATTTTTTAAGCCATTTGAGCACTGTAAATTGATGTAATCACACTTTTTTGAACATAATGAAAGAGGCCCAACCATTGGAAGCTAGACCAGGAGATGTAGCCCATGAGGGGTGAACTCCTTCATCACTTGTTGTTTTATGTTTAATGTTATGGTATTAGTGTATTCATTATTTCTACAAAAACTAAGTTTTAATGCATGTTTATATGTTAACTAATTTGAAATAATAGGTTTAAAAAATCCTAATCTATAGTAGTCATTTTTTAGTCTACGTTTCGAGTCTATATCAAGACTCATCATCAGGACAATGACTACTATGGATATTCCAAGTCTTACTTCTGAAAAACTACACCACAAAAATCTCCAATCTAGAATCCTAATCTATTCACTTGAAAAATTGAACATAATCTTCAAGGTTTCATAAAAATATCATTAGGTGTATGTGTTGTGTTGTATTGTACACCAGGTGTAGGTGCATGTGTCATATGCCAATGTAGGCATATGTATTTTGATGTATTGTACACTGGGTGTATGTTTATGTGTCATATGTCGGTGTGGGTTCATGTGTTGTGTGATGTTATATGCCTTGGGTGGATGTATGTGGTGTATATTGTGTGTATGTGTATGTGATTGAAGAGAATAAAGGAAATTGGGTGCTTTAAGGATGTGGCAATCAATCCAGTGTGTGTACAGAAATAGAAAACATAAAAGTAAGGACAGATGGAGGATAAGTATCGATATTTTATTTCAGTTATATTCTGCATGTGAACTACAATTCTGACTTATGATGGTTACATGTTATTTATGATGATTGCATGTGATTCATGATTTTGATCTATGACGGTTGTGTTTTGAGCTAACCATATGTGATATGTGTATACATGGTGATTTGATCAAATAGGTGGTTTGACTTGTTGTGATAGAAGGTGAACAGAATTTCAAGTGTACCTTATTAACGAGCTACCAATGAGGTATGATGTTATTTTATTTCAATTTATTTTGAATCTAATGGAATTTATGTGCTTGGTACAAGAAGCAAATAAATTATTGATTGGGTGGTTGAAACTAAATGTAAGAATTATAATCAACAAAAAAGGGATTTCAAAATAGGAAGCAGTATGTTAGTAGATCACTTCTGGAGGAGGGCCACTATGGGACACTAGTGCCGAATAGTTTCTGTTCATTTCCATCAAAATCCTATCACAAACATGATGGTTTTGAGGTAGGTATACGCCTTGGTTTTTGTATCTTTCGATGTGAGGAATCCTTGATGAATCCCTAGGGATAGGGGATGTTGGGGAACTTGGAAGGTGAGTGACTGCATAAAAGGGATGAATGGATTTCCCCAAGAACTGTGTAGCAGAGAAGGGAATGTTAGGGAATAATTTTTTTTTGGTCATTAGCATTTCCTGATGGAATCAGATGCATATTGGGAATGCACCTTGAAATAATGAACCAGTAACTATTCATTAAGATGACCAGTGGCACAAGATTTTAGCACTAAACATTAGACGCAACTTTGACTTTAGTAGTGGATTTTGGACTTCCATGGAAGGAGGTGAATCCTGGTATTACATTGGGGGTGGAGGTGTGAGCCCCTAGCTTCCCTTGTTGTTGATACAAGCATCGTATCTTTATTTCCTTTTTATTGAGATAATGTGCATATGTGTATATTATTGTAAATTCTATATCGAATTGGATTTATAAAGATCCATAGACAATATGGTTGTATATATGGATGTAATTATAAATAATGCAACGAGTTGTGTTATAAAGCTCCATAGGAAGTACATTTTATTTTTCAGCAATGTTCTTGTTTTTATGTGTCATTGAAAAATGATAATGGTGTTCCCCCAAGGGGGAGGGTTCTGCAAAATCCCTGATGAAAATTCCATGTCATAAAATTTAAAAATAATAATAATTGCAAGATGAATGTTGGGAAAAACATCCTAGTGGGTGTCCATTTGGTTTATTATGGCTCGGGAAATTGGAAAAGGAAAAGGCAAAATAATTAAAGAGGGGAAAAGTACCTTTGGCACATTTATTTATGAAAATAATGGAAATTAGGAGAAAATGGAGGTGAAAGGTCACAGGTTGCATATGAGGAGGAAAATGAAGGAAAATACTGGAAAATGAATAAACTAAAGGCCTCACTAATAAAAAGGCTTCTGACGATCAGTTGGAAAGCTTTCAGCTGAAACCTTTTTCAGTTCAGTTTTGGATATATCTCATTATTATTTCTCTCTCTCTCTCTCACTCTTGGAAAGTTAGAGTTTTCTTGAAGAAATCTAGCATTGGATCAAGAAAGGAAAATAAGGCAAGAGGAAGGAAGGAGAAACCAAGGAAGAGAATGATAAGGAAGCTACAAAAGGATTAACTGCAGGTATTGATTTGCATGTGTGATTTCCTTGCTATATTTGGCATACATGGTATTCCATACGGTTATTTTATATCATGGCATGGGATTTTCCAAGTGTGACAATGTTTTCAGCCTAACATTTCCATTTCTAGATAGCCATGGTGATTTGGATTCTCATGGTTTGATTGACCTAGAATTCCAGATGGATTCAAAGCTAAGTGAGGGGGATCTCCAAAATGAAAAACACATGGCCTATTGGTCCCTGAAATGGATTGTGAATCATAATAAATCCATTGGCCCAGTGACAACTAAACCAGACTGTGGGTTGCGGTAAAGCCAAGATTGTGTGCCTCAGTGTTCATAGGAATCGTTGTCGATGAATGTTGGGATATACGGTAAAACCAAGAGGTGTATTTCTCTTTGTTGGCCCTAGTAGTCCCGAGATGGGATGTATGATAAAGCCTATAGAGTGCGCCTAGGTGTAGGGCCTAGTGATCCCTGGATGAGAGTGTGGATTATAATAAATCCTAAGATATTAAGAGGAAGTAAACTTCCTTACAGCGTAGGTGGAGAAATCCGATAGAATTCATGCATATTTTTTTCTTTTTGGTTTTTTATGAGTCCCACATTCATGCTTGGAATATGGAATGAGGGTGATTCATTGAAGTGAGATTTGGCTCAGTAAATATATGGTTGGGTGGAACATGGTAGTCCCATCCCTCATTGGGTTTTACATTCATTAGTGAGAAGTTCATTTTCCTTGAATTTGATGTGTAAATGAGCTGGATTATATGTGAATTCTATGGCTTATGTATCCATGATATTTCTATCGTTATTATGTTTATTATGAGCATGTATTATGACAATGATGATGTATGGATATCCTCATGTTTGTATTTGTAAATGAATAAACAATGTTATATGACCTAATAGATGATATTGCAACTAATGATGTATTGGAAAAATGCTTCTTAGTGATTCTCAGATAAGTATGAGACCCCTATGTTTAGATATGTTGTTTAATACATATTTGTGATATGTTTTATGAAATTATTGTCATGGCTAGTTGATCTAGGAGGATCTTTTTCAGTACAGATTGACATAGTTTCAGTCTGTCCAATGTCTGGTTCAGTCTTCAGTATCGTCAATTTCACGAGTGTCGTCCGAAGAAGAAGTCCTCAAGATGTCATGTGGTACGAATTCGTGATGTGCTGGAGTAATTTGATGTATAAAGGTTCACGGTGATAATGATCCTAAGTATTCTATGGTGAAATACCTTGCAAAATGTAATAAAAAAATACCTAATCCTAAACCTATGGTATAATCCTAGCACTATGTAAAAACCTAGTTCTAAGACCTAAGGTCTAACAACTAAGACATAAACCTGAAAACCTATGTAGCGCAAACATTGCCTCTGGTGTAAAACCCTTTCGGGCCTAAAATATATAACAAAACCCAAAAATCAAATGTAATACGACCACAAACTTAAACGCGGCCTGTAAACCACATCAGAACTATGTGTTGGCATGTGAAAGGTTATTAAAACCATGGCAGAAAATCGTAACCGATGAGTTAAGCTTCCATCTCAAACCGTTGATTCACATGTGAACACGGCAGAGGTTAAGGGATAAGCCGTGACCGCTACCGCTAGATCCAACCACCAATGCTGCCGTTAGAAATAGTGGTCACATGCCGATAGGTACAACCTCCATGCAGTTAGGCTAACTGTCAAGGTCAAATGCCTATCCAAAGTCTAATTTGGGTTTTTGAATTAAATTTTCACTAAGGTTCTAATTAATACACCTTATCCCTATGCTAGATGTCACAATGTGACAAGACCGAGAACCATGAAACTAAATTTTCTCAACCAAATGCCTGATTTAGCTTTCAGCTATTCAAGACAAACATTATAAAACCATGCCATTTTTCTTCCATGGGCACACATTGAGAGTTTGGAGTTCAGATTTAGAGGGTTAGAGGCAGTTTTTGTTTTCAGCATTGCTCGACCATCTTGAGGTAGAATCAAGCACAGAGATAGGAATTGGAAATCTGAGAGAGAGAGAGAGAGCTTCCTATTGTTAGTGACCAAAAGTTCCTGTGAGCATGATCATTTTGTTTTTTTTCTGTGTAAATACTTCCTCAAATAAATCCTAATAAAGTGGATGCCCATCTTGAAAGTGGACCTGGAGACGTAGTCCACTAGGGGTGAACTCCGTAATCAATGTTTTTTGTTTATTCTCTTTGTTCTTTGTTGTGTTTTCATTCTTAATTTGCTGCTAGTTTAAGTCATAAATGGATTCCTTTAGTATTCCACATTAAAGCATTCATCAGTTAATGATCAATTCACTTAATAGAAAATTAATAAAACTATATTAGCACATAATCAATCACATTCAGATCATATATTTTGGTATCAGAGTAGGTTGTGCTTTGTATTATTTTTCCAATGGATGTTAACTAGGTTAGATTGCAACGTGGACAAGCAAAGGTTGATGAGTTCAATCCGGAAATTGGAAAGAGGAAATTTGGTCATCAATCGACGATGCCAAGGACTAAAAACATTGAAACCAGTGAAACTCCTGAAGTGAAGCACATGGATGAGAATCATATTCAGAAAATGTTTTTGAACATGCAACAGATGTTGGCATAACTCTATGAAGATAAGAAGGCGAGAGATGCAACTTCTTTTTCAAAGGCATCGAAGAAGGGCAGGGGAAAAGGAAAATCAGATAAACCTCCTTCTCCTCCATCATTTCCATCTTCTTCTTCTTCTTCTAGTTTGGAATCTAAAATAGATAAGAAACCTCAAAAATCTCTTTTGGAACTTGATCTAAAGTTTGAGATACCTGTTTATGATGGAAAAATGAACCCATAGAAACTAGATAATTGGATAAAGCAGTTAGAAGTGTATTTTCGAATTCAGAACATTTCTGATGATAAGACAAATATCCAGTTACCTACTCTTAGTATGGGGGGGACTTCTTTAATCTAGTGGGAGAGTAAAACACAGATATATTTAAAGCGTAAAGGTAGAATCATTTCCTCATGGTCTAAATTTTTGAAATCTCTAAAGAAACAATTCTATCTGTTAGGTTACACACAACAAGCTATTATTGATTGGCAGCATTTGTGACAAGGTATGAGACATAATGTTCAAGAGATCACTCTGGAGTTTAGGAAGAAAGTGTTGGCGCTTGGTATTCCTTTGGATACACGAGAAAATTTGTTAAATTACATTGGTAGTTTACATTCATATTTACAGCATAAATTATTGATTTTCAATCCTAATGACTTTGATGAAGTATGTGTTCAAGCCATATATGTCAAATCAGGTGGCAGGCCATTCAAGTTTTCACCAAAGGCATCCAAACAATTGGAGTCGAAAGACAGCAAGAAGAAGGAAAGTTCAAAAGGAAAGAAGATAGCTACAACTCAGAAAGAATATGAAATACCTACCTGTACTCACTTCCATTGGATCGGGAATGATGAAGATAGATATTGGAAACTTCACCCACAACTCAAGCCAAATAAGTTCCAAAATAAGAAAGGTGAAAAGAAGGTTGATACAACAATCCAACAAGACTTGGACTTCGCTTCAGGTGATGAAGGGAAAATCACTGCAATGGTTATGACAGGAAAAAGCTTTGATGCTAGTTCAAGTTCAAGTACTTATGCTTCTTCTTCAAACATTAATCACCTAGATGAAGATAAAAGAGTTGAGTTATTTCGTATAAGGATAACTTCTAAGCACACAAAAATAGATACATTGTTTGACACTGGGTCACAGGAAAATTTAATATCTGAATCATTACTTAATAAACTGGCTTTGGAGACACAGAATCATCCAAGACAATACCTATTAGGTTGGCTAAAGGAACAAACTCAGATTAATGTCACAAGGAAATGTTGATTTAAAGTTTCCATCACAGCTAATTACGTTGATGAAGTGGATTTAGATGTGATATTATTAGACATATATGGAACAGTTCTAGGAAGTCCTTATATATATGACTGTGATGCAGTATTTCATACGAAATATCATAAGTATCATCTTAAGAAATATGGAATTGAATACATCGTACGAGCACATAAAATCAAAACTCACTTGTATTTAGTTAATGTTAATCAAATGAAGCACTTAATAAGTTCAAGTAAGAGATACATACTCATGTTTTTAAAAGAACAACATAAGGATATTAATGATGCTTGTTCAGGTTCTAAAACTCAATTTAAATATATTTTGGTTAAAGTGGTAGATTCATTTCAAAGTATATTTAAAGAACCAAAAAATCTACTTCATAAACGGGAAATAAAACATGAGAAAAAATTGACGTTTGTTGCCCCTCTTCCTAATATTGGAATGTATCACAAGTCCGTTATAGAGCATGAAGAAGTAAAGAAAAAATTCCAAGGGATGGTTGGAAAAAACTCCATGCAACCTAGTTCATCTCCATGTGGTTTACCCATAATTTGGTTCCTAAGAAAAACGGGACATGGGGAATGTGTGTCGACTTTAAAGTTTTTGATTCATTTAAGCATAAAATTTTCATAGCACCAATCTTAGATCATCAACAACCATTTGAAGTTAAAACATATGCTAGTGGTTATGAAATGGGTAAGAAAATAATTATTCACATAGATCATCAGTCGCTTCAATACCTTCAGTCACAGACTCAGTTGCAACAATCTCACCACTACCAATGGATGGGATTTCTTCAGAAAATTCACTTAGTAATTAAGGACAAGAAAGGTGTAATAAATGAAGTAGTTGATATGTTTTATAGACCATATTTGAATGCTTCAGTAGTACAAAAAAATATTTCATTGAAATATGAAAGTTATGTAGAAAAATATAGTACTCATGATGATTTCGAAGATATTTATGAATCACTATGTAGTATCCCAAAAACGGGACTGCTAGCAAGGCATGCCTGAAAAACACATTTTTCAGGAATGGTTACTACAACTCTTGAAATAATCCCTTGGATCCCTTAGATATGAGTATCTAAGTCCTAAATACAAGAGGAGATCAGAAACAAATCTTTGTAGGTGGGTTAAACATATCTCCCACACCTAGTACAACTTAGAATGTGCCCAAAGAGGGACTGCAACACTACATGAAAAAAATTCTCAGAAAATAATGCAGTTGAGCCAAATATATGTAGGAGGCCAATATGGAGGCTCAATATATTTTTTTATAACATAAAATCAGAGTTATATTGAGGCCCATACATTACAGAACAGAAAGTAATATACTTTACATGAAGATTGGCTCAAAATAAGAGGTTACAACCATATGATATGATTGTACAAGCTTGACAGCATTATTTTATTAGATGAAAAGAGTTTTAAGTTAATTTTTAGATCTAGAGCAGATATATGTACAAAAATATAGATCTATATCATATCTATACACTATAGAGTCTCCTCTTCAAAAGCCCCTTGGGGTTTTCAGCAGAAAATGTAGTAGAGGAAGTAGATCTGAGATCTAAGGTAGCTGATCTACAGAATGATTTAGAATTTATGAAGAAAATACATCATTATTCATATTATATCTAAATGGAACATGGATTAGATCTGTAATCCATGGATCACCACAGTGAAGGGCAGATTCCCAACACCAGAGATCTCTTCTCCTTGAAGTGCCAAAAGACCTTGCAACTTTCTCCTTGCAAATAATGTAGTTCTGGAAGATGGAATGTGTTGTAGGCTCTACAGCATGATGTGTCCTGATGCCAAGATCCGAAAATGAGCTCTCCTCATCCAATACTCTCTTTCCAGGGGGATAGACAACTTTCCTGCTGAAAAGAGGCACTAGAATGGCTTAGATCTGAACAAATATAGCCTCTACTTGCTGTAGCTTACAAAGAAAACCAAACCCTCAACATGATCTATGTTGTAGCTGGAAGAAGATCTTGGAAAAATGCCTGATAATGGTCAATAAATGCAAGACTCCTCCAAGAGCTCTTCAATGGAAGAGGTGGGATTCCCGATCAAGAGCACCCTAGTGCTAAACAACACTATTCTTGGCTAAACACATAGAGAATGAGAAATGTCTAAGAATACATATTCTTCAGAAATAATCTCATCAACAAAGCCTCTCATTTTTTCCTCCTCCTCCTTAAATAGGATGGAATCCTTGCCAAACCCTAAACCATATCAATGATTTAGTTGCATTCACATGATTAGCCTCCAACTAAAACTACGATGTGTATCTAGGTGGTTCAATGTATCTAGACAGTGTTGTTGATTTGGTCTAGTTGACCCACTCAAATGACTTAATCCCTTTCACACATAAGTTTGTTTTGCTAAAGGAACCCAAATTTAGCCTTGTTCACATGGGCATGTATTTATTTTGTTGTTTTAGGAGTTTAATTTATCCTCCTTTACAATTTTATTCTTGCAACAAGAAAATGAAAACAAAATGGTATATTCCTATTAGCTTGTGCTAATTAGGAACATTACAGTCCTCCCCTCCAAAATGTTTCTTGTCCTCAAGCAACTGATAAGGTGAGTGCTGCAACTCATATCCTCCTCCATTGGTGAGACCATCAAATGATAAGCTTCTCCCATGAACTAAGTAATCACCAATCCAACCCTCCATGAAATGTTCCTCCAAATATCTTACGAGATGTGTTTGCAAACACTCCATCCCACAAGGAAACAATACCTCATGTGAAACAACCATGGCTTGCCTAATGTCTCCCTGAAATAATTAACATAAAATACATGGAAAATATTCAGCCCATTAGGCACATGCATACCTCCCATCCTCCCTCCATATATTCCCATAAAAAGTACAATCATGTCATAAATGTATGGGAGAAAAGTAATGTACAAACAAATAGGAATGTGTACATATGGAGGTGGGTCATAGTCCCACATGCGGAACCAGCTTAATGCATCTCCTACCTGCATCAAACCAAGATGTGGTAAGCGGTTTTCCCACCACTTACTTGCAGCCCATGCCATCTCACTATAGCTGAATGTGTCAGATATGCTTGGTGCCTTAGGAAAGCACCCATCATGAAACAAGAACTCCCTTTGTCCACCAAGGGAGTGGCCAAGTGCAGCAATTTTTGTGGCCCAATATTTTCCATGAGATTTACAGGTTATAACACTCATCCTTGGAGTCATGGCCCACATAAACATGGTGAAACAATGCATACAATCAGAAAAATAAACTTGTTTTACATGAGCATATTCTTCACCAATAGTCCTCCTCATAAAAATCGAGTGGTGCATAGATCTATATTTTCCCTCAAGAGGGGAAAGAGAAGGTTGAATTAACTCTCCAATAGATTTATGTTGCTACCCCATATCCACAAAGTACATGCATATTTGACAATGCAGATATAGTTCTCTTTCAAAGCCCTTCCAATAGTAGCTCCTCAAGATGATGTTGTTGAGCTTCATAGAATATGTATGGCTGAAACAAAACTCCTCCTAGGCCCATTGTAGTAACTTCTCCTTGATCTTAGAGGCTCTAGATAAGAATATCATACCATGATCATGGACAACACCATCTTGGATTGAATAATCTGCATCATGTAGAAAGTCATCAAGAATCATGCATGTATGTATATCCTTGGAATATTCCACCAATAATTGGGATTTCCAATATGGATCTAGTTTTCCCAACAATGACAACGTTGATAATGTGTCAACTGAAGTGGCTTCCATGTTTTTTCTCTTCTCCTTGACATCCTCCATGTCCAAGGTTTATGTTGGAAGGCCATGCCTCCCATTTTCCTCCTCTTTGACATCTCCCATGCCAAAGGTATAATATGGAAGGTTGCTATTCCTCCCTTGCTTCATTGTGGTGTCAAACTTCATTCTTGCAACATCTTTTCTCAGCATAGTATGAGATGAGAGAATGGATAGTGATTTCAAGGTAAAAATTATTTCTCTATCCTTGTACTTTCCCCATACTCTCAGCGCTGAAGCATGGTCTCCTAATGCCCCCTTCCTCCTTGGATCTATGGAAGGAGCATCAATGCATGAAACATATTTCATCAAATTTGGATCAAGTGGTATCCCAGGTGGTATACCACAAGATAATGATGTCTCATGGCTCATTCCCATGTGAAAAATAGATGGGAACATAATATGACTGCTTCCACTGCACAAATCCATCTCTAATTGTTGTGTGGAAGTATCATGATAAGGAGAAGTTAGAGCAACTCCCCCATCTTCTTCTTCATCACCCACTTTATGCAAGATCTCACAGTCTAAGGTGCTCCATTTAGAAGCAGTTAACTCATGAACACCCATCATCTCCTTGGTGTCAAGAGTCTTGATCACAAAGGACTAATCCATCATAGTGTGTGTTCCAAAATTTGGATGCAGTGTTGGAACACATTTCCTCCTTTGTTTTGACTCTTTGTCTATCATCATAGACACATGCTGCTCATCCTCTTCATGTATAGGATCCTTGGGGCCTTCTGTTGAGGTATAAAAGGTATCTTTCTAACACCTATTTATCCTACATTAATTGTCAATCTAGGAACGACTTTTTGTTTCAAGAGTGTACTCTGTTTGAGGCTGCAATTTGAGCTAAGAGAAATGTTGTGTGAGATGCAGTATAGTATTCTGAATACAAGAGTAAACAGATGCTGGAAAATAAATATAACATGAACTCAACTACTTTAAAACTCAACTATTCACTCTACAAACATCAATCAAGGATATAGGAGCAATAACTTATTCCTCTAGAAATTGATGTAATGGAAATCAAACTAGAACAAAGAAATCAATCTGGGAACTTGGAAGCAATAACCAGTGTTATCTACAGTTGACAGTCCTGCTTTCAAAGAGAAATTGAACTAACTGCTATTGAAAGTAAACTAGGGATAACTCTTTAAAGGCAAGCTTTCTGCAATCGGGAAACTAATAAACTGGAAATGAATGACAAACTGTAATTGAATAACAACGTAAATAAGCAGCAAATTGTAACTAAAGGAATTGAACAATAGGTATTAACTAATGAATCTGAACAAAAACTATGAACTTAAAGGAATCAAATAGCTAATTATGTTAAACACCAAACCCTGTCGACAGCAACATTATCAAACAATAATCGAAATGAACAGCAATCCAACGAAACAGGAAATGAAGTAAATATTGAACAACAAAGCTTTATAAGCAATAACAAGATGAATAATATCGGAATTAAGATCCTTGTTGAAATGGAACATCAATGCAATTCATTAACGCAACATAGAAATACCAATAATCAATTTCAACAACAATCTAATTAACTTTGAAACGTAATAAAACCAAATACAATAATCACATCATGGTAATTAAAGGATAGAAATACAAACAACAGATCGATTCCACTAGGGTCGGGCCCTTAGCACCAGTGAAACACTGCCGGTTTACTTCAGAACTTGAGAGATGAAAAGAAAACATGTATTTGTATTAATAAAACATAAAAAGTGTTTAGAGTGACTGCTCTCTGATCACGAGAGTCAATTAAGTGCAGAATTACAAGAGGAATGTTTTAATCAATGATTCGACCCCTTCTATCTCTGAAGGCATTTCCTTATATAACAGTTTCGACAGACAAGACAAGGAACATGATAAGACTTGAACAACGATCCCTCAGGATCAAAAGATCCTGAGGGATTCACTTCGTTTCTTTCTTTAGCTATCACTCAATTTTCTTTGGCTTCGTTTCTTTCTTTAGCTATCACTCAATTTTCTTTGGCTGAAGCTGTGTTGTCCCCTGCCTTCTCTTAGCAATGCATTCTGATTCTCTTCTCTTTGGCAGGATATGGTCTATTACCAGAGGAATAGCATTTGATCTTTATTTAGCCTCTCCTTTGGTATAGTTGTTCACCTCATTTGATTCTTGTTTTTAATAATAAAAGGAAGTTTTTAGTTACTTTTTACAATAAACATAAGTCTTTGCAATTCTATCATAATTCTATAATAAATCACCTTTCTAGAATAAAAAATGTTATGTTTAAAGGAAAATAATAAGGAAATACATGGTGAATTCATAACTTTTCCAACGCTCAACATACCCCTGCTTACCCTATTTCATGTCCTCATGAAAACCATAGTTTACATGCAAATCAGTTAAAGAATAGGCTGGAGAAGGTATTTCATCAAGAGGCCTAAAACCATGATTTGAAGCTAAAGCTTCAAAGACATGCCCTGTCTGTCCTTCAGGTATTTCATAAATGGATTTGTAATCTATTGCAAGATACCATGAAATGGGGCTTCGAAACCTACACCCTAGCCAGAATGGGCCTTCCCTCAAAATAAGGTTGCTATAGAGAACCAAGCGGCCTGCAGCTAATCCAAAATTTTTATAGTTAAATGGCTCTCTATTTTGAATATTCCAATTGGAAATCCCCCATTGGACTTTAGCTGCTACATAGGCCTGGTCCCTAATAGATAGAAAATATTCTACCCCATTCAAGAGAATTGCTTTATGGACAAGCCCCAATGCTTGGATAACACCCTATCTTGTCATGAGGCTCCTCTGCCTAGCCCATAATTGCAATGGGTGTTTTGGTTCACTTCTAACCCACAAGTCTAATTCATTTTCTTGCATTTGGAAAAAATTATAGGCCTTGAGCCATTTCAACTGATTAACAACAAATGAAATAAATGCTTGGTATTGAATTTCACCCACAAAAGGGTTGGGATTTATCTCAATTTCATTCTCCAATATAAGATTATGAAAATAAAACTCACAAAGGAGACGTTGTACCTTAACCCCATAGAGTTTACAACATTTTACAAAATCCTCTACAGTGTTTAACTCTATAGAATTTCCTACCCTAACTGATTTTATTTTTAACTGTAAGTATCTCTCTAATAAAAATAAAGCATAATTCTTGGCAGGGCATTGACAAGCTAAAACATATGTGTATAATGAGCAGAGAGTATCCATTCGATTCCAGGCTATTTTTAATTTATTCATTACATTTTCAGCCTTTTCTACTGCCTTCTGATACTTCTCATAGGCTTTAGCTTCTGCTGCATGGATGCTCTTCATCTGTTGTTGCAAATCCTGGTATTTCCTTCTAGGGACCATATCCTCTTCAAGTTTTTCCCTTTCCTGTCGAACCTGTTCCAACTCCTCTTGGAGTTTGGCTATAGTAGGATCACTAAAGGTGTTTTGACTATAGGCTTGTGCATTTTCATTTGAGGTTGCTTCATCAGGAACAACTGCATCTGGAACAGCTGCCTGCTGTTCCATATCTTCATAATTAGGCTCAGCCTGGGTTTCCATCGTCTCTACAACTTGGGGCTTTGTTTTAGTAGCCACTTTCCTTTTTTTCTGGGCTCGTTTGGTGACTATGCTTCTCTTCTTTGGGGTTCATTTGGGCATTTGCTTCATTTTAAGAACCCTAATAGTTTGCCTAAGTTGTTCCACTAATTTGTGAAGCTTCTGCCATTCCCTACGAAGTTTCTCAATTTCAGTCACTTTCTTTCTCCTCCTTGTTGGAACGTCTATTCCTTTTTCTGAACCCAATTGCTCAACTAGGGTTTTCTTCTCAGCATTCGTGCCTTCGGTTGGGCTTGCTTCTCCATTTTCTGTGTGGAGCATTTCTTCAAGGGCAATAACCTCAATTGGCTCTGCTGTTTCGTGAGAATTTTTAGTTTGGAACACTGCTTCAGTGTTCACCTCTTCCTGTCCATACTTCTCGGGAGAAGTAACGCTAGATGATTCTTTCGTTCCGTCAGGGTTTCCTTTTTCCATTTCATCCGGAATTCCCTCAGCCATCTCCTTATTGGTAACTGCTTGCTCCTGCAGTTGGTTGATATCAACATTAAGGTTCAAAGGGCTATGGGACTGCACATATTCACTCATATTGGCCAAAATTTGGGCTAATTGGTCCTCTTGCAACGGGCTTTGTGGTGAATTTGCAGTGGTGGTTTTGGGAGGCTCTGCTCCTTCTCTTTTGCTCTTGATGTTGCGATTATCTTCTTCTTCTTCACAGGTATGGTAAATACCTTCTTCCTCATCACAGAATCGAATCTCTTCCTCTACACTAGTATGAGGACTTCCTTCTTCTTCCTCAATTCCCTCTTCTTCATCATTTCCTTCTCCTCTGCTGCTTTGTTCCTCACCACCTTCATCAGTGCGGTGACTCCCTCCTTCAAGTTGTGGAGGATGTTCATCCTATGAGCTCGGAAATTCCAAGGGCTAGCTACTACTACCCTGAAGGCCTTCTATCATCCCCCTGCTTCTTTTTAACCGAGAGGATTGTCTACGTTTTGATAGCTATGCTGCAGTGCTAGCCATTCTCTTGCGTTTTGGGGCACGCAGGGCTAATCCTCCATCAATCGAAAATATCATTTCTTCCCAACTAGTCTGTTGTTGGGCAAGGTTGTAACTTATGATCAATCTGATTAAGGAATGGTGGCTTACCACCATGTCTGTGTGCCGAGCTTTTCTTATACTACGGGCAACCTCATGCAGTAAATAATTTAAAAATGCAGGCAAGTTTACAGTACATTTTTGCTTTAATACTGCCAATAACTTAAGGTGGCGAGGTCTTACCACATCTTTCCTCCCATCACATGTTATGTAGGCCTGGAATATTTTTGCCAACTCTGTCCATGGTTCTCCCAACGACGATGGCTGAACTCCCTTCCCTTTGACAACCAGGTTCTGCCCTTCATCTCGGAAAAGGTTCATGGCATCTTGGAGTTTCACCTTCTTATGGGTCCATATGGCTCCTTCCGCTGGTAGACCAAACACCACTGCAATTATTTCATCTATTACTGTTATCTGTCTACCTCTAACCATGGAGTAGCCTTCCTGCAAATTCTGTAAAAACTCGATAGCTACTGCTTCATGAGGTTGTTGTAGCCTTGTGAGGTATGTAATCCATCCCAATTTTTTCAAAATTTCTCGTGCAGCATCAGAAACAACTAGCACTTGTGGCTCACTACGAATTGGTCGTCCTCCCGTCTTCTCTGCACACTATTAATTCCTTACAAATGCACATGGATGCAATGGAACAGCACATCACAGTGTTTAGTAAATATCAAAATAATACCGTTAAGCCTTTACTATTACTAAAAATATAGGCATTTTAACCCGCATGCAGACATTTAAAAGGCATCTGCGCCCCCCTGAAGGATGATAGGTCGTCCTCGACCGTCAAATAAGAGAGTAAAGGACTGCGCAGTAGTCGTACAATATTTGAACAACATACACACTTATGATACGATCACACAAATGATTACATTACTGCAATCAATGCATAATATTAATTCGCAAATAAATATGGAAACGTTCATACAATGATTCGAAGATAATGGAAGGGACAGCTGATGTAAAAACAAGTACTTTTGCGATCATTTCTCTCATAAACTATTATGATCAGGTTATGAATAATTTTCATGTATAATAGGTTCAAAACAAAGGGTTTAAAGGTGTCCTCTCATTTGATCTTATGTAAAGATATAAGAAAAAGGTTCATCCTTACAATTTATTTGAAAAGTGTGACTCCAATACCATCAGCAGAGCTCTGTTGCCCACAGGTGTCTATAACCTTGACAAAGTTGCTTTTTCACCCTCGGAACCATTATCCTTTATTTATGCCTAGGGAAGTGCTTTGTAATTTCATGATGGAGGCCACTGTGATGGCTTGGGAACCAGATGAACCACGATGCCATTCACCAGGAAGAAGTGAAAAATGGACAGGTCGGCTCGTGATGAGACCTCCTGTTCCATGGACTTTTTATTATTTTGTAAGTTTCCCATTGGACCATGTCCCTGGTGTGGTGGCCATAATGGGAATGCCACTTCACTGCTTCCTTATGATCATGTTAGGTTGGCTCTTGATCAGAACCCCTATCCTCCATCTTCCATATCATAGAATTGTTAATAATTACATAATTTTTTTTCTTTTATCCCTTTTTTTTCATATATAGCACTTCCCTACTTATATATAGAGGATGGCTAAACACTCAAGATTAGGGATGGTGGAAGAAGTTTGGACATCTCAATGGAAAAGATCTGTCTTTATTCTTATTTAATAAATAAAGATCAAAGAGAGATAGTTTAGGGAGGAACCAGCATGATAAAGATACCCAATCATATTAATTTAAATGAGAATAAGGAAAACAAAGCAATATAAATGGTTGTGTCCTTTCCTTTTCCTTATCATTGCAAAACTATTTCATAAAATAACAATTTCTCTTGATTTGTTGATTTCAGTAATTTATAATTTGTGTAACCTACATAAATTGTGTGTTTTCCATTAAGAGAGTCATGAAAAATTCATAAAAATCCTCAAAATGATGTTCAAAATCAAGAAAAAGATATATTCAAAAAAATTTGTTCCTTAGAAAGGAACGGCAAAATCAATCTACAAAAATTTTGTTCCTTTCGAAAGGAACAGCAAAAAAAAAGGCGGAAAAACTAATGTTCCTTTGGAAAGGAACAACAACAACGCGCGCCCAAAAACTGTTGTTCCTTTGGAAAGGAACAACAAAAACACTCGCAATCAAACTTTTGTTCCTTTTGAAAGGAACAACAAAAACACAGCAAGAAACTGTTGTTCCTTTCAAAAGGAACATCAAAAAGAAAACACTCAAACACGTTGTTTCTTGAGAGAAACCGTTGTTGTTCCTTAGAAAGGAACAACTTAAGAAATAAACTATGCACACAAAAAAACAAGCAAAATAAAGATACGAAACATTATGTACACATTTGAAAATAAAGAAATGATGCAGAGAATGGGTGCTGAGGAGGAGTCTTCTTCCTCAGCAAGAATCTGCATGGTGGAATCTTCCCATAATTGTTGGTAAAAGGATTCCCGATTAAGCGGTTTATAGTAAAGCCACACTCGATGACCGTTTACTTTAAAGGAATGCCCAGATCCATCAATGGTGGTTAATGTGATGGTGCCATTATCATGCACCTTTTGTATCTCGTAAGGTCCAAGCTATCGTGTCTGGAGTTTCCCTAGGAAATCCTAAAACTTGGAATCATATAGGAGTGCCCAATCTCCTTCGTGGAATATTTTCTCTTTGATGAGGGTGTCATGCCATTCTACTCTCCTTTTTTTAATTAATGCAGTGTGCTGAAGAGCAAAGAGCCTAATTTCATCCAACTCATTGATTTGTTGTAATATTCTGACCTGTGCACTTCATTTAAGTCTAAACCCACCTGCTGGGTTGTTCTTAATGTCTGAATTTCAAACTCTATCGGAAAGATGGGCTCTTTTCCAAATACCAACTGATATGGTGAATACCCCGTGGTGCCTCTCTATGTTGTTTGATACACCCACAAGGCTTCTGGAAGTCTGTAAGCCCAGTCATGTCTATGTGAGGCAACTGCTTTTGTCAGTATAGATTTGATTACTTTATTCATGCTCTCTACCTGGCCATTTGCTTGTGGGTGGTATGGGGTTGTAATTTTGTGCTGAATGTGGTAATTCTGTAATGTTTTGGTGATTTTATTACCTACAAACTGCGGTCCTCCATCTGTGATTATGTCCCTTGGGAGGCCGTATCGCACAAATATTTGGAAAAGGAATTGTATTACGGAATCCTCTGTAGCTTTCGAAAGCGCCTCTGCTTCAACCCATTTAGTGACATACTCGGTTGCAACTAGGATGTATGTTCTTTGGTTCGATGGGGGGTTAATGTGACCAATAAAGTCGAGCGCCCAGCATTCAAATGGTTCAATTACTAATTTTGGGTTTAAAGGAATTTCGTCAGACTGTCGAGGGCGACCTGCCCTTTGGCAGCTATCACAGGCCTGCACGAATTTTTTAGCGTCTTTAACAATTGTAGGCCAATAGTAGCTTGTCTGTAAAACCTTGTGGGCAGTTCTACGATCTGCAAAATCTCCACCACATGCCCCATCATGGCATGCTTTCAGAATATCGAATACTTCGTCCTCTCGGACGCATCTCCTGATTTGCATATTTGACCTTGTATGAAACAGGTAGCCCCCAATCCAAGAGAATCAAGTACTACGTTGTATTATTTGTTTTCGTTCATTAGGTGTTAGATGTTTTGATAATTTACGTATTGCTAAGTAATTTACTATATCAGCATACCATGGGGTTCTAATAGTAACAAAGAACAAATTTTCATCTGGGAAGTGATCTTTGACTGCTGCTGCATCTGTTGGCTTTGGCATTCATGAGAGGAAATCAACTACAGGGTTCTCTTTTCCAGGTCTATCTTTAATTTCGATATTAAATTCTTGCAATAAAATCAATCATCTTGTCACTCTTCCATTTATAACGGGTTTATTTGCTAAAAATTTAATGGCAGAGTGATCAGTATATAAAAATATAGGATACCCAGTTGTATAATGTCTAAACTTATTTACAGCATGAACTACAACTAAAAATTCCTTCTCAGTCACAATATAATTTAATTCATCATGAGATAGATTTTTGCTAATATAATAGATTGCATATGGTTTCTTATCCTCGACCTGCCCAAGCACTGCTCCAATGGCTGTTTCTGAGGCATCAAATGAAATTTGGAATGGAAAATCCCAATTTGGGCCCCTCAGCGCTGGGGCTGTTGATACAAGCTTTTTTAGATCCTCGAAAGCATGGTCACATTTATCTGTCCAAATAAAATCAAAATTTCATGTTAGTTCATATAAAGGTGCAGCTATTTGAGAATAATGTTCTATAAATCTTCTATAATAACCAGAAAATCCGAGAAAGCTACGTACCTCTGTTTGTGTGGTGGGAGTAGGTATTAACAAAATTATCTGAATTTTGGTTGGATCCACCTGAATTCCAGTTGCTGAAATATAATGTCCTAAGATAAGTCCTTCGGTCACCATCATATGACACTTTTCATGGCTTAAACAAAGCCTAGTATCAATACATCTTTGCAACACCTTTTCTAAGTTTTCTAATGTTGGCTCAAAATCCTCTCTGTAAGGTGTGAAGTCATCCAGATACACTTCGAGCCCTTCATTTATTAAGTCTGAAAAGATGCTGAGAGTGGCCCTCTGAAATGTAGCAGGGACATTGCATAGGCCAAAGGGTAAGAATCAATAGGCAAATGTCCCCCAAGTATAGGTAAAAGTGGTTTTGTCCTGGTCTTCACAGGCAATTTGGATTTGATTGTACCCACTGAACCCATCTAGGAAAGAAAAGAATTTCTTTCCTACCAATGTATCTAATACCTGGTCAATGAAAGGAGGGGGAAAGTGGTATTTCTAGGTTGCTTTGTTGAGTTCTCGGTAATCTACACATATTCTCCACTTTCCATTATTTTTTGGTACCACTACTAATGGGGAGACCCATTTTCTATCAGATATTGGGTAAATGAAGTTAACATCCAATAGCTTTTGTAATTTAGCTTTCAAAATATCTTTAAGGTGAGGGTTTAGTCTCCATTGGGGTTGGCGAATGGGTCTCACATCTTTTTTGGTATAGATGTGGTGTGTACATAGCTGGGGGTCAATTCCCTTCATGTCTGGATAATCCCATCCAAAGGCTCCCTTATATTTTCATAGTAATTGGACCAATTTCTCTTCTTGTTCAGCAGTCATATTTTTGTTAATGTTTAAAGTTTTGCCTGGTTCAATTTTGATAATATTACTATTGTACACAGAAGTAGTGGGTATTTTTTGATCAAGAATGTCTTTCAAGGGATCTTCTTCTTCTTTATTATCAAATGCTGCCTTGATGATGTGACATTGTAGATGGGATCTGATTTGTGGTTTGTTAATGAAACTATTAATGATATCATCCTCTATTTGATCTTTAAAGTCGAGGGCATATTCTATGGTTAGTGGTGATCTCATATTTTCCATAAGATATGATACATGTTGCTTCCTTGTTTTGATTATTGATAGGCTTGGTTGGGTTGGGGGATATAAGGCTAAATTCTTGACATAGTTTCCCCTTGTTATTTTCATGTTGCCTTGTCGGCATCCAATGTAAGCATCGGCAGTTTCCAACCAAGGTCTACCTAAGATTAGTGGGTGTCCATCTAGTCGGTTCTTTGGATTGATAAACAGGAAATCAGCAAGGTACTCCCAGGAATCTACAGATACCATTACATCTTGTATTGTACCTTCTGGTTTTACTACCGATCAGTCAGCCAATTCTAGTAAGGTTGTTGTTGGATATAATGATGTAATGCCAAGTTTTTGACAAGTGGTGGTTGTTAGGATATTAATTGCAGCTCCCAAATCAACTAAGGAATTTGGAAATGATTACCCATTGATTTGCACCGTCACTATAGGATTGCCTGGGTCTTCATATTTTACAAGTGTTTCCATTCCTGATAATAAGTCAGATAGAGTACCAACTACTTGGACATTTGGGTTGGTTGTTCTCCTCTTTGGCTTCCTTATACACAATTCCTTAATGGTTTTTGCATAAATAGGAATGTCTTGGATAGCTTGGCGGAGAGGTATTTTTATACACAAATTTTTTAATTCTCCTAGAAGATCAAAATCAGGATATTTTATTGGGCGAGGTATGATTAATTGTTCTGGGAATGGTGGAGAAGAGGTGGTTGCTTGTTGTGAAGTTTTATGTTTAGTTTGTTGTTGAACCGCCTTCTCTTTTTGCAATGTTTTTTCTACAGGTAACGGATCTTCAGTGTGAACATTTTTATCTCCCTCTGTTTCTACTATGCGCCCATACCTCAATTGAAGGTCATTACACTCCCTCAGTTTAATTTCTAATTTTGGTAGTTCCATTATTTGGACAGACTGAACTGGACTATTTTTTGGGTTTGGGTTGGGTTGGGCTGGGAGTTATGGTCTTAAATTGGTCTGGGAGTTTTGTGGCAATGGATAGGGAGCTAGCAGTGTAGGTTGAGAGAGGGGAATTGCTCCAGCTGGCTGATTTGTAGGTCTTTTCCAGTTTGACTTCCAGGCTTGACTCTACGAAGTGGAGGGGGTCCATTGTATTGGATAGGTATTGTTTTTCCAAAACGGTGGGAAGAAAGGAAAATTTGGCCAATTAGTTTGGTTTGTTTGATTTGGCCATGATGATGGAGGAAATGGCTGTTGTGACCAATTGGGGAAAGGTGGTTGATTTTTCCACATTCCATTATATTGTTGAGCATTATATTGAGGAGGCTGAAAAGAAGAGAATGGATCAGTTGGCATACCTGATTGTCATGGCTGCCATTGTTGGCGTTGATTAAGTAAGCATACCACTTCTGATTCTTCTTCTTCCTCCTTATAGACTGCTTTTAAACCAAGAAGCGAGGGACATCCTTCTGTGGGGTGATATTTTGTGCAGATGACACAAACTTTGATTATATCCAGCGGGCACTCTTTGTGGCTGTGTTTCTTCCTGGACTTAGGACAGAATATTGCCAAGTTTTTTTCGGCTTCTCGCTTGCTTTTGTTTAAGCCTTGTGATGATGTCGAACTACGTTGTTCGAGTCCATAGAATATTTGTTTTAAAATCTTCTAGTAGATTTCCAATCTCTCGTGTTAGGTCTCTGTAATAAGCAATATTGGCAAAAGTCCGATCACAGAGTTAACATCATTTCAACCAATTTTGGGATTCTAGGATCTAGCCCTCCTGAATCCGGAGAGGGATCTCTCCAATATGTACAAAGATGGATTTGTCTTTGAAAGCACAAGGTAATGATATTAGGCTAGTTATGAAGTCCAAGGGTTTTGTTTTTTTTTGGGAAGGTTGGGCATGATTTGCTGTTTGAGGCGGAAAGATCTATATGCAAAGAGTTTCAAAGGTGAGAATTTGCAAGAAAAAAGGACAGCTTAGGGTAACAGATAGATATAACGCTGGTTTTTAGTCCACTGAGCTATGGAGTCATATCTGGGCTTTAATTGAACAACAACATCAGGGGTGATCCAAGGGGCAAGTCATCTATATCACAAGATTAATGAGATTAAAGTGATGGAATGGAAACAATAAAGTGTTGGAAGGGAGGAAACTGATAATAATTTCTCAAGGGATTTATAGTCAGTCCAAACAAGAAAAGCCTCTTAAGTAACTATTTGAAACCAACCAAGGATAGGGCTAACCATAAACTTCTTGGGCAAGTTTGTATTAAAGTAGCTTAATTGAAAAACAATCCAGCAATCCATATAATTACTTTCAGAAAGTATGAAAACACATAAGAGAGACAAAGTGAAACTTAAGATCAGATAAAGTACTTTTAAACCTAGTCTGCTTTCAGTCAACACCAAGGGAAACCTTCAGAATCTGCCTTTGGAGAAAAGGATCTAGGAATCAGGGAAAACCATATCTTCTCTAGTCTAACTTTAATAGCAAATAATGGAAATCACGTTCAAGAATAATGTTTAAGCAAACAGAAGGATGAGGGAAGGCCAACATTCCTAACTGTTTAAAATATATTGAATCATTCTTAAATAAACAAGTTTAAGGAAAACATTAAGATAAATATTTCTCAGCCAGAGAAGGTTACTGATATACAGCAGATCCTAACCCTGTTTAAACAGTTCTTTACAGAGGAACATGGACAATATGGCATACATAGAAAGAAAACAATTAAAAAAGAAAGAAGCACTTCACCAGTAATATAGAACAGGATCCCAAAGAACAACCTTTATATTGATGTCAAACCAGTTACAATCTTCAAGTCCAATGTTTCAGTTCAGCAATCATCTTCACTATTCAGCCTAACTTATTTATCACAAGCAAAGCTCCGAGGGCTAGTGAACACTATTTACAAACAGAAGTCTCCAGCTCAATTACAATACAATGCTCAGCAAATACATAGCAAACAACCAACCCCTCACTCATCTTCTACTGAAGTATTTATAGAAGAATGAGGAGGTGAGATCTGATAAAAGATCTCAAAATCAATTAATACAGGCATTAATGTCTTCTTGGCCTTTGAGGGGCTCAACGAGGAAACTATACAGGTGTTCCGCTGTATTAACTGACTTACACTTACGATTTTAGCTCGGTGGGAGCTTTGTTGACCTTTTGAGGATCTGTGTACTATTAGGGTTACTCTGCGAACATTCTGTCATTAAATCTGAGGCAGAAGTAACTTCTTTGGCTGTTTCGAGGCAAAAAATCTGATCTTGTTTAATAAGTTCAGCCTCTGATTGAGTGTTTTGAGACAATAGGTGGCACTACGGTGGTAGAGGAATCAATTTGCCTCAGATATGGCGGTGGAGGCAATATGTCTGATAAACACTTTTAGGTTTTCCCTTTTAAACTGTGTTTTGAGTCGGGGATTAGGCTTTTGATAACTGTCTTAGCCGTAATCCCCACTCATCTAATCATTAACTCTCTGCCCTGGTTCATCTTTGGCTTTTTGCAATCTGATACTCTTTCTCTGCGATTTCTTCATACTTTCCAAGTTTTACAGGGGCGCATAGCAACAAAGTCTCGTGAAACCTTGTTGACAACATAGTTTGCACCCTGCTGTCGATTTCTCTGATGTATTCGAAAGGCAAAGGATCGTCATCCTCGTCCCACGAAATTTCTCCATGTAAATAAAAAAAAACCTTAAAGCTGCAAAATACACGCAATAGTTATAAAATCCTGCGCTTATATGGGCAAATCTGCATCGGAGGGCGTGTGGGAGAATGGGGAGATCGGAGCTGTTGATCGCGCTGTGATCAACGGTCGGGCGTGATTTGGAAAGTCAGAGCGGAGAATAGTTTACTGGGGAATGGAATCAGGCGATCGAATGTGGACCGTCGATCTGCAGAGATCGACGGTGGATATTTACTCTCGGTTGCGCCGGGGCCCAGCTAAACAGTATGCAGCTTGATTAAAGGGAGGGTGACTTCAATGAACGACAACTGTTGGATGCGGGGGTCTCGATTTGACGGCTACCGTTGATTCCGCTGGGCGGCCTTCATCCGACAGATAACGCGCGGGGGGCTAACTTTATGCAGTGGTTTTCTGAATGGTACAGAGGACGCGTGTCAAGAGGTGTGCGAAATCGCTGGGCCTCGGGCCAAAACAGCATTTGCCCGAAGAGTGGTGCGGAATAAACCAGGGTTTTGGAAAACAGCGCGGGGAATGGTGAGGTCCACAAGGTAAGTAGCGCTCCGCGCCATCTGATCTGCAGAGTAGATCGACGGTCGAAATTGTTTCAAAATTATATGGGCGGAAAACCTTTGGAAAATGATTAAAACTCGATTTTCATGATTTTCAAAGGTTTTTGGTGCTTCGGGCGGAGAAAAATGGATAAGCGCCCCAATGGTTTACAGCGTTTGGTTCCGGCACTGGGGTGCATGGAGGAAAAAGGTAGGGGGCTTAGCCTGAGGAGCTTAAGACCAACGCATAGAAAATGTGTGTTTCTATGGTTTTTTAATGGTTTTCAAAGGGAAATGAAGGCTTCCGATAAGGCCAAGAAGGAATCTTAGACCTTTAGAAAATGGATTTAAATGAAGGAAAACGAAGAATTATGAAGTTGAGGGGTTTCCAAAGGGGAAAAGGGGGAGGTAGAAAAGGAGGTTAGTATTGAGGAAAAATAAGGGAAAACGGGTCTTTTGGCAGTTAGTCATTCGATTTGAAATCACAGATTTCCGAGGTTTTTTGGACAAAAACAAAACAGAAAAGATGGGATACGTACGTAGTGGGAAAAGGTGTGAGGCCTTAAAGAGACTTCAAGAGCCAACAACTTTTTAGTGATAAAATTTGTTCCTTGGAGGCTCAAAAAGATCTTAGCCACCTTTTGGTATAACAAAATATTATAGGTGGCTAACAGTGGCTCCACTTGGGGATGGTGCCTTCTTGAAGGCATCAAGAATTCATACTTGATTTCTCTGGGATGCTGACTATGTGCCTCATCAATAAAATTCCTTACCTACCCTTTCCTACCGATCTAACATTTTTTCTTCATTAGAGTGCACTTGGATTGGAAAACTCTTTTACACAATCATTTTATTCTTTGAAAGCATAAAAAATAATCTAATGCTACTCCTTATTTCTCCTCGAACCCGGATTAAACGGTTGAGCTTAGATTCTTCTCTACCTAATCTACCCGCTCGTGGGGATTAAATCGTCTGGGTACGTACTTTCATTCTCCAAATTCTCTACAACAAAAGTTCAAAAGCATTCAAGTCAAGATTAAGATGTTTGACTCTCCATCGTGATCTATGGCATAAAAACAAGTTGCACATAGATTATTATTTGCATAAATTTTTAAACAAAAAACGGAGAGCTTGAGATCTAAAAAATTAAAGCACCTTCTCATGCCTCTGCCTCTCACTTTGCTTGAGCTATTGGCCCCTTTCTCCGATTCAGATTTTGAGTTAATTAGAACCAGATTTTTACATTTTCTTACTCGGAAATTGAAACATATTTGAGTCATCTCTTTTTGAAACCTTTGGTTCATATTTTGAGTTTGTTTGAACCTTCAATTTCTATCCTAATCTATCTACTGATAAGCCAAGATTAAACACTTTGGCAAATCAAATTCACTATCTTATCAGCAGTAAATTCAAAAGCTAATTAGTCAAGATTAAACAGTTTGACTAACTAGAAGTGTGTTTTCAAGGAGTGGCATTTGAGCTTGCACACTTTCATATTTGTTTCTCTTTTTGGCATGGGGCCTTGCCTTTCTTGTTTTTGTTCTGCCCTCTTTTCATTTTTTCTTTGTTTTTGTATTTTCTGATTTTTCATGACTTTGAATGCAATGGTGGATGGAATATTCACAATGGAAAAATATAAAAGGATTTAAAACAAAAGGATCAAGAGAAGTAATTCTTAAGCATCCTGCCATTGACAGGACCCCCAAAAAATTCTATTCCATCCAGCTCCTGTAAGAAAAATGCATTATTACCAGCGACTGAATGAACAGAGTAAGGGCCAAGCCATAAGTTGTCAAATTTTCCATGCTTTCCCCTTTCTTCCCTTCTTGAGTCCCACTTCAAAACTTTGTCCCCAATCTTGAAATTGCTAGCCTTTGTTCTTCTATCAAATATCTTCTTGATACTGTCTTGTTTCTGCAATGCTTTGTTATACACTTCTTCTCTGATTTGCTGAAGATGAATGGTCTGATTTATTCTTCTGGTCATGTCATTTTCTTCAGTCTGCAACTCTTGAATTAACTTCATAACTGGTACACCAAGGCTGTTAGGAAAAATTGCATCTGTACCATACACAAGCTGGAAGGGTGACATACCAATAGATTTCTTTAAAGTTAATCTGTCAGCCCAAAGTGCATGGATCAGCTTTGTGTGCCAAGACTTTTTATTGTCCTCCAACAGTTTCTTGATTATGTTCACTAAGCTTTTATTGGAAGATTCTGCAATTCCATTACCTTGAGGGTAATAGGCTGTGGAATGCCCTAGTGTTATCTGGTATTTATGACAGAAGTCAACCATTTTCTTTGATCCAAATGCTGCTGCATTATCTGTGATGATCTTGGTAGGACAGCCAAATCTGGAAAGGATATTGGTTTCTATGAATTTTATGATAACCGAATCATTGGCCAGCCTACAAGGAATGGCTTCTATCCACTTAGTGAAATAGTCTGTGGCGGTAAGAATCCACCTATGCTGGGCGGAAGATGGTGGATGGATTTCTCCTATGAAGTCAAGTCCCCACTGTTGAAAAGGGGCTTCAACAGTGATTGGATGCAGAGGCAGGGGTAGTAATTTTCTCTTGCCTTCAAACAATTGGCATTTATGGCAAGTAGTGGTCATCTTGTGGACATCATGAAATAGAGTAGGCCAATAGAAACCAGCCCTCAAAATTTTGTTGGCTGTCGACTTCCAGTACAAATGACCTCCACACTCTCCTTCATGGAATTCCTGCTTAATCTTCTCTGCATCAAACTCAGGCAAACATTTAAGCAATATTCCACTTGCATTTTTCCAATAAAGACATTTATCAATAATGCAATAGTTTACAACTTTTAACTTTAGGAATCTTGCCTTTGTTTTTGATAAACCAGGAGGTGTATTCAGATTAAGCAAAACATAAATAATATCAGCATACCAAGGAGAATTCATAAAATGGTTTTCAACAATGGGAGTTGAGAATTCTTCTTGGTTATCCAAAGCATTAATCATGTTAATATCAAGAACTTCACAATTTGATTCAGCCATTAATCTAGCTAGACCTTGGCCTTTGATGAGCTTAGTGGGTTTTATCTCTAAATCATATTCAAGAATAACAACAATCCACTTACCTCTCTTACCATCTGGGTCCTGTGTTAGAATATCTTTGACAACTAAATTTGGGACAAAGGCAATGATGTGTGAGTGAAGGATGTATACCCTAAAGTCTTTCAATGCTTTCACCAAAGCAAAAGCTTGCTTTTCCATAATGTTATACTTCAAAGGGGCATCCCTCAATGCCTTGCTAAAGAATGCAATAGGCTGCTCTTGTCCTTGTGGATTTTTCTGTAAAAGGACAGCAGCAATGGTATGTTCCGATGCAAATGAGAAGATATAAAAATCTTTTGAAAAATCAGGGCTTATGAGAACCGGTGTTTTGGTTAATGCTTGTTTCACCAGCTCAAAGGATGTCTTTCCTTCCAAGGTCCATTTTATCCCTTGCTCCTTCTTCAACATGTTTGTGATATTTCTAAGGAGCTCTGCCAAGTTAGGGATGAACCTTCTCAAAAAGTTAATCTTTCCAATGAAAGACTGCAACTCCTTGATATTTTGAGGATGAGAGATTTGCAATATAGCCTCAATCCTCTTTGGATCTATCTTTATACCCTCTTCTGAAATAATGTGTCCAAGAAGCTTACCTTCTTGGAGACCAAATAGAGTCTTCTTAGGGTTTAAAGATATCCCAAACTTTCTGCACTTCTCGAAAACTTTCCTCAAATGTTCTAAGTGTTCTTCATCTGTTTTTTAAAACACAGTGACATCATCAAGATAGATAATGATGAAGAAGCCCAATTCTTCCGAGAATGCTATGTCCATGGCTCTTTGAAAGGTTGCTCCAACATTCATTAGACCAAAAGGCATTTTCACATACATGAAAGTGCCCCATGGTGTAGTAAAGGTTGTCTTTAATTGATCAGCAGGGTAAACCAAGATCTGATTATACCCTGAATAGCCATCCAGCAAAGAAATTCTTCTAGACCCTACCACCCTTTGTAAAATGTGATCCATCTTGGGTAAAGGGTAGTTGTCTTTCAATGAAGCTTTGTTCAAGTCTCTAAAGTCTATACAAAGTCTGATTTCTCCAGTTTTCTTCCTAACAGACACCAGATTAGATACCCATTCAGAATATCTAATAGGGACAATAATACCAGCTTCATACATCTTCATGATTTCCTTTTTAACCAAAGGCAACTGCACAGGGTTTATTCTGCGTAGTTTCTGTTTGAATGGTTTTTGGTTTTCTTTAAGAGGGATTTTGTGTTGTATTATTTCAGTGTCATAGGACTTAAGATCTTCGTAACTCCATGCAAAAACATCAAAAAATTCTTTGAACAGCTCTATGTATTTGAGTTTAATGTGAGCTGGCAAAGTTTTAAACAGCTTAATCATTTTCGGTTTTTCCTCACTGCCTATATTGCACTCCTCCACTTCAGTCTCTACAGGCTCCAGTTTTGGTTTATTTGCCACATCGTTAAAATCGAACAACTCTTCTAAAGGGGTCAGACCTCTAGGCAAACTTTCATCTTTAGAGTGCAGAGTTTCCAATTCTTCTATTTCTGATTCTGCACTTAATTCTGTTTTGTTACTAAGTTTGCTAGACAATAGGTTAATATTGACAGGTTCAGGAGACGATTCTTCTTCACCAAGAAAGTTTTCTTCGCTGCAGTCTGTATCATAATCTGAGTCCGAACTATGCAGTTCGAATTCATTTCTGAATTGCATGAAGTCTTCTATTTGTTTGTCATTGTCAAACACTTGCCAATATTTTTTGTTATCAGGTACTGCTGGTCTAAATTTTATCGGAGTTGTGTTGTCTCCAGTTTCATATGGCGTTAGACATGTCCTGGCCGCAAAAGCTAAATTGTGGGCTGCAATGTTTCTTTTCCTTGAGACAAAACTTAGTTTGGCCTCCTCAAATGTTTTCAAAAGGTCCATGAAATCATTTTGATAGGCTCTAAGTCTGGGATGATTGGTATTATACTCCCCATTGACTTGCCTAATGATTAACTCAGAATCCCCAAACACGTTAATTCTTCTGGCTCCTAATTTCTTCAAGAGATGCAAGCCTAAGAGAAGGGATTCATATTCTGCTATGTTGTTGGAACACTGAAAGTTTAATTTACATGAAATACATTCTGTATGATTATTTTCAGTGTTAGTAATCCAGACCCCTGCACCAACATTAGTTTTAGTGCATGACCCATCAAAAAACATACTCCAAAGAGGATCATTGTCAGTTTTATCAGTTTGGTGAACGTCCTCTGTATGATTTGATTCCTCAAGTTTTTCAATATGTTGAGGGGTATTTTCTTTGCTGTCAAAATTTAACAGCAATGGACCGACGACTTGTAAATCAAGACCTGTGTTTTGTTTGCCAAATTTTTCTAGTGCAGCAAACTATTTTGACACTTGAGTGCCGTGTTCTTCTCCCTCTGTATCAGCTATTAATTATGTTGAAGTGATTTGCTCGGTAAGTGTTTCATCATTAAACATGATAAAAGAATCAAGGCTCGTACTTACAGCATATAGAGGAGAGTTTTGAGGCCTGTCTTGACTTGTCACTGTGTATTGCATGCGGGACTCCCTGTAAAGTCTTCTAGTCTGATTGAAAACAGGGATATTCGCATAGGTCATGTCCATTTGCATGGTCCCCTGTAACTTAGCCCCCCAAGATCTTGATAAAATAATTCCATATTTTGGGGGCACCTCAGCCACAAAAATATCCATAACTAAAGACTTGGCTAGGATCTGGGCTAAGTTAACACAGAGGTCTTTTATCAACCCTAGGCATTTGACTCTGTTTGAGTTAAAGGAGTAAAGGTCCTTATAAGGTCTGGTAATTTCTAGACCTAGGCTTTCCATCACAGCTTTTGGCATTAAATTATGAGAAGCCCCTGAGTCATGCATAGCGTTGTGTAGAATTTTGTCATGAATGTTTAAGCTCACGTAAAAAGGAGGGACAGGACCCTCTTGAAACTTACCTTCAATCTTTGGACCAAAAATAAGCTTTGGTTGGTCATCATTAAGATTGAGAGTGTCCTCGTTCTCTTGTATGTTTAAGGCCTTCAAAATTTTATTCCTATATACATGCTGAGCAACTAACTCGGTCAAGGGAACAAAGATTTTGATTTTTGAGAATTGTTGTTCCAGGCTGAAAGGAGTCTGATTCTTTAAGGTGCTGGTTTCAGCCCTATTAGCTATCATTTTATCAACAACATCAGTTTGCTGATTTGCTTTATTTGGCACAACGGTTGTAACAGGAGTACTAGCTGAAGTGTTATTACTACTGATGTTTTCACTCTGTTTTTCAAGATTTTGAGTGTCTTTCTCTTTACCTTTACCAGAATTATCAGCCACTGTTTTATCCTTTTGTTTGATTGTTTTAGGCTTGGTTGCAGTGCTATTTTGAGAAGGTTTGTTAGAGGTTTTGGTGTTGGGGGTTTTTTGACTCGATCTACTTCTAAGTTCATATTCCTTTGAAGGTTCAGTCATGGCATTTTCCATGTCTTGACAACAATTTTGATTATCATCCCTTTTGTCATCATAAAGTGTGTAAAGACCCTCTTTTCTATCATAATGAACCTCAAAGCTATCATCATCTACCCCAAATAAGTTTATATCATCCTCCTATGTTATTTGATCCGTTTCGTCAACCTCACTTACATAGTTTTGGTGAAAGGGAGGAGTGATCTGCTGATCATCTTCCCTAGGTCTATTTGGAGGTTGATTTCTTCTTAAATTCTGATTCTGGTTTCTGTTTTGAGGAGCAGTTTGATTTTGACTTGCTTGTGCTCTCTCAAGAATGTTCATTTTCTTCATTATTTCTTCCATCATTATTTCCATCTTTGAGTTTGAAGTGGAAGGTGTGGATTCCTCCCCAAAGGATACTCTCTTCTCTTTCTTCATCCTTGCTCTTTTCTCCATTAAGTTTACTTCCACAGAGAGAGCACCTCTTTGCATATCTTCAAGGGTTGCAAAATCTCTCTCTCTTAACGAATAGGTCATATCAGCATCAAACCCTTCAGGAAATTTGTTTAAAGTTGAACCTTGTGGAGGTTTTAATTCTGGGGAAAGCGCATTATACACACTGTTGAATCTGGTACAGTAAGCTTGTACACTTTCCCCTGGGTTCCTATGGAGATTTTTATAGTCAGCAAGAACTTGTAGAGGGTTCTTCCTTAATTCCCACTTGTTTAAGAATGTTTGATGGAAACCTTGGAGATCATTAATACTATGAGGGGCTAGAGCTTTGAACCATTTTCTAACTTCTCCCCCTAAGCTCTGAGAAAATAATCTCACTTTGAAAGAATCATCATCAATTTCATTTCTGTCAAAATAGTCATTCATCTTATCCACATGTTGTGATGCAGTTATAGCATTGCTAGCATCATACAATGGGATTTTGGACTGATAGTCCTGTGGAAGATTGACTAATGGTACAGGAAGGACTAAGGGAGCATACCATGCTGCCATGATAGGTGGTGGGGGTGGATTTACTAGAGGTGGGGTGGGCTGAAGTGGGGTGGTTTGAAAAGTGGATGTAGGGTGAACAGAAATGGACGGAATAGCAGTAGATTGCTGAGCTGATCTTGGATGAGGGACACCTAAATTCAACAGAAAGTGTAAATCAGGAGGCGTTGTTTCTCTGTTACTAGGATGTTCACTTGTTTCAGGAGATGGTAGTGAAAACTCAGAATCTAGTTGGTCTAAATCACCAAATGAACTAGTCCTAAATGGATTAACTAAGTCAGCTTGTGACTGTTGTAGAGCTGAAAGATTTTCAGGAACCGATTTAGCTCTCAAGGGTGATCTGAAAACAGTTGATAATTTAATCTTAGGAGATTTCCAAAGGATACTTTCTGGGTCATCAACTATCTCAGGTGGGTTGGGGCCAGGATGGGCTCTAGTGTGAATCTTTGTAGGAGCCACTATGCTGAGTTTTTAGACCCAAATAAACCAGAAAAGTTCCACCAGATATGAAAATATTTGAGAGGTTAACTAATCTGTTTTCACACTTTTAATCCTAAAGTCCTCTAACTGGATTTAAATAATATTATAGTGGAAAGGGTTCTTCCCAGTGGAGTCTTAAGGTCTTTTTTAGGACTGTGGAGTCCCCAGGTGGAAATTTTAGAGTGTGTTCAAAGAAGTACACTGTCCACCACAGTGCTTGTGAGACATCCCTTTTCAAGGATATCTCAAAACACAACAAACTCTAACCAGAGATTGACTGGGAGGGAATTTACCAGATATTTCACCTCTAAAAGAGGATGAGATCCGGAGGCTACCTGGCCCTTTCCAAACTCTGTCTAAGAGTATAAGGTAGAACACATCAAAGGTAAGTGATATGTAGGAACAAGTGTTTTACCACCAATCTGAAATGTTTTTGGTATTTTCTGAGTTATTTTCTATTTGTGGTTCCTTAAGGATGTCCTAAATTTGTTTCAAAACTTAGCTACGGTTGTGAGACAAAGGCAGTTCACTCTCATGACTAAGCCAGCTAATTTTTTCAAGGTTAGATAAAAGCTTATAAGAATCCGAGGGTTCACCTAGCTTGTCACTGATTCAAACAAGTTTCATCATGATTACCATTTCTTGGTAATGCTTGAAAAGGCTACTTTTTACTCACAAGGTTTTATGAAGATTCTGGGTTTTAATTCCCCAGTGGAGTCACCAGAAATGTTAGGTCTCTGTAATAAGCAAGATTGGCAAAAGTCCGATCACAGAGTTAACATCATTTCAACCAACTTTGGGATTCTAGGATCTAGCCCTCCTGAATCCGGAGAGGGATCTCTCCAATATGTACAAAGATGGATTTGTCTTTGAAAGCTTAAGGTAATGATATTAGGCTAGTTATGAAGTCCAAGGGTTTTGTTTTGTTTTTGGATGGTTGGGCATGATTTGTTGTTTGAGGCGGAAATATCTATATGCAAAGAGTTTCAAAGGTGAGAAGTTGCAAGAAAAAAGGACAGCTTAGGGTAACAGATAGATATAACGCTGGTTTTTAGTCCATTGGGCTATGGAGTCATATCTGGGCTTTAATTGAGCAACAACATCAAGTGTGATCCAAGGGGAAAGTCATCCATATCACAATATTAATGAGATTAAAGTGATGGAATGGAAACAATAAAGTGTTGGAGGGGTGGAAACTGATAATAATTTCTCAGAGGATTTATAGTCAGTCCAAACAAGAAAAGCCTCTTAAGTAACTGTTTGAAACCAACCAAGGACAGGGCTAACCATAAAATTCTTGGGCAAGTTTGTATTAAAGTAGCTTAATTGACAAACAATCCAGTAATCCACATAATTACCTTCAGAAAGTATGAAAACATATAAGAGAAACAAAGTGTAACTTAAGATCAGATAAAGTACTTTTAAACCTAGTCTGCTTTCAGTCAACACCAAGGGAAACTTTCAGAATCTGCCTTTGGAGAAAAGAATCTAGGAATCAGGGCAAACCATATCTTCTCTAGTCTAACTTTAATAGCAAATAATGGAAATCACATTCAAGAATAATGTTTAAGCAAACAAAAGGACGAGGGAAAGCCAACATTCCTAACTGTTTAAACTATATTGAATCATTCTTAAATAAACAAGTTTAAAGAAAACATTAAGATAAATATTTCTCAGCCAGATAAGGTTGCTGATATACAGCAGATCCTAACCCTGTTTAAACTGTTCTTTACAGAGGAACATGAACAATATGGCATACATAGAAAGGTAACAATTAACAAATAAAGAAGCACTTCACCAGTAATATAGACCAGGATCCCAAGAAACAACTTTTATATTGATGTCAAAATAGTGACAATCTTCAGGTCCAATGTTTCAGTTTAGCAATCATCTTCACTATTCAACCTAACTTATTTATCACAAGCAGAGCTCCAAGGGCCAGCGAACATTATTTACAAACAGAAGTCTCCAGCTCAATTACAATACGATGCTCAACAATTACATAGCAACCAACCAACCCCTCACTCATCTTCTACTGAAGTATTTATAGAATAATGAGGAGGTGAGATCTGATAAAAGATCTCAAAATCAGTTAATACAGGCATTAATGTCTTCATGGCCTTTGAGGGGCTCAACGAAGAAACTGTACGGGTGTTCCACTGTATTAAATGATTTACACTTATTATTTTAGCTTGGTGGGAGCTTTGTTGACCTTTTGAGGATTTGTGTACAATTAGGGTTACTCTGCGGATATATGTCAATAAATTCCATGGCAGAAGTAACCTCTTTGGCTGTTTCGAGGCAAAAAATCTGATCTTGTTCAATAAGTTCGTCCTTTGATTGAGTGTTTTGAGACAATAGGTGGCACTGCGATGGTTGAGGAATCAATTTTCCTCAGATATGGCAGTGGAGGCAATATGTCTGATAAACACTTTTAGGTTTTCTCTTTTAAACTGTGTTTTGAGTCAGGGATTAGGCTTTTGATAACTGTCTTAGCCATAATCCCCACTCATCTGATCATTAAATCTCTGCCCTGGTTTATCTTTGGGATTATTCTTTCTCTGCGATTTCTTCATACTTTTCAAGTTTTACAGGGGCGCATGGTAACAAAGGCTCATGAAACCTTGTTGGCAACATAGTTCTACACCCTGCAGTCAATTTCCTTCGACAAATCGAAAGAACAAGAATCGTCACCCTCGTCCTTCGAGTCTTCTTCAAACATGGCGGAAAAATCTTAAACCTGAAAAATACAAACGAAGTTATAAAATCCTGCGCTTATATGGGCAAATCTGCATCGGAGGGCGTGCGGGGGAACGGGGCGATCGGAGCCGTTGATCGCGCTGTGATCAACGGTCGAGCGTGATTTGAAAAGTCAGAGCGGAGAATAGTTGACTGGGGAATGGAATCAAGCGATCGAATGTAGACCGTCGTTCTACAGAGATTGATGGTGGAGATTGACTCTTGGTTGCATCGGGGGCTGGCTAAATCGCGCACAGCTTCGTGAATGGGTGAGTGATTAAAATGGATGAGAGCCGTTGGATGCATGGGGCCAGATCAGACGGCTATCGTCGATTCCGCTGGGCAACCTTCGTCTGACGGATAACGCGTGGGGAAATGAATTTAGGAGGTTGTTTTTGGAATGGTACAGAGGACACGTGGCAGCCAGCGTATGGAATCGCTGGGCAATCGGGGAAAACCACCCTTGGCACTATGGTGGTGCAGAAAAACCGAGCAGTTTTGAGAGGTGACATATGGATGGGAGGGGTCCACATGATAAATTGCGCGCTGCGTCTTCTGATCTGGAGAGCAGATCAACGGTTGAGATAATTCAATAATTTTTATTGGTGGAAAGCTTTAGAATTTGATTAAAACCCGATTTTTATAATTTACAAAGGTTTTTTGGTGCCTCGGGTGGAGAAAAATGGATAAGCGCCCAATGTTTACAGTGTTTGGTTCCAGTGCTCGGGCGCATGGAGGAAAAAGAGGAAGGGGGCTTAGCCAGAGGGGCTTAAGTCCAACGCATAGAAAAAATGTGTTTTCTACAGTTTTTCAAAGGAAATGAAGGTTCCGGTAAGGCCATGAAGGAATCTTAGACCTTAGGAAATGGGTTTTAATGAGGAATAGAGGGATAGAGAAAGAGGTTAGTTTTGGGGTCTTTTGCAGAAATATCCAACAATGAATTTTTGTAGGATTTCAGAGTTTTTTGAGATGTGGAATAGCAGTGAAGGATTTGGTCCGAAGGAAAAAGGCAGGAGGCCTTATAGAGACTTCAAGAGTCAACAGTTTTGATAGGGAAAAATTGTTTCTTGAAGGCTCAAAACAAATTTAGCCACCTTAGGTATAATCAAATTTTATAGGTGGCTAACACACTGTGACTATTTTCCCATCCGATGGAAATAGGATGAGTCGGAAAACCAAAGACACAATGGCGGTCATGGCATACGACCAACTGCGACCAAGCAATAGATTATAGTCTAGATGGCGTTCTATGACTTCAACGTCCATGTTTACCATTTTCCCACTCAGAGTGATGGGAAAGCTAGCAAGGTATCCTTTTGGGAGGAAAGTGTGGCCATCGAAAGCTTTGATGGAATTCGATGGTGGGGTGAGGGTAGGAGAACCTAAATTGAGCCAGCAAGCTTGTGAAATAACACAGGTCGAAGCACCTTCGTCTATGATAGTGCGATGGATTGGTCTCCCTTGCGACACAACCTGCACCTGGAATGCGAGTTGGTGTGAGAGGCAAGGTTTAGCCTTTTCCATATCAAATATAGCTAGCATGGAATCCTGGGGGTCTATTCCACCAATGGCCAAAAGCAAGGCTTTCCTTTGTGCTGGACAGGTTTGTAATACTTTGAGAGCAGACATAGTTGATGGTTCCTGTGCAAAATCTGCTACGATGTTGTAGTTTTGGGCTGCACGTGCAGAGGTAATATGAGTCATGCGTTGAAGTGTCCCTTTGGGGGGACGAATTATGGGGTTAGTAGTAGGTCGTTCGATATACAAATCGTTTGGCGGCGATGGATTGGAACTAGTACCAGGTTCCTAAGCATCTATGGTAGGGTTTCCATAAAGCTTAGCTCGAGTTTGAAGGTCAACACTCTCAATGCCATAAATGGCAGATGGTCCTTCGCCGGAAGGATATGAACCACCATTGCCCCGTTGGTGGGGTTGTGGCGGATTGTCAACCATGTGTTGATGTTGCTGCTATTGATTAGGGAAAGGATTATAAAGAACGGCAGGTGTTCACGCAAAATCCTTGTTAGCAATAAAATCGGTGCATTCCTGCAGCCGAGGACATTTGTATGTCAAGTGGTCCTCTGTACAGATCTTGCAAGGAAATTTCATGGGTTTATCATTCCCTTTGTCATTTTTGGCAGCATTTTTCTGATTAGTGTTATTCTAATTATCCGACTGCTCTTCTGAAGAAGATGACTTCTTCTTGTTCTTCTTATTTTTCCTGCTAGGTTTTTGTGAGGTTTGCACCGTATTTACCTCAGTGGTGGGAAGAGTAGTCGTTTGGTGAGGGGCGGTGGCAGCCGAAGATGGCTGGGAGGTTTTCCCCCGAGACTGTTTTGTGGCTATGCCAGAGATCGTGCCAACGAGACCATCAGCATGAGCTCCGATTTTCTGAGTAGCCGGAGGATTTGGGTTGCCAGGGGCATGGGGGAGAAAATCATACAGCGTGCCAGATTGCGAATAGATTAAATCTAAATGCTGGGCATGGCGGATGCATTGATCTTTTGTAACCGCACCAGAAAGGCCAATGTCTTTAGCTATGTGGGGTAAGAGAGACTTGCAAAACCAATTGGCTAAGATATGATCCGGAATTGGCGCTTTGACTAGCCTCCTCCTACGTCTCCATTCATGAATGTGATCGGAGATGTGGGTGGCGGTGTCTTGGCGGAGCGAGGTTAATAGTTTTGTTCCGGTCTCAAATCTAATTGGTAGTTGGAAGTTCTTTAGAAACTCCATTGCTAAAGCCCCAAACGTATTGATGGTGGCGCGTGGTAATTCAATGTACCACTTGCCAGCATTGCCTGTAAGCATGCGGGGAAACAGTCAAAGTCGGACACTATCATCTACCATGGAATTGGATATAGACCATAGGTGAAAGGTAGTGATGTGTGTGGCTGGGTCGTCCCCTTGTTTCCCGTCGAACTTCGTGATGTTGGAAGGAATCTTATGCGGCACTGGAGGCCAAAGTGAGTTGTGATTGATGGGATCGTTAGTCATTTTATGGATATCGGGGATGTCCAAAGCTACCAAAAATGGAAATTGTGGATTTTCCCCCGAATCTAACCAAGGCAGTATGGGTTGACTATTTAGACCATAGAATCCACCCATCAATGTGTTACTAGGAGGATAAGTAGGACTTTGGTAAAAAATTCCTATAGGCATAGGAGTAGGGACATACGATTGTTGTCCATAGGGCATGTTGTATTGCGGGGCGAACTGTTGGTTGCCCCCAGTATAAAATTTCCCTCCCATTCCAGATCGAGGTTGGGGTTGGTTAGTCCAAATGGATGCAATAGAGTTTCCCGGAGGCATGCTACTACTTGCATAGTTTGGCAATGGTATAGACCCTACACCTATATTTGAACCACTTAAGAGAAAATTATTACCAATAGGTTGTCCTATTTGTCCTAAGGATTGCAGAGGAAGTGAAATATTCCCTGCTACCTGAGTGTTGGTGACACTGCCCCCTGGCATAGAGGCCAAGGGGTTTGAACTCAACAGAGGGTTCCAACCGAAAGGGTTGCTAAAAGGTACTGAAGTAGTCATAATCGTGGGAGGAGCTACCGTGGGTCCCAACGTGGTCACGGTAGAAGTAGATGCCGAAGGATTCGGTAAGCTACTGACAGATTTTATGACCATAGGGTTGGGAATAGGTATATGTTGACTATTGGAGTTACCTAGTGATGGCATAGAATTGACCAGTGACGGGGAGGGTGGTGGTGAACCTAGGATGGTTGCCATTGGCATCAACCCAGTGAATGTTGGTGGTGAAATGGATGTTGGTGCGGCCGAAGACATATCTTGGCGTGGTGGAATCTAAATTATCACAGGCCCCAACTGATCAGTGAGCGAAGGGTTGTAATGAGGTACAACCCCTTCAGTGAAATGGTCCTCCAGAAATTCAGGCTGGTATGAGGCTATGTGAAAATCAAGATTAGTCAGTGGAGACTGCTCTTCCGTGGAAGGCACAGGGTCACCAAGGTTTAGTTTTTCCTTAATAGTTAGAGGAGGCAGACCTTGCTGTCATCTAGACAGATGGCGTGGGTCGGGGGATGCCATGGTGGCCTGCCTAATTTTAACAAATTTTAATAAATGTGATGTCTTATAAAGTCTCAGTGACAGTAACCACACACCTTAAAAAGAAAAAGGACTCTCTAAAAACAATCAGCAAGCAGCCAGAATAGGGTGCCCTGTCTGACTACTACCGTTCTCTGGTGATGAAATCCAGTATCACAATAGTATATAGAGAGGGTTGGTAGAAAGTACAGTTACGGTCACTCTAGAGCTTCGCCTAAACCTCAGACGATAGGTGTAAGCACTCTCGTGAAGACGAGTACCCTCCTAAATACCAAAGACAGAGTGGGTCCGTTTGTTTCAGGTACCAGGACAGCCCGTCCCAATCACCTTGTGTAAGTCCCTAAAAATTATGGCCACTAAAGATACCTCAAATCACAGACATCATCAGGGGGGTCCACAGTCAAGGACAATGTGCTATATGGGCAGAATACCTAGATCCCCGATCTAGTTTCGACATCCCCGAAGGGAACCCCAATATATAACACACCCATAGGATGCAGTCGAAGGCGGGCTACCTTCTTGTGCACCCAAGTGTTGTCTCGCGCTGAGCTCCGGTAAAGGAATGGTCCCAATAATATGAGTGCAGTAGGATTTCGCTCGTTAATGACTCTAGTTTCAAGTTTTGAGATCTTGGGTAGTTTTCTCACTGTCCTAACCCAAGATCCTAGCCTAAACTACTGTTTGTGTGAGCTCAAAAAAGAGTTTATTGATTTTATTATCGCTTGATTCTTAGTGTACTTGATTATTAGTCTTGCGGAGGGGGAGTGGACGTATGAAATGTGATGAGACTCTGACTCAAGAAACCATGCAAAACATGCTCTAGATATTAAATTCGATGAAGAGTGTTTCTACAGGGAGAGGTTTCTTTTCAAACATCCATGCACTAACATTCAAATAGCACAGTTCAAATTTTAAAGATTCTAACTTCTATCTACCTCGTTTAAACTGTCTATGAATTGGAAATTTTGGAATAAACTCAGTTATATGCAGAAAAATAAATAAATAAATAAATAAATAAATAAAATTAAAATTAAAATTAAAAAAATAAATAAAAATAAAAATTCCTCTCAAAAAGTAAATGCTTTGGACACTGACTTTTCAAACAAGAGAAACAAATAGAAATGCCAGCTTAGCAGACAAGCACAGGGATTCAGTCAGCAAAAGGTACTGATGGCCAAAAATATGCAACTAAAACATCATCACAGTAGTGAACAACAAGGTTTTGGTTGAGTAATGCTCTATCTGTGAGTAAAGACAGCGACTAACGCACTGTATTTAAACAGAGACAGCATTATAATGCACTGGAAAACCTACAGAGGTAGCGTTAGCCAGGGAAAAGTTCTTTAGTTGGCCAAACAGACACAGGATTGAACTCTGCGAGCATTTGATATGTCTACTGGGCATCAAAAATGGTCGGAAGGGTCTGTGAACAGAGGACAGAAGAGAGGAGGGAAAGAATAGTCCAGAAAATATGGGGAAACTTCCCAGCGGAGTCGCCAATTCTGCTAAAGGGTAAACTGCTTGGGTTGTTGGTTTTAGAATATCCCTCTCAGGGCTTTCCGGTGCCCGAGGCAGACAGTAAGATTAGCTGTGTTGTTCACAAAGATGGCATGAGCATGTTCATATTAACTTTGCTTAACTGAATGGGATATGATAGAGAATTACCTCTTTGATGATCTTGGAGTCCCTTGGAGAGCGCTAGGTAGCGAAAGAAGAGTCCTTCTTCGCCGGCTCCAAATCTTAGGTCTCTGATCATTCAACTTTGGAAGTGTAATTTCTAATATAAATATATCTATTAATCAAGTCAATATATAATGAACTACTAAATTCTACACATACGAGCCATTCATATCATGCAATGTAAACGTTCAAATGAGAATGAAAATATTAAAGCATTGAATGGACAAAACGAACCTGGTCTCTTGATTTTGAAAGGAGGATTACAACGGTCGGTTGTACCAAGCCCTCCCTCATTCTCCCAATCTCTTATCTCTCGAAGTGAAGAAGTCTAAGTCAACAAGTTCTGCGGGAACCTCTTTGAATCTTGGCATTCCTGACTTACAACACTGTTCTCTATTCCACAAGTATGCCAAAACCTTTAGCAATCCTTTGACCCTCGATTAGAGCAAATAACTTCTTATGGAGAGGGAGAAAGCCATTGTTGCCCTTCTCTTTCCACTAGTTTGGAATGGAAAAAACTTAGATGTTTCTTTAATCTCTATGCTTTTCCTCTTTTGAGACCCAATCTTGTTATAGCAAAAATGACAATGTAAGGCAAAATGCTCTGAGTTTCTTTTATTAGTGACTCTCTTGTGAGGGAAAGCTAGGAGATTGAAATATTCTCTGCGGGCTTTTGATTTAAACTTAAAACACGGTAACGCTTCCCTCAGTGCCAGCAAGACCATTGCCCTAGCCATAACATGGCTCATTCAACGATTAACGACATTATAACGCTCTTGTTATGTTATGAACATATTACCTTAGCGAAATAGGATTTAATTTGGGTCTTTTTTACTTTTTCCATATTTGTCACCCTTACGAGTTGATGAGGAGGTATTTTGACCTGTAATGATGGGGCGGGGCGGGGGGGCTGGGCGGGTTGCTGCCGGGGGCGAGGTTGAGGTTGGCGACTAGGCGAAATGGATTGTTGGGTCGGCCGAGATGATTGCATCTTCAGCATTCACTAGGCGGGATCCCGGAGATGGAGAGGGCCAAGGAAGGTTCCAACAGAAGAGTCTTTGTGGTGGAAACACTAGTCAGAATCCGCGGTTTGTTGTTGAATTCTGAAGAGATGGTTGACTCGGGGGAGGTATGAGATTTTGGCTCATGATACGTCACTTGGTCGATGGTGACTATCTTTCCATTATGAGGGAAAAGTATCACACGGTGGACCGCGGATGGGACAACGAGACATGGCATAGGTGTATCGTACACCCAAAGAATGTTATAATTAAGAGGGGCATGATGGTGCGCGTCAGCAACTTCGGTCTTACCGCAAGAGTGATAGGATAATTACGGAATAGACGATAAGGGTGGGAGGCATGGCGAGTCCCATGCAGTGCCGGGTGTGGAAGAGATGACTCGGGAGATCAATTTATTTCCAAACCGAAGCGGACATCACCTTGGGTGGGATGCCCCTCATCAATAATACACCTAAGAAACGTGAGCGGTTTTGAGGATTTGACTAGGATTTGAGCTACGGAAGTAGGAAGGGGAGGAGGTTAGATTGACGAATAATCCAAAAATAATCAATTGGTCATCGACCAAGATCTCTGACGACCATGGTGGATAGTAGAAACCTTCTTTTGAAAAGGCATTTTATGGTAGGAAGGTTGGTCTGTTGGAAATGGTAGCACGAGGCTGCGCCGAGCCATCTCTTGTGTTATACGAATGAGCGACTCGACAGAAACAGCAGGCCCCAAACTCAGCCAGGAGCATGGGAATCTTGTGCAGACACATAATTTGGGGGTGGGGATATGCGAGGACCATTAGATGTGAGCTGGTAAGAACCTAAAGAAGGTGACTGGGGGATGAGCAGAGTAGGGTTTGGGTATACGGGCCGTTTTGAAGGTTGGGTAAAACAGAATAAAGTTGATCAAGATTCATCATGAGAATAAATGATAGAAAGGAACTAGAAGGAAGATTCAGGCCAGCACCTGTCACTGGGAGTGGGGTTGGGTAGCCACTCAGGCTCCTGCGCATGCATCACCACTCTTGAGGGGTAGTGATGCTTATTCCAGGGGTTGTAGGCAAAGGGAGGGCGGAGGTGCGTGTTGGGAGGGTGGAGCACGGCCGCGGAAGCGGGATAGAGGTTGGGAAGAGTGTGGTAGTGGGAGGTTGCGGCCAAAACGGCCGGGCATGCCATATGCAGAGACATGCTACGGGAGGGAAAAAGTGCGTGAGGTGTGGCACCTCTGCCCGAGCTCCCTCAACATGGGAGTTAGGCGTATGCTATGAGAGATGCTCCAATGTTACCGTTGGGTAGCCGCCGGGGTACTCACGAGTGCATTAAACATCACTGGGTACGGGAGATCGAGGTGAGACGATGTAAACATAACTGTGCGGGTGTAGGATAGGGTCATATTTTAATGCCATTTGGAGGGCGACTGTGGTTGGGGAAAATAAGTGCGAACGTCTTTGGGCAGAGGCAAGAGGAATCTCGGGAACCGGTCCATGTGACAGGTCTTGGTGGGAGATTGGCATGAGCTCTTTCTTCTCTGCCATTCACAGGCATGATTGGATAGGCGGGGTGGCGAATGATTGAAGCGAAGAAGTCCAAAGTTGACCACCAATGTCATAACGAAGGGGGAAGGCTGAAGTAAAGATAAAAGGGCCCAGGCAAGGTCACAAAAATTGGTATGTGAGAGGTAGTTTGATAAACATACCATGGAAGGTCACTTTCATGATATAACGTTGGAACAATCTGACCCGGATGAATCATCAATAATGGAATGGGATGAACATGTGGAAAGATCGAGATATGGTTGGAGGGATCCTCTCCGACAAGGCCTTCGAACTTGGGAATGTCGGAGGGGAGCTTGGTTGGCATAGCGAGCCAACTAACATTGTGGCGAGATGGGATCATTGATCGGCGGTTGGTAGGAGATTGAGACCATCCATATAAGAACGGGGTAGTCGAGAGTGGGTCCGTGGTGGTTCCACTGTTGGGACAGAAGCCATTGGGCGGAGTTAACATGGCATGAGCCTGAGCTAGACATGGTGAAGGTAACGGGGGAGAGGAGCAGGGGTAGGGAGAGCCGAACAATCAAAGGAAGAGTTGGAGTGCGGTTGGAGAGGGGACTTACTTAATGACAACGGGAAGGAGAATTCTACCAACGAGCGGGGGTGAAAGGCCGAAGTCTCACGGAAAAATGCCTTGGAGGCAATCGGCGCGCGAAGAAAACGACGAGGGCGAGGGGAGGGGCAAAAAATCAAGTGAGTCCAATGTCAAAAACAAGGCAGAGGAGTGTAGTTCGATTGATTTTAAAAAGGCTTTTACCAGGCGGTGTTAACCTTGGGCCTCTGTGCCCACTTCGGGTAGGTGTGTGGCGTGCGTAGTGTATTCATTTGAACTAGCGTTTTGAGGAGTAAAAGAAAAAAGTGTCTTGTGTTGAAAAATAAATCTACGATAAATAAAATTGAGAAAGAATGAAAATTAATAGCTAATAATGTCAATATAACCGAAGGTGGTCTCTCAAAACTAGTCTATAAGAGGGAAAAAAAGCCAGCAAGCACGTGTGAAAAGGCCAATAGGATACGAGGTGAGAGGACGGGGATCTAAAGGAGAAATGGTAGAAAGAGTCTGGAGAACAACAAAGGCGGTAAGGTTGTTACTAAAAAGGAGATCGGATAAAAATATAAGGGACAAGGAGTTGGCCCTAGAAATGAACACGAACAAAAATATATGAGGTGATTTAGAAAGGAGAAAATTTGAAGTCTAAAAGGGATAAAAGTGAGATATAGATCTAAAAGAAATAGGGATTTTAAACTGTGGAAATTGGAACTTCTAAACAAAAAATCTCCCACAAAAAGTGGAGGTGCTAGAGCCTAAAATGTTCCACTTGGTTTAGTGGCGGAATGGAAACAGTCTAAACGGGCGGAAGCAGGAGGCTGAAAACTGAGCAGGCTTGAACCAAGCCCGAAAGAGTATGAAAATTTGAAAAGTGCGAGGTCGAAGGTTAGAACGGATTTTGGTCCAAGTCGCAGGTCCAGGCAGAAAAGTGCGACCTCAAGGCAGGGTCACGGTTTTTGAGCGTGTGCGGGCTGCGGGTCCCGAGTACGTCGTGACGAGAGTTCGAGAGAAAGTTTTCGTCTCGGTATAGGCGATACTGTCTTTGCGCAATAGGGCTAGAAACACGGGGAAGTTAAAAATTTTAATGTTTTAGGATTTGAAGGTGAAAAATACAAACATAAGAAAAACATAAACGGAAGAAAACTCTAGGGTACGAAATAGTTGGATATGCGAATAAATAAAACGATGGCGGTTGCAAATGAGAAACAGTGTGAGTCATAAATTGTTACTATGAATCTTTCATCATAAAAGACCACTTTAAAACTCACACCAAAAATATCACTAACATCGATTATGGTTGCCAAATATCTTTAAATGCGATTGAGTGATCAAAATAATACTTTGCTAAATCAGATCTAACCATAAAAGACATTAATCGAGATAAAGTAAAATGTGGCTCCATGCATCCAATAGAGCAAGACCAGAACAATGTATTTGAAGGAAAAATTTTTATATTATATTAAAAGTAGGCACTGAGAGGAAAACAAGAAAGGTGTTCTAGTTTATTCTCATAATGGATGGGTTCTTGAAAGTCCTCGGCATTTCGGATCTAAAATTTCTCTCTCTTGTTGGTGTAGAAAACCCAAACAAACATAGAACTCAAAAGGGAGCTCACGAGGCAAATATGGAGAATGTGACCGTGTAGATCAGAGTGATCAATACAATGGAAGGTGACTAATGAATGGGGGAAAACCCCTTCTTTATAACAAACAGGTTATCTAGAACTTGGTGCATGAATAATCTTATTAATCCATTCTATGAAAGCCACTGTAGAATGTTTTATTATATTTTTTGGAGGGAAAAGTATTTTTAGGCTTGATTAATTCCATTATTTATAGAAAATGACAAACAAATGATTTATTTCTTATTTTAGGGAAATGATGGGGAATATAATTAAATAAATAATTATTTATTTAATTATTTTAAAAACAGACCAATCTTTGAAAATTGCTTAGGAATATTATTTAAATGATGATTTAAATAACATTTCTCAGGAAATAATCAAATAAATAATGATTTATTTAATTAATTTCCTTGTTTCGGGATTAATCCTGACAGGAAATATAAACAAATGTAGATTTGTTTATTATTTCCTTTTGGGGTTTTCTGTTTAGAGCATAAACAACTTAATAAATGTGTTTTACTAAGTTATCTCACATAGTAAAAACAAATTTTAGCAAGTTAAAATTGGTCTTACATAATTAATATAGTTTCATCCTAATGACACAATATCATGAGATGGTAGAAAATGACTAGGCCATGTGTGCGGCACGAGAGGGACCAAGCAATGAATGATGGAGAGATATAGTGGGATACAAAGGGACTCGAGATATATCATGACCGATGATGACTCGACTCGAGATGCTCTAAACAAGGGTGACTTGATAGTTTTCTACTACTGCCCTTAAAGGTCCAGTAGGGGACCATAAAAACATGAGTACAAGATGGTATATATGCAGTAAATCAACATGAACAAGGACAAGTATAGAGGCAAGTTGGTGCCCCAAGTACAAGTGTGGTATGTGAGGAAATCTGATTTGGAGGAGAGGTGGAAGGGCCTTCTTGGAAAAAATGTGTCTAGTGAAGTGTCGGGGGAAATGGCCCCCGAAAAGTAACGGTACCCGAGCTCATGAACATGCTAGGTTGCACTTTTTGGGGTGTTTTGCGACCTAGGTAGCGAGTCTTGCGTGTGTGGCTTGTCCCGGATATGTCTGAAAAGTGAACCTATTAGAGAAAGGGGGCTTTCGGTCTTGTTTTGGCTAAGATTGGGAATCTTGTGGTTGAGGGGAAAAGGTGCCCCCCGAGCATGTTGTGGTCATATAGGTATTGAGAGAAAAGGGGAATCTAAAGCACATTTTAATGAATCATTAGCCTATTTGTTTCCATTATGGTTATAGTTTGAGAAGGGAAATGGAGGATTACCAATCTCTTATTGTATATATGATCAAATGGACTTTATTTTGGTTGTACACTTGGTGTACTATCCCAAAGAGGTGGAGATAATGGTGATGCTCTCCTGAGAAACTATAGGTTGGTCAACAACAATGTCTAAGAGAATGGGTTGTTGAAGTGTAAAATGGGGAATGATAAGGGGTATCATCAGGGTGATCTCAAGCAGTTAATAGGACTCTAAGTTCTGCCTAAATGTGGAAGGATAATGGTACTAGAGTGGCGTGTGACAGGATACATTAGGAAAGTTGTGGAAGGTCTTCCTACTGGTCTCTCAAATATGGGTGCCTTGCCCAAACATTGGGTTGCAATGTAATGGCCCTGAATGTATGTGGTTCAAATGCATGGTTAAAATTATAAAGGAGACAAGAGAAGTCGGGGGAGATGATTCCTTTATAAATATATCAATAAAATGGAAGTAGGAGATGGGGTGAATAGTCTGAAAAAGACCACTGGACGCGGTGAAACTGAAGCTCATCATCATGAGAAGAGAGAGGTTCACATGCACATCATCACAATGGGTGACGAGAAGAGTAAGCGGATAAAGGATCTACCAATTGTGAGCACTGGGTGATCATTGAGGAAAATTGACGAAAGAACATGGAAAGTTGGAGGAATGTTCAAGAGTCTCATGGATGATGATAGGTAGTAAATGGTGGATGAAGAGCTCCACCATCTCGACATCGGAGAAGTTTAATGGAGTGTTACACCATTTTTTTGGTCATCTAACTCATTATCATTGGATGAACCCAAGTACATACATGTAAGACCAATTTTACCCTAAGTAATTTGCTGCTATATAAGTATATGTCTAAATTTCCTGGTCATATTTAACCAAAACAAGGAAATTAATTAGTAAATCATTATTTATTTAATTATATTCCCAACATCTCCCTAAAATAATAAATAAATCATTTATTTATTTATTGTTTATAATAATTGACCCAAGTCAAAAGACCTTTTCCCTCAACAAATATAATAAAATGTTCCTAAGGTGATTCTGAAAATTTGATTAATAACTATTTTATTCTTCCACTTGGGGATTCTAAGACACCCCAATATTTTGTTATAAATAGAGGTTTTCCCCATTCATTAGTCACCTCCATTGCATTAGATCACTCTGGATACTCTTGGTCACCATTTTCCATTTTTCCTTGTGAGCTCCCATTGAGTTCTATGTTTGTTTGGGTTTTCCACCTGGCTTAAGAAGATACAAATCTGAAAGCAGTGAGACTTTCAAGAACCATCCCATTGACATTGGAAAACACTTTCTTGTTTTCCTCTCAAGTTTATTCTTTAATATAATATAAAATTCTTTTAAATACATTGTTCTTGTATTATTATTGGATACATGAAACCATATATTTTATGTTTAGCAATGTCTTTTGTGCTTAGATATGGATTTGTGTAGAAGACTTAAAGATATTTTCCGGCCATAATCGATGTTAGGGATATTTTTTATGCATAGCTAAGTGATATTTTACAATGAAAGATTCATACTAACGGGGAGAAGTCATGTCAGTGATTATATGAAGAAAAACGTGAAAATAGGGAAAACATATTGAGCATCTCACAACTCAAAGAAACTTCTACCTACAACGGATCCTAGAACCTCATTGGTTTTGGAAGGCCATGGATGAGAAGAAGAGGTCTCATTAAGAGATCTCCTTTGGAGGTACACTTCAACATTTCATGGAGTGCAAATTTATTCATCGAGTTTGGGGAAGATGGTATTCTACAAAGGGAGGATACCATGATTATGCGGCAGATCACTGTCTTCCATATTGGAGTGAGTGGATGAGGAAGATAAATGGGTTGTGAACACTTGCAAATACATATGGGCTAGAAATCTTGGTTACGTTGGTTGTCCTTGAAAGTTGTGTCACCACCCAAGGTACCTTGTTCTTTGATCATGCCTTGAGTACCATGAAATGAAGGAGGCATGGTTGTGATAACTTGCTCTTGGGTGAGTATGGTTACCACCAATAGCTCTCATGCCTCTTATTCATGCCTTGTGTATCAATGATAGAATGCATCAAAGGGAATGCATGTTCAATTTTTGTTTCACTTGAGAGAGATTGGCCACCACATGACATCTCCTATGTACATGTGTTTTGTATTAGGTAAATCTTGGCCTTGATGCTTTCCTCATGATGCATTGATGATATTATTTGTATTGGGTTGATGTGACAATCCATATGTCATTATTATGTTTTCTTGGTGTGAGAGGAGAGAAAGCAACAAGTCTCTTGTTGCTTTTCCTTTGGGGAGTTTGGCTTGCCCATATTACATGGAGGAGATGCGAGAGGATGGCAATGAAGAGCCTTAATCCAATAGTTCTTGTTAGGAGAGTATGGTTTGACATCCTTGTCTACCCATATATCTCCTTTCCTTCTTCTTTTTCCTTAGCTACGGAATGATAGCGATTAACAAGGCCAACGGGGCTAAGGAAGGGAGCATGACAATGCTTAATAAAATTCATAAGCATGCTTCTGGGATGAAGAGATGTATTGCATGAGTAGGGCTTTTCATTGTGAAGCATCACTTTATTTTCCATCATATCTCAATTTTCAAAGTGGTGATGAGGTTGGACATTATATGGTTGTCAGCAAAGTGCCCTCATGGTGGAAGGAGACATCTAACCAAAGTGCAGAGGCATTCTATACATAACGAGAACAACCTTGGAGCTTAAACATACATGAGACAATGCGGCAAGTAGGAAAGCCTTCTTATGTGAATGCCATTTGGGGGAGGGAATATATGACACTTGCATGTTGCCAGCATGTTCTTGTGGGCAATAGCATTTTGTAGGGAGGAATTTGTAAATATTCCCAAATTTTCACATGATATTTGGGCTATTCTTCGAGTTATTAATTTTCTGTCAGTCTGAATTCATAAAAGAATTGGGGGAGAAGATACATAATCTCATGTGATAATGTCCATTTTATGTGTAATGTGAGTTAATTAAATTAAATTCACGCATGGAGTGGTTGAGAAACTGCTAATGTGGAATGAATTGAACTATACTCATTAATGAGATAGATCATGAAGTTGACAGGTAAACTAAAGATCTTAGAAGGGATCAAGCAGAAGGTTGATTGGTCAACTGGGAGATCACCCGATCATATTAAAAGATCATGGGACATTCATGGAAATAAAGTGATGGGGGAATCTTTGTTGCCAACAGGCATATTGGTGGAAGTGCATTGCACCTCGGGCGCGATGATTTTAGTTGGTCAATCGTAGCGAGTTTAACTTGGGGGATCACGTACACATAAACAACAGGTTTAGATGAGGGCCAAGGGCCATGGGGCTACATTATCAAAGATAGAGACAAGGTGGAGGCATCTTGATTGTTTTCTTGAGTGTAGATCTTCTGAATCTTAGAGTGTCATGTGACATTCACTGCTGGGTTGTTTAGCGGTGCACGGGTGTTACATATTTTTGGTCGTAAAACCTTTTATCATTAGATGGACCCAAGTACACCATGTAAGACAGTTTTACCTAAGTAAAGCTACAACTTTCCTATGTTAAAACGAGGAAACCCCAAAAGGAAATATTAAACAAACCTATATTTGTTTGATTTTCCTCATGGAATAATTAATTAAACCATAATTTAATTATTATTCCCAGTCATGTTAACTTAAAATCAAAGAAATTAATTAAGACAGCCTTTATTTATCTTATTATTTTCTAAAGTCAAGTATTTAAAACCTTATTTAGATGATATTCCTTGTTAAATATATACTGTAACCAAATCCTCCTGAAATAATTAAATAAATCATTATTTATTTGATTATCTTCTAACCGCTTCCTTAAAAAGATAAATAAATCATTTATTTATTTATTTTTGACAAATTAAGGGATTTGACCCAAGTCAAATACCTTTTCCCTCCAACAAATATAATAAAATATTCCATAAAAAGTGGATCTAGATCTGGTTAACCCATACACCAAGATCTAGAATGACCCAATATTTTGTTATAAATAGGAGGGTTTTTCCTACCATTCTTCACCTTTTGTTGCCTATTAGATCACTCTGGATCTATGCACTTGGTCACCATTTTCTGCCATTTGCTGTGTGAGCTCCCTTTGAGTTCCATTCTTTGTGTAGGTTTTCTACACCAACAAGAGAGAGAAATCTTAGATCTGAAGTGCTGAGGACTTCCAAGAACCCATCCCACTGAGGAGAATTGGATACGCCTTCTTGTTTTCCTCCCAGGTGCCCAATTAATACAAAATTCTTTCAAAAATTGTTCTTGTCTTGTCTATTGGTATATGGAGCAAACCCTTGTTTTTACTGCTTAATGTCTTTCCATGCATAGATCTGGTTTTTTGCAGCTCTTTTCTTGTTCAACTAACCGCAGATCTGAAGATATTGGCAGCCACTTTTTTTGTTAGGGCTATTAGTTATGCGTAGCTAAAGTGGTCCTTTTTCGTACACTTCAACAAAGGATTCATACTAACAAATGGCGACTCCACACGGGTTTTAAATTACGACTGCTGTCGTTTTTCATATTCCTGCATATCCAACTACTTCAGACCCTAGGGTTTCTTTTCAGCTGTTTATTTTTCCTATTTTTATGTTGTTTTTCTCACATAAAACCCTAAAACATCAAAATTTCTAACTTCCGTGTGTTTCTAGCCCTATTGCGCAGGTAAGCGACACCAGCCGCAACTGAGACGACAACTCTTCTGAAAATCTGCCGCCGAGACAACCAGAATGGGGGGTCACACATTTTGGCCCATAAACTGTGACCTGGACCTCCAGGTCGCACTTTTCTGCCCCTTTTCTGCGACCGGCATTGAAAATAGGTCAGAATCTACGACCTGCTAGTTTTTCAGTGATTTTTCTGCAATTTTTCTGGGTTTTGCTGCAGCTTATGTCAGGGTCTTCCAGCCTCTGTCTCAGCCCGCCTTGACCAAGTTCTGATATGTTTTTACTCATCTAAGTGGGAACCTAGCCCCCTAGGGCTTTAGCACCCTCCACTTTTTGTGGAAGAGTTTTAGCTGTTTCAGCCGTCTGTTTTTCAGAGCTTCAGCCTCCCTTTTTCCAGATCTATTACCTCCCTTTCAAATCCATTGTAATCAGCCTTTCTTCCTTTCAAATCACCTCTTGTCGTTTTGTTTGGACCTCTTTTTAGGGCCTCCTCCTTGCCCCCTCCGCTTTTTGCTGATTACCTCCCTTTTTCCAGCCACCTTGCCTCTGTCTCTTGGCTGTGATCTGCACCTCTTTCCAACAGTTTTATCCTCTAGATCCCTATCCCTTTTGACCCTAGATCTATTGGCCTCTTTCTATGTGTGTTTCCAATAGATTTTTGCCCTCTTTTAGAGTAGTTTTGAGAGACCCGCCTTCTTGGGTTAAATCGATGCATAGTTAGCTGTTAAATGTTCTGTTATTTCAGCAATCTATATTGTTCTCTGCAGATTTCTTTTCAGTTACGCAGCACACTTTTTCTTGCTCTCAAAACGAAAAGGGTTTAAAAATTAAAATTAATGCACACCACACACTGACCCTAAGTGAAGAAGCGCCTGGTTAACACCGCCTGGCAAAGACTGTAAAATCAATTGTCACTGCACCTTATCTGCCTTTGTGTGCTTGTTCTACGTCGCTACGCCCTTGTTGGTTTCTTCTTCACTGGTCATCATTAGCCCCCGAGGCACCTTTCAAGAACTTCTTGGCCTTCACCCTGGACTGGTTGAGTGAGCTACTCGCTTGGCAGGTACGTTAAGGCAGTCCACCTTGATCCGCACTCAGGCCTATATACGATTCCTGAGTCCTCCTTCTCCTCCTGGTTCTCCCCTGTCACCTCCACTATGTCTGGTCCAGGGCCTAACACTAGCAGGAATCCCGGCCCTAATGCTGGGACTACTACTAGTGGAACCACCACAGGAACTACCTCGGCTTCACCCGTGCTCCCCTTCTTGGCAGGCCTCGGCCTCCCCGATTTGGACCGGTTGATAAACGACCCTATACACCATGATGCTAGTTGGCCTGCTATGCCGACAAAGCTCCCTTCCGACATCCCAAAGTTTGAAGGCCGTGCTGGAGAAGATCCTTCCAATCATGTTCGATCTTTCCACATGTGGTGGCTATCAATTCCACGACCTAGATAGCTCCATCTGTCTTCGTTTGTTCCAACGCACGCTTACCGGCGAAGCTTCTAAATGGTATGTCGAGCAAGCCACCTCTACCCATACCACCTTTGAGACTCTTGCCCAAGCCTTTTTGTCGTACTTCCAGCTCCCTCTCTGATACGATACTGGCACAGAGCTCTTGACTTCCTTCAAGCAATCCTCTTCAACACGCCTTTCCGCCCATGTTCAGGAATGGCGAAGAAGACGGAGCTTATGTCGAGCCCCTCCCTTCGAAGATCGGGTTTATATGGACTGGTTCCTTCGCACCCTTCCAGCTCCCATCGGCAAAGATGTCGCCTCTCACTTTCCTCAAACCGAAGAAGCCGCCCTCCAAATAGCCTTGAAATATGACTTGATCTACGCTCAATCTGGTTATGTTTATACCGTTCTTCCTGGCCTCCCCAGGCCCGGCGGCGCTAACGCCCCGGGGGCATCTCATTCCGCCGACGGTATCGTTGGTGCCCTTTCCCATCCATACACTCAACCTCCTATGGGCTATGGTCTCCCTCAGGGAGGGACGGCCCCTCCCGGCCTCCTCCCCTCTCCCCGTGCTAAACTTGTCCTTATCCGAGGGATAAAATATGCTCCTCACTCCCAACCTCCTGAACCTCAGTGTTGCAACCTAACCATTACCTTTATGCGCAGCCACCGTGCGCCGTCTCTCCAGGCATATACGCTTCCATCTCTGCCTCCCTCCCAGAACCCTTACTTGACACTTACCGCCCACCCGAGACGAAGTATTTGCACAACAGGGTGCGACTAATTCCCCTTCTTCTCAAAGAAGGTGGAGAGGCAATCCAAAACCAATGCCCCCCCGGCCTTTGGGACTACGTGTGGACCTAACCTTTGCCAACCCGACGCGGGCATTCAACCCCCCAGCGGACAGTAACCGCACAAACAAGCCTTGTTCGTGTTGCGGTGTTTATGGTCATTACACCCACGATTGTCCCCTCTTACCCCAGATGCGGCAGATGTGGGAGTTTCAAGCCACATTGTGCGGAAAGCACGCCTCCCCTCATGCTCCTCCTAATGTGGCCACTACCCAGCCTGCTGTGTTTACTGATCCTTTCCCTCAGCAAGGATTCGTGGCTACCGAACCACCCGATAGCCAGGTTGCCACTCCCCCTTCCCTTTCTGGTTCCTCCGATTACCAGATCCTTATGATGCACTCCGATCCTAACCCGCCCATCGATCTTCACCTTCAAACTCAGTCTCGCCAGTACCCCAAGCCTCCTGCTCAGTCTGCCCCCGAGCCTCCTTCTTCAAGTTCTACAGAGCCTCTTTCGACATCCAGCGGCCCCTTACATATCCCTCAACCCAAAGTTGAGGTTCATACCAAGATTCCTAAGGGACCACTACGTCGAAACGCTGCTTCTGGTCGAGCTGCTCATTCGTATAATATAGTAGATGATTTGGCGCAATCCCCTGCTGCCATTTCCACACTGGAACTCCTCCAGTCGTGCCCTTCCCAAAAGAAGGCTCTGCTATCTGCCGTGGGCACTGTAGATCCTGCTGATGACCAAATGATTGTTTTCGATGCCACTCAATCGGACCATCCTCCACTCCCTCCTTCCGTTTCCTTCCAAATCCCAGTCAAAATCTGGAACGCCAACGTTTCCCGATGTATAATTGATGAGGGGGCATCCACTTGTGTGATGTCCGCTTCGGTTTGGAAGCAACTCGGATCTCCTGAGCTGGCCCCTTCCACGATCACCCTTCGAGCGTGGGACGGCCATGCCTCCCAACCCATTGGCCTATTCCGTAATTGTCCTATCACTCTCGCCGGTAAGACTGTTTGCGTTGACGTCGAAGTCATTGACGCCCCGCTAGACTACAACATTCTATTGGGGCGAAGCTACACCTATGCTATGTCTTCTGTCCCATCCGCAGTTTTCCGCAAGATGTCTTTCCCCCATAATGGAAAGATAGTCACCATTGACCAGTTGACATATCATGAGCCAAAATCTCAGACCTCACCTGAGACGACCATCTCTTCTGTAGCCAACAAGCAAACCGTCGATTCCTTGACCAGTGTCTCCCCCGGCGTTTACAAAGATTCCTCCCTACTTGGAACTTTCCCTAACCTTCCCCCTCCTCCTATCACTGATCCCAGCTTATCGAATGTTTGCATGATGCAATCGTCCCAGGCTTCCCGTAAGCGGCCTGCCTCGACTAGTCAGCAACCTCCCCCTCGCCCTCCGCAACCCACTCCTAGCCATTCATCTCAGCCAGCCGGACCTCCTCCTTCTGGCCCTCCCCCTACAGCTAGTATCCCTGAACCCCTTTATCCTCCTGGATCGGTTCCTCCTGGCCTTAACCATCTCGAAGCCGTCCCTCCTGGTCATTACCCTGCTGGGCAGATCCCGTTCCTCGCTCCCCCTCCCGGAGTATATTCTGTCCCCGTCATGGCCACCCTCTCTCTCCCTAACTTGACCTTGGGCATACCGGTCTGGTACCTTGATCCCCCAGCCGCCACCCCTCCTGGTCACCCCAAACCGTACATGGCTTTGACACCGGTTCAACCGGTCCCCCTCGCTTCCTCAGTTGCCACTGTGCCCTCAGCACCTCCGCAGGACCCTTCTCCTGTCGTGACGGCTCCCGGGAAGAAAGGCAAAGCCCACAAGGGGGCACCTAAAGACAAGACCACCACGACTGACCCGGCTCCTCCTCCGCCCGCGAAGCCTTGTGCCTTATGTGATGTCACCGGTCATGCCACCCATGCTTGTCCTGAGTTACCCCATATTCAGCCCATGGTTAAAGTCGCGTTCCCCGAGTCTACGGTCCCTGAAGCCTCCATTCCTTCTTCGTCCGTAACCAAGAACCCCAAGACTCTTCGCACCAACAAACCCTGTGCTTTGTGCGGCGTTCATGGCCATTACTCCCACCATTGTCCCCACCTGACGCATTACCGCGCCTCTTTAGAGGTGATCCGAGAGTATGAGGTTGAACAAAATCAATCCGCCTCTCCCATCCTCGCGCAGTATGCTTCAGGTCAGCCTGAGGATCCCCCCGCTCCCATCGACATTCCCCCCCCTGATGTTCAAATGACGGAGTCTACTGTAACCATTCTTTACCTATCCTCCTCTGCGCGACACTTGGAGCCTAGCCCTCCTGCATCCTCCCCTGTTGTGTCACCTGCCCACCCCTTCCCTACCCATACACAAGATCACTCCACCCGTGTCTCTGTTGACCTCCGCAGCCCGAGTCCTCTCCATACTTCCGATAGCCCTCATATACCACCCTCCAGTTTGTATATGAGTCACAGTCATCCTGCTCCTTGCACTCCCTCCCGCAGTTGCCGCCCGATGTCTTCTGTGCACTCACGCTGCCGTCATTGCCTCTCCTCCCCTCATTTGTTGTCTTGTAACACCATTCCGCGGGACCCCCCGTCCACACCCTTTATCGGTTACGCTGATGGTGCAAGTCGTTACTCCCGGAATCTAGCCTCAGCAGGTTGGGCCATTTTCACCCCCTTGCATGCCCTTGTTCTCTCTAACGGGGTATGCATTGGTTCTGCCACCAACAATCAGGCCGAATATGATGCAGTGCGTGGTCTCTTAGCCGATGCCCTCTTTCATCGCATCCTCCATTTGCACGTTCGTTTGGATTCCCTACTTCTTGTAATGCAACTAAATGGTGTTTATCGTGTGCATAACCCTGTGCTGTTTAGACGCTATTTACGAGTGAAACTCTTGATACGTGCATTTGAAACCATAACTTTCAACCATGTACCTCGAGAACAAAATCACTATGTAGATAGTATTGAAAACCATGTTCTAGATTGGCATTTATCACACGCATTTCATACAAGACAATAACACTCATAATCATTAAAAACGATGCATATCCATAATATGTGTCGCAAAAACATGTGTTTAGAGTCCATCTACTCTGATACATATGACATGCCCATAGCATGTTACAAAAAACTCAAAACTGGGGGCACCACTTGCCCCTACATACACACTAGGGGGCACCACATGCCCCACACCTAATCACTATCTGGCGGATCCCGAGCCAATGGCTCTGCCCCTGCAGCCTGTAGATCATGAATCCCCTGACCAGCCATCGCCATGCGCCGCATGACCCCTCGCCATTCCGAGGGCAGACCAATACATGGTTCTATGTACTGGTCGTCTAAGTCCTGCCACCCGCGCTCTAATACTCCGGTCAGCAACCTTTCGCATCTACGAAAGATGTCCTACAGAAGGGCAGCTGCATCCTCATTTTGTGCTGCTCTCGACCCACTCAGACTTGCGGCTCCAGCTGCTGCCGGTCGTCCCATATATCCGGCCGGTTTTACCGGTGCTATATCTGCATACCAAAAGTACATGAATCAATACCCTAAACTACTATTCAAAAAACTTTAACATGCCCACACAAGAATAGCAATCTGTCACTTACCATCGGGCCCCGAGACTCGACCAGGCGGAAGTGGCAGGTCCGGGTCTCCACAGTAGCTCATCCCACTATAGGGATAGTCGTCTATGTACACTGGCATCTGATCCCAATGGGCAAAAAACTCCGGTCAAAACACTCGCCCGACCGCCCCTCCTCCTCCTCTGCACAGTAGCCATCCCCAACGGCGCATCCTGGGCTCTCTCGGGCCCCCATCTGGAAGCTGTACACGAGGCCTCAAGGTCGGGATCTTCTCAAAGAAGAAGGCGCACAACAAAGTCCCATATGAGCAATCATGGTTCACCTGCCGCCTGCATAGTGACAACTGTCGCTTTAGCGACACCAACATCATTTGAGCCCACCCATAGTAGGTCCCACCCAACACACTCTCCACTATCATCATCGCCCCCCCCAGTGATGTGATGGAGCACCTGGTTGCCCAGGATACGCAGCACAACTGCGGCCACTGCACGGGTTTCTAGCCTCTCTAGATCCCCGATCAGTATTCGAGTCCCCTTGACTTGGAGACCCGGTCGACAATGACGCTCCACGAACTCCATGATATTCCGCCCCCGCGGCAATACTGGTTGTGTGTTTCCCACCATCCCCAGTGGCGGGAGACCAGTCAGGAAATACACGTCCTGGACCGTCAGTTCGATCCTGTGCCCCTGCACTACAAAGACCTCCTGATCTGGATCCCAGTAACTGATAATCCGGGCCAATAATGGTTCTCCTGCTCTCATCAAAGGGTTCTCCAAAAAATTGAGAACCCCAAATCTAGCCAATACACGACGGACGCCCTGATCCGCCTGGATCTCTGCCCGTAGTGTCCCCTGGTCTCTTTCTCTCCAGTTAACCCGTAAATCTGCCATACCTACACAAACACATCATTTTTGTCAGCTTACAGATCAGGAAAACCATAACCAAACACCAAAACCCAACTTCCAGCCATAAAACAACACCAAAACCCCCTCATCTCCCGGAGTCAGTTTTACGCATTTCGGGCAGGTCGCACCCTGCACTGAAACCTGCTTCCCGGAGTCGCACTTTTGTGAAAAGTGCGACACAACCATAGAATGAAGGAGGGCGCTCTGGATTTGGGCCCTAGGCGAAAGTAATCCATCAAAATGCAAGAGAAAGGTTAGGCCTCCTACCTCCAACTGACGGATCTCGATTCCAACGGTCGGTTTGTCCGCTACGTTCGCCGCAAGATTTAGGGCCTTCTCTCCTCTCCACATTCACCACAACAACAATAGCAAATGAGTGATTTTGGAGGGAAAACTGCCTTATTAAAAGAGAACCCCTGTTTCTTCTTTCGACTGTTGTGGCCACACTGTAGCCCCGTTTGACGAACCGTCTGCATCGTTGGAAAGATCTCACCGAGCCCTAAAATGGGTATCTGTTAGTTTTTTGTGATCTGATACTTCACCAGGACACATTTTGTCCAAGAAGGGTCACTTCACCTCTCCTTAAAATCGAATTTCCTCACTTACGACACTTGTACTTGGGGCACCATCTTGCCTCCTTACTTGTCTTCGTTCGTGTCGATTTTCGTCATGAGTCCCCACCATGTACTCATGTTTTTATGGTCCCCCATTGGGCCTTTTTACTGTGTGGCAGCACCATAGAGTCGCCCTTGTTTAGAGCATCCAAGTTGAGTCATCATCGCATTCATGGAGTCTATCCCGAGTCCCTTTGTACCCCACTATAGCCCTCCATCCTTCATTGCTTGGTCTCTCTCTTGTGTCGCATATTATGACCTTCAGTCCCACTGTCCCCTATCCCTTACGATATTGTGTCAGTCGCTGCCATGTCATTCATGCCCTTTATGCTCTAACAAGGGAAGTCGTCCATTCGCTACTCAGTCCTTTCCATTTCACCATCATCATTAGTGTCAGTCTGTCCGTCGCTCTACTATTTTCTCTCGTGCCTTAGTTGAGGATCTCTCATTGCCTCACCTATGGTGGACCTCCTTCTGTCGACATCAGCTCATTCATTCTAGAAGCCAGGTCTAGAGGGCGGTGTACCTTGGTTCCAGCTTCCACTCTTGTTCGGTGCCTCGGATCAGGCAAAGGGATCTCTCATTCCCTTTGACTTGATTGTTTCTCCAGCTCCTTTCAGCATGATCGAGATTCGTATACTTGATGGTCCAGTGATCCAGCAGCGGCTCTTGATGATTCCCGGGTGTGTGTGAGATGTCTCAACCCTCATGAGGGGGTGGCCCTGCAGGTAGCCCCCCACATGCCCGGATGACCTCTTCTTTGCAGCCTTCGATGCAGCTCCAGATATTTGATGATGTTGGCCGTAGCCACTTGCAGCACCTCTTCGACTTGCACGTATCAGTCAGATTTTGTGAGCCCTTCCCCATTTACAGGGGGCATTTGGGTTGTATTTGTATCTCATGTACTCGGATATTATTGTACAAGTCCTGGCTGTTATCCCAGGCACAACATGTATGTGGGATTCCTCATTGTATTTTTATCTGGCTCATGATTATGCCAGCTGTACTTTATGGTTCGGTCCCTTGTTTACTGGACACACTATTCTTTTTTACTTTGTCTCGGCGGGCATAGGTATGCCTCCCCCGCCGCCTTCAGCACAGGTACCCTCTCATAAAAAGAGACTTGTTGCACCTGCGAGTCTCGTCTCCTCAGGGTCTAGTCCTTCAGCACACTATCTACCTCACATTTCTCTCTCCGACATCCCTTTTGTTGTCTAGTGATTGTGTTCTTACAACGTACTTCGGTCATACGATTTGCTCCTGACACTCGCACGCTGGGGGGCAATCTGTTACACCATTTTTTGGTCATCTAACCTTTTATCATTAAATGGACCCAAGTACACCATGCAAGACCAGTTTTACCCTAAGTAAAACTGCTTTCACTATGTTAAAATAGGAAACCCCAAAAGGAAATATTAAACAAACCTATATTTGTTTGATTTTCCTCATGGAATAATTAATTAAACCATAATTTAATTATTATTCCCGGTCATGTTTAACCCAAAAACAAAGAAATTAATTAGATAAACCTTTATTTATCTTATTATTTTCTAGGAATAATTATTTAAATCTTATTTAGATAATATTCCTTGTTAAATATGACCAAATCATCCACAAATAATTAAATAAATCATTATTTATTTGATTATCCTTCAACCACTTCCTTAAAAGATAAATAAATCATTTATTTATTTATTATTGACAAATAAAGGGATTTGACCCAAGTCAAATACTTTTTCCCTCCAACAAATATAATAAAATATTCCATAAAAGGTGGATCTAGATTTGGTTAACATTATTTTAATCATGCACCAAGATCTAGAATGACCCAATATTTTGTTATAAATAGGAGGGTTTTCCTATCATTCTTCACCTTTTGTTGCCTATTAAATCACTCTGGATCTATACACTTGGTCACCATTTTCTGCCATTTGCTGTGAGAGCTCCCTTTGAGTTCCATTCTTTGTGTGGGTTTTCTACACCAACAAGAGAGAGATTTTAGATCTGAAGTGCTGAGGACTTCCAAGAACCCATCCCACTGAGGAGAATTGGATACGCCTTCTTGTTTTCCTCCCAGGTGCCCAATTAATATAAAAATTCTTTAAAAAATTGTTCTTGTCTTGTCTATTGGTATATGGAGCAAACCCTTATTTTTTCTGCTTAATGTCTTTCCATGCATAGATCTGGTTTTTGCAGCTCTTTTATGTTCAACTAACCGCAGATCTGAAGATATTGGCAACCACTTTTGTTGTTAGGGCTATTATTTATGCGTAGCTAAAGTGGTCCTTTTTCGTACACTTCGACAAAGGATTCATACTACTAACAATGTTATTTGAG